>CM050164.1:383788696-384158685 GCA_027410445.1 Discoglossus pictus
CTTACAATTTTATTGACCGTCATTTTTTGACGGGCAAGTCACTAGTAAATACATATATATATATATATATATATATATATATATATATATATATTTATATTTATATATGCAAAATCCAATCCTTTGATTTGCTTAAAAGCTGTGTGGTACAGCAAGCATATGCATTTAAAGGAGCCATGTATAAAATGCCAATTTTGGATTTAAGAGCAAGATACATTGAGCCTGATTCAATTGTAAGCCCGCATCTCGTGGGATCTAGGCCATATGTCTGCGGTCGTGCTGCAGGCTCCCGTTGTTTCCGTTTTACATGTAACACTTCCGAGTAACGAATGAAAAGCATCAAAATCAAGCAAGGCCATAATTTGGGATCCTGTCAGAGGTCAATTAACCAATAGGAAGCAGAGCACGCCAATAAACGCTGCAGGAACCAGTTTAATAGACTGCGAAAACAGTAAGTCTTTGACTGTGCTATAGCTGAGAAAGTTAACACACAGGTTTAGGTGTTGGTGGGTTTTTGATAGAGAGAGAGAGAGAGACAGAGATAGAGAGCGTTAGAGAGAGATAGAGAGTGCTAGAGAGTGTTAGAGAGTGTTAGAGAGTGTTAGAGAGAGCGAATGAGAGTGTTAGAGAGAGAAATAGAGAGTGCTAGAGATAAATAGAGTGCTAGAGAGAGAAACACCGGAGGAGAGAGAGGAACAGTGGAGAAGGAGAGATAGAGGTATGGAGAGAGGGAGAGGAGGAGGAAGCAGGCCAGGGAGTGGAGAGAGAGGTGTAGGAGAGCAGGGGGGAGGGATATGCCCCCAGATGTAGGCACACAAGGTGTAGGCGCAAAGGGTCAGGGGCCTGATCCCAGGGGGGCCGGTAGTGGGGATGAGGGGCAGTCCCCAGGGAGAGAACAGGGAGGCCAGGAACACCAGTCACAGTTGGGAGGCTAAGAGACTGTGGCAAATCAGAGAGTCCACAATTATAGCCCAGAGAAGAAAGAAACCCTCCTCAGGGAAGTCCAAAACCAATGTATCATCATCCATGGTGGGAGGGATGTGAGGCTTGGCGATAAAGCACGTGCCTGGCATGAGGTTGCTGCAGCTGTTGCGTCATCAGGTGTTACAAACCATTATGTCATGTCAGTTAAACACTGATATGATGACTGCCGGATGAAGGTCAAGAAGAAGATGGCAGAAGAGGCCAGAGAAGCCCGTGGAACTGGTGGTGGCCCACCACTCAACATCACGTACTGTGGATTGGAGCATATTATCAAGGAGTCGTTGGAGCCAGCGGCAGTAGTAGGCCTTCCAGGACAGCTGGACACTGACTTTCAGGAATCCCTGCAATGTAAGTATGCACCATTACACCCTCATGCACACACATGAACCCCACACACATAGGTAACTGACATACAAAAGCACTGTAAGATCTCTGGTTATAACTACAGATATATGGGGCAGCAATAACCATGTAAATATTGCCAATGCAGTTTGTGTTAGTGTTATGTTGGCTGTTTGTTCAAAGTTCATATAAAACACAATAGTTTAAATATCAATTGCAATTGTGTATTTCTTGTCATGAGTTCCCCTATCCCTATCTTCCCCATATTAAACTGCACCATTTAAAGCTGTGTCGCTTAACATTCCTACTGTTTGGAGCTGAGAATTGGTCACAGATTGGTCAATCTCACACACTGCACAGCAGATTCAGATGTGTTCTAATGAACTGCAGCTATATATATATATATATATATATATATATATATATATATATTGATATAATCCATGATCCACAATGATCATGATACAGCTCAATGTTTATCTGAAGGAAACAATCACCACAGCCAATTACAAGTGACCATGATATCAGGGATATAAAAACACACAGCAAACAATTGTTCAGTGAATCAATACTCAAATACTATTATCCTCTCATTTCAGTACCCAGGAGGCGTACCCCGTCCACAGAGACACAGGCAGTGGCTCCACCAGGAAGTTGAGTGTCCGGGCTTATTACATTAGGCTGGGCCATTAGCAGCAAGACCATTGTAGATAAGACCCCCTGGGCATGTACCACAGGCACACTCCCAGCCCTTTCAAACTACTGAAAGTCCATGGAGCCAGCAACCACCTGCAGGAATGTTGAGGTCCTGGGGACCACTCTCAACAGGCCCACTACTGCCACCTGGTGACATGCAATTGATGCGTTGGCCGGACCCAATTCTCTCCCACTCCTGACTGGGCCACAAGAGATGTTGTCCCAACAGATGTTGCCACAGCAGTGGTTGTCCCAGCAGTGGTTGTCCCAGAAGTTGTTGTCCCAGCAATTGTTGTCCCAACAGCTGTTGCCACAGCAGTTGTTGCCCCAGCAGTTGTCCCAGCAGTTGATGTTACAGCACTTGTTGCCCCAACAGACCGGCAAACACCATCCCTATGGGCAGCACCATCTCCATTGCCAGCACCATCTCCATTGCCAGCACCATCCCTATAGGCAGCACCGTCCCCATTGCCAGCACCATACCCATTGGCAATACCATCCCTGCGGGGAACACCATCCCTACGGGGTACATCATCACAATGGGCAACACCTCTGGCCTTACCACAGCACATCCAAAGTCAAACTGTCCAGAGACGGAACTCACATCCCCGCACAAGGCTCCTTGAGGGACATCTTTCAGCAGACCCGGCTTGTCTGATGATCGCAACATTTGATCAGTGCAACTGCTGACAACTCAGCTTAGAAGGCAGAACAGTATTAGTATTGAGCAGGTCGAAAGCATCAGAGCAATATATGGTGAGCTGAGGAGGCATAATCTTCGGATAGAGGTATGAACAAATGCCTCATAGGTACAGACAAGTCCAGACACATCACCTAGGTACCACCAGTACAGGGATATACCCAGAGCAGAGCATGGCACCACCAGTACAGTGATATACCCAGAGCTGAGCATGGTACCACCAGTACAGAGATATACCCAGAGCTGAACATGGTACCACCAGTACAGAGATATACCCAGAGCTGAACATGCTACCACCAGTACAGAGATATACCCAGAGCTGAGCATGGCACCACCAGTACAGAGATATACCCAGAGCTGAACATGGCACCACCAGTACAGTGATATACCCAGAGCTGAGCATGGTACCACCAGTACAGAGATATACCCAGAGCTGAGCATGGCACCACCAGTACAGTGATATACCCAGAGCTGAGCATGGTACCACCAGTACAGTGATATACCCAGAGCTGAGCATGGCACCACCAGTACAGAGATATACCCAGAGCTGAGCATGGTACCACCAGTACAGTGATATACCCAGAGCTGAGCATGGCACCACCAGTACAGAGATATACCCAGAGCTGAGCATGGCACCACCAGTACAGTGATATACCCAGAGCTGAGCATGGTACCACCAGTACAGGGATATACCCAGAGCAGAGCATGGCACCACCAGTACAGAGATATACCCAGAGCTGAGCATGGTACCACCAGTACAGAGATATACCCAGTGCAGTTGGCAGAAGCCCACGTGAATACACTCCAGCCTTCGATATCACAGGCTCCACCCCACCACAACCAGAGCCTGCGGGCCCTCATTTCACCCCTTACCACCAACGCCAGCTATTACACAGCCACCCCAGTTGGATGCACCCCTCAATCCAAAACTTAATAGCCGTGGTAGAGAGAGGAAACGTGCCTGCACAGAAGGTGTGGGCCCAGTGCTCAGAAAGAGGAAGTAGGTGAGAACATTCCCCAGGTCAGTGGTTGTCAAACCCCTCCCCAGGACCCACCACACAGACCATTTGGGTGAAACACTGTGTGAATACACATGTGAAGCAATTCGAGGCTCCACCACTGAATACTAGTTGCCTCATTTTTTGGTTTCACATAAATGTTTGATGGCTCCTGAGGAGAGGATTGAGAACCACTGCCCTAAGTCCTCCTCATCCACACTCCAAAATGAATAATATTTTGTATTAATGTTGACATACTATTGGCTGGCTACAGAGTGTGTATACGTATGGTTATGTTGAATATTTCTGCAATTAATTTCAATGTGGATTGCAGTTGGGATGAGGTGTTGCAGTCAATCCAAATAGTGTTCTGATTAATATCTTGTTCTGGTCTGTGTAGGTCTTAATAGCACAATCTCATGAACCTGAAAGCATGTTCCTCAACTTCCGATTTCTGTGACACATATTCTGCTCATCAATTTCAGATTATTCCTTAATATCTGAAAACACACTGTGTGTGGAATAGATCTTATTTGAGGTTGACTAAAGACTGTTAGTCCATCAAGTTCAACCTTTTTAGATCTCTTATGATCCTTTTAATATGTGAATTATTTATAAACTAGCAACTTGCCCGTCAAAAATGATGGCAATAAAATGTGAATCATGGCATTGCTGTTTGCCACACTATGGAAGCCTCTCCCCCTCTACTTTACTGACCTTGTGATGAGCGCCTTCGTTGCTCATCACGGTTCGAAGGCGCTCATTGCAAGTCTTTCCCTCTGTCTACTTCCTCCCTTGTGTTTCATTTCCCCCCTCCTCTCCCTTCCTTGTGTCTCCTTCCCCCCCTGTGTTTTACCCCTTCTCCCCATGTGTTTTCCCCCCTGCCCCCCCACCTCTCCCTCCACTGTGTCTCTTGCCCCCTCTCCTTCCCCTGTGTCTCTTTTCCTCCTCTCTCTCCCCTGTGTCTCTTCCCCCTTCTCCCTCCCATGTGTCTCTTGCCCCCCTCTCCCTCCCCTGTGTCTCTTTCCCCCTCTCCCTCTCCTGTGTCTCTTTTCCCCCCTGTGTCTCTTTCCCCATGTCTCTTCCCCCCTCCATCGTATCTGTTCCCCCATTTCCCTCCCCAGTGTCTCTCCCCCCTCCTCTCCACCCCCTGTGTGTCTACCCCCTCCTCCTCTGTGTATCTTCCCCCACCTCTCACTCCTTTTTGTCTCTCCTCCCTCTCACTCCCCTCCTTTGTGTTTCTCCCCCCCTCCGCTCACTCCCCTGTGTCTCTTCCCCTCCTCTCACCCCCTGTGTCTCTTCCCCTCATCCTCTTACTCCCCTATGTCTCTTCCTCCCTCCTCTCACGCCTTGTGTCTCTTCTCCTCATCTCCCTCCCTCGTGTCTCCTTCCCCCCCTGTGTTTTACCCCTTATCCCCTCTGTCTCTCTCCCCCTCTTACTCCCTTATGTGTCTCTCCCCCCTCCTCTCCCTCCCCTGTGTCTCTTGCTCCCCTCTCCCTCCCCTGTGTCTCTTTTCCCCCTCTCTTTCCCCTGTGTCTCTTCCCCCTCTCCCTCCCCTGTGTCTCTTTTCCCCCCTGTGTCTCTTTCCCCCATGTCTCTTTCCCCTCCATCGTGTCTGTTCCCCCCATTTCCCTCCCATGTGTCTCTTCCCCCTCCTCTCCCTCCCTGGTGTCTCACCCCCATCCTCTCCCTCCCCTGTGTGTCTACCCCCTCCTCTCCCACCCCTATGTGTCTCCCCCTCCCCTTTGTCTCTTACCTCCTCCTCTCCCTCCCCTGTGTGTCTACCCCCTCCTCCTCTGTGTCTCTTCCCCCTCCTCTCACTCCTTTTTCTCTCTCCCTCTCTCCCTCCCCTGTGTCTCTTGCCCCCCTCTCCCTCCCCTGTGTCTCTTCCCCCCTCTCCCTCCCCTGTGTCTCTTTTCTCCCCTGTGTCTCTTTCCCCATGTCTCTTTCCGCTCCATCGTGTCTGTTCCCCCCATTCCATCCCCCTGTGTCTCTTCCCCCTCCTCTCCCTCCCTGGTGTCTCGCCCCCCTCTTCTCCCTCCCCTGTGTGTCTACCCCCCCTCTCCCACCCCTATGTGTCTCCCCCTCCCCTTTGTCTCTTCCCCCTCCTCTCCCTCCCCTGTGTCTCTTCCCCCTCTCCCTCCCCTGTGTCTCTTTTCTCCCCGGTGTCTCTTTCCCCCATGTCTCTTTCCCCTCCATTGTGTCTGTTACCCCCCCCCCCCCCCCGTGTCTCTTCCCCCTCCTCTCCCTCCCTGGTGTCTCGCCCCCCTCCTCTCCCTCCCCTGTGTTTCTTCCCCCTCCTCTCCCACCCCTATGTGTCTCCCCCTCCCCTTTGTCTCTTCCCCCTCCTCTCCCTCCCCTGTGTGTCTACCCCCTCTTCCTCTGTGTCTCTTCCCCCTCCTCTCACTCCTTTTTGTCTCTCCCCCTCTTACTCCCCTGTGTCTCTCCCCCTCCTCTCACTCCCCTGTTCCCCCCCCCTCCTCTGTGTCTCTCACCCTCTCATTCCCCTGTGTCTTTCCCCCCTCCCCCTCCCTCCCCTATGTGTCAGCCCCCCTCCTCTCTTACCCCTCCCCTGTGTCTCTTCCCCCTCATCTCCCTCCCCTGTGTCTCCCCCATCTTCTCACTACTTTGTGTCTCACACCACTCCTCTCACTCCTTTGTGTCTCTCCCCACTACTCTCACTCCCCTGTGTCTCTCACCCCCTTCAACTCCCTCCCCCGTGTCTCTTCCTCCCTCATCTCCCTTCCTTGTGTCTCCTTCCCCCCTGTGTTTTACCCCCTCTCCCCCCCCCTGTGTCTTTCCCCCCTGCCCCGTGTCTTTTTCCCCACTTCTCCCTACCCTGTGTCTCCTGCCCCCCTCTCCCTCCCCTGTGTCTCTTGCCCCCTCTCCCTCCCCTGTGTCTCTTTCCCCCTCTCTCCCCTTGTGTCTCTTTGCTCCATGTCACTTCCCCCCTCCATTGTGTCTGTTCCCCCATTTCCCTCCCCTGTGTCTCTTCCCCCTCCTCTCCCTCCCTTCTCTCTCCCCCTCCTCTCCCTCCCCTGTGTGTCTACCCCTCTTCTCCCACCCCTATCTGTCTCCCCCTCCCCTTTGTCTCTTCCCCCCTCCTCTCCCTCCCCTGCGTGTCTACCCCCTACTCATCTTTTCTCTTCCCCCTCCTTGTACACTCCTTTTTGTCTCTCCCTCTCTCACTCCCTTGTCTCTCCCCCTCCTCTCACTCCCCTGTGTCTCTCCCCTCCTCTGTGTCTCTCCCACTCTCATTCCCCTGTGTCACTCCCCCATCCTCTCCCTCCCATATGTGTCTACCCCCTCCTTTCCTACCCCTGTGCCTCCCCCCTCCCCATGTGACTCTTCCCCCTCATCTCCCTCCCCTGTGTCTCACCCCTCTTCTCACTAATTTGTGTCACTCCCCCCTCCTCTCACTCTTTTGTGTCTCTCCCCCCTCCTCTCACTCCCCTGTGTCTCTTTACCCCTCCTCTCACTCCCCTGTGTCTGTCACCCCCTCCTCTCACTCCCCTGTGTCTCTTCCCCCCCCCCCACATCTCCCTCCCACATGTCCCTCTCACCCTCATCTCCCTCGCCTATGTCTCTTCTCCTCTTCTCACTCCTTTCTGTCTCTCCCCCTCCTGTCACTCTCTCACTCCCCTATGTCTCTTCCCCCCTCCTCTCACTCCCCTGTGTCTCTCTCCCCTCCTCTGTGTCTCTCCCCCTCTCATTCCCCTGTGGCTCTCTCCCCCCTCCTCTGTGTCTCTCCCCCCTCCTCTGTGTCTACCCCCATCCTCTCCCACCCCTGTTTGTTTCCCCCCGTGTCTCTTCCCCCTTGTCTCCCTTCCCCGTGTCTCTCCCACTTCACTCCTTTGTGTCTCTCCCCCCTCCTCTCACTCCTTTGTGTATCTCCTCCCCTCCTCCTCTCACTCCCCTGTGTCTCTCCCCCCTCTTCTGTGTCTCTCCCCCTCTCATTCCCTTGTGTCTCTCCCCCCCCTCCTCTGTGTCTCTTCCGCCCCCCTCTCACTGCCCTGTGTTTGTCCCCACTCCTCTCCCTGACCTGTATCTCTCCCCCCTCTCCTCTGTCTTCCCCTCCTTTCCTGTGTGTTTAAAACCTCTTGGCACAAAAAGCTCCCTTGACAAATCTTTATACTGACCCTGGATGTATTTATATAAGGTAATCATATCTCCTCTTAGACGCCTTTTTTTCTAGAGAAAATATGTTTATTTAATTAGTCTTTCTTCGATTATTTAAGGTTAGAACTATAATAATAAAGAACGTCAACTCACTGTTTATTCGGATCTGCATTAAGGATGCCAGGCCCCCACGTTCCTTGATCAGCCCGCCTCAGATCCACACACGACAGTCCAACACAAATTTATTTTATTTTTTTATTTTTTTTAAATTTTAAATCTATGCTGTGGGTAGAGGAAATTCAATTTTCCCAAATGGATAAGAATGTAGAGTATGTGTCGAAAAATGTGTGTATGAGTTTTTCGTTAATCATTATGTAGTTTATCTTGTTAATTATTTCTTTTAAGCAAAGGTTGGTATTTTTCCACATCTTGGCAATATGATTTTTAACTGCTAATAGTATATCTTGGAGTAACTTATTCTGGGATTTAGTTAGGAGGGAAGATTGATGTCCCAAAAAACAGACTTCAATGGAGGGTGTTACCTGGGTAAATAAGTGGGTTTTAGGCCAATTAAGTTATATCATACCATAATTTGGGGGCTTTTGGGCAGGTCCACAACGTGTGGATAAAGCATCTTATGTCCGGACATCCTCTAAAACAGGTAGCAGATTCTTAAGGATGGAGTCTCTCTGGGTTATATAGGTTCTAGGAAGAACCTTTAGTGATGTTTCTAATACGCAGTAATTAAGAGAGCCTTTAGTTAATATCTGACTGGTTTGTTCCCTTTTGTCCATATCCCATGTTTGGCCCAGGTCTTCCTCCCATTTAATCATGTATTTAGGTTTATGATTTTTATTGAAGTTTTTATATATTTGGCCTAGAATGCCTTTTGTTAGTGAAGCATCTTTGCAGATGTGAGTCATCCAATTAGCCTTGGGAAGGCCTAGTGACCTTTTCAGGGTCATTATGAAGTGTCTAAATTTACCAAAAATTTAAATGTTCCTCCAGGGGGAGATTAAAGTTGTCCCTTATGTGTTCAAAATTGATCATTTGATCTTCAATTACCCACGCACCTATTCTGTCTAGGCCTTGAGTATTCCACCAAGCCTTTGAGTCAGTGGAAAGGTTGTTAGAAAAGGAAGGAGAAGTGGTTAGAGAGAGAAGGGGAGACAATTCAGATGTTAATTAACATATGGAGTTGGCCCTGGACCAACACGTAGGGACAATCTGATCATGGGATTAGAATTTCTAATTTGCGAACGCTGCGGTTTTGGAAGCTATATAATCTTATCCCATCCTAGGGGTTGTAGTGATTTTCTATTTATACCCATATAGGCCAATGTTCTAAGGAATGTGCTTGAGGTAGAAATGAGATTTGAAACTTGTTCTATTTTTCAAGGTCGGCTGATAGTTCTTTAAAAAGAGCCATATAATTGTTTTTGTAATGGTCTGAGATATTTGGGGTATCTTTAATTCCTAAATAATTTATGTGAGTCTTGGGCCAAGTAAAGTTAAATGATTTATTTAAAGATTTCCAATCTGAGTTTGAAAGTTAAAATCCTAAAGCTTTGCTTTATCTATATTGATATGTAGGCCTGAAATTAATTTGAAATTGTTCAGAACTTCCATAAGGGTTGTGACAGAGGTGCTAGGGTTTGTTAACGTAGATCGTCAGCAAAGAGACAGTATTTGTAATTTTGGTTACCCAACGTCAAACCCTGGATTTTGGGGGAGATTCTAATTGTTTGTGCCAATGGCTTCATAGCCAGGGCAACAAGTAATGGAGAGAGGGGGCAACCCTGCCTTGTGCCCCTTTGGATGTTTAGGAGTGGATTCCTAGGGCCAGATAATTTTTGATTTGCCCTTTTCTTGAGCGTCTAGTGTCTCTAGTAAATGTATGAGAGTTTTATGTGGAGTTGTGGTAGGTGTATAAATGGAAACCAAGGTAATCTTAATGCCTAATATAGTTAGGGATACTATGGATTTGTACAGAGACAGAATGATATCTGCTTCCCTTGCTTCTATACCCTTCTTAATACATGCTAATATTTTACTGCCTTTGCAGATGCTGCTTGGCATTTAGTACTGCTACCTAGGTTGTTGTCCACAAGTACTCTCAAATCCCTTTCAATATCAGATACCCCTAGATTTGCTCCATTTAGATTATAAATTGCATTGTATTTTTCCTTCCCAAATGCATAACCTTACATTTGTTTGTATTAAATCTCATCTGCCATTTAGCCATCCATTTCAATAATTTATTCAAATCCTTTTGTAGGGAAAGTACATCATTATCTGATTTAATTACCTTGCACAACTTAGCAAAAATGGAGACACTATTTTTGAGTCCTACTTTTACGTCATTATTAAATATTTTAAATAGGAAAGGACCTAATTCTGGACCTTTAGGAACCCCACTTACCACATTAGTCCAATTGGAGTATGTTCCATTAACATCAACCCTTTGATTCCTATCTTTTAGCCAGCTCTCGATCCATGAGCACATATATACTGCAATTCCTATATCCCTTAGTTTGCTCAATAGTCTCCCATGTGGCACTGTATCAAAAGACTTTGAAAAATCCAAAATGACTATATCCACTGAGTTGCCCTGATCTAAGTACCTACTTACCTCCTCATAGAAACTAAATAGATTGGTCTGACATGACCTATCTTTCATAAATCCGTGTTGACTCCTACTTATGATCTTGTTCAAATAGACATATTCTTGTATACGATCCCATATTAACCCTTCTAAAAGCTTCCCAACTACAGATGTGGCTTACAGGTCTAACTTTTCCTGGATTTGATCTTGCTCCCTTTTAAAATATAGGTCTCCTCTGCCTTTCTCCAGTCATCACCTCTGCCTTTCTCCAGTCATCTTGTAGCGACCCTGTGGTGAGTGAGTCTTGAAAAATTAGATATAATGGTTTGGTTATTGCAGAACTCAGTTCCCTCAGTACCCTTGGATGTATTCCATCAGGACCTGGGGCTTTATTAAGATTTATTTTCTCCAACCTCTTTTGGATTTCTTCCTGAGTTAACCAATTATTTAGTAATGGTAGTTTACCCCCATTTTGTTGTAGTGTCCCAACCACTGGTACCTGCCTTGTATATACAGAAGAAAATAACCTATTTAGCTCATCTGCCTTTTCCTGGTCACTAATTATTAGATAGCCTGTGTAACATTGTAATGTTCCTATTGTTTCCTTCTTTGCATTCTTCCCATTAATATATTTATGTTAATCTGTTTAATTAAGCAGATATAGACAAGTGGTAAGTGCTATGCACATTAATGGTTTCTCCAATTACACGGAGTGATTCTGATGATCATTTTTCTCACCAGATTCCGGTTGCAGTAATATAGTGACCACATGTGACCCTGGTAGGTGCTATGCATCATGCTTATTCTAGACTATGACATTACCAACTTTAGGTATCCCCTTGTTCCCAAGCACAACCTCTTGACCTTCCCGGGATCCGCCCACACCACAACCATTGTATTAGTCTTGTCTATTGCTGATTGTGCTCTGTGTATGAAATAATGCTTTGTTATAACGTTCTCACCCTGTCAGTACGTTTTCAATGGTTGGGGTTATGGAACATCCACATAAATCACATTTGTGTCACATTCCAATATCTGTAAACTAATGAGCACTAGTTACCATAATTTAATACATAACATAACAATAATAATAATAGTAATAATATCATACAATATCATATAATAATATATATCATATATCATAATAAAGGGTTAATACACTTGGAAAGTCTGATTTCTGTTACTGTGGAGTATCAACATTTTGTAGAAGGCCTGATAACAATATGACAGGTGATAATGTAAATTGATGGATAGCAAAACACTTAATGGGATGTCACCAAATGATAATGGTTATACATCTGGGAACATGGCCACTAGCAATGGCGTGGGACTTTCCAGGATGGGCGTAGGGGAGATTATGCCTGATGGAGGTGAGTTGGCTGTTGCTCCACGTGTCTCTGCACAGCCTACATGTGTTTTTCCGGCCCTTTCTGATGGGTTAGAGTAGATTAGTGTGGTGTATGTTCCTCTGGTCCCCTTCAGGATTGCTAAGTGGTGGTGGTGAAGGAGCTTGTGTACCTGAATGAAGCTGCGAGCTATACCATGTAGGGCCACTGTAGGTCAACCCACTCCAGTATCTTTGTCATGGAAACCTTGTGAATACACACGGACAGAGACATGAATAAGTGTGCTGCAGTCCAAAGGGTCACAGAGTGTCGGACACAACTGAGGGACTGAAAACCCATATGTAAAATGTTCCCCTGGTACTTGATATATGCCATGTGGCGGTGTAATTAAGCCACTATTTGTTGTCCCAATGTAGATGTGATAAGTGAGATGTTTATAAGATGATCTTTGTATTTTTAAGGTCCACATTTGAGCCTCTTCCAGTGAGAAAGGGTTAATATGTCAGCCATCTCCATGTATTTGTGTTGCAATTTAATTAGGTAGTGTGTCTTTAATAGCTTTCAGCATGTTGCAGCATGGCTTTTCATTTCGGCATATACATGACCATTACAACCTATGAGGAAAATAACATTTAATGTTTTTCAATATTTGATTGTTGGAAGTTGTGCAAGTAACTGCAATGCCTTCCATTGTTTTCCCCATATTTTAAAGTGCATTGGTGTCTTATTATTGTAATTTGCAGTGTTCCTAACTAGTCTGTAAACTCTTTGCGGGTCCTATTTGGAAGCTGTAATCTTTGGACTACCGTTTGCTGTTTGCGGGCTTGACGGTGGGTGCAATCTTGATCGATTTTTGCAATTGAATATTGATTTGCGATTTTAGTGATCGGAAGTCTTGCGGCCGTGAAAGATCAAAGGCTTCGGGAGCCTGTAAGTTCTGCGTTTAACCATCGCAAAGTTTTCAAGGCCATAACCCGTAGACGCCAATTGAATAGCAAATTAACTTACGGCCTCACTTACGGGCTACAATAACTTACAATTGCTCAATTGAATCGGGCTTATTGTCTGCTCATTCTAATGTTCTCACCCAGTGGCTCGGAGTGCAGTACAATCACTATTTCTGGTAAAGCGAGAAATATGTTTTTCAACTTATTTTTAGACTTGCAGATGGGATTACAAATGTAATGTTTATAATATATATATATATATTTTTTTTCAAATCCAAATTCCCCTTTTCCAAAGTGCTACTGGGGGCCCATCCACTACCCCACCCCAGATCCTTCTGGCCTTCACCTGACACTCACCATCTTCACCCCGCCCGCATGGACCCCTTTGGTCTCACCACTCCTGCAGCTTTCTCCCTTGCCGGTGCAAAATGTGGTGAAGGCAGAAGTGACGTGATGCCATTCGGGAATTACCTGACGCCGCAGGGGAGGAAGTGATGGTCTTGGTGACGCAGAGGGAGCGGGTGGAGCGGAGGGGCCACAAATGGTGAGGACAGGAAGAACTGGGGTGGTGGGCCTTGCAGAGTTATTTCAGAAAATATTTGTTTTTACAATACTGGGCCCCCCAGAGCTGGGCCCTTGTGCTCTGGTGCTCTGGCAGTAGTTCCGCCCTGTATCTATCTATCTATCTATCTATCTATCTATCTATCTAATTGTTTATCTATCTATTTGTCTGTCTATCTATCCATTTGCATATCTATCCATGTGTGTATCTATCTATCTATCTACTTATCTATCTATCTATCTATCTATCTATCTATCTATCTATCTATCTATCTATCCATCTGTGTTTGAGTGTGTATGAATATTGTGAGGAAAAAGGAGCAGTATTTACTACAGTATATTCCTATGCACCCTACCCTCTAAATAAATAAATAGACTAGGTATGTATTTAAACACTGAAGAAAGAGCTGGCAAACCACTCCAGTATTTTTGCCAAGAAAACCTTATGGGTAAGCACAACCAGACGCAAGATGTGCCTGGCATGCTGCATCCATAGGGTCACTGAGAGTCGGACAAGACTGAACAACTAAACCACAACAATGTATTTAAAAGCTAATTTTCTATGTGGTATTTTGAATAACTAATCTTGATAGCTGGCAACCTCTTATTACAAAATAAGAAAAATAAACACAACCTTTAAAACATCCCTTTTATGTGTATTTGCATTCATTTCATTTACTATGCTTCTTTGCATTGTACATATAGAAGCTTAATTGATATGCACCACAACTTATGATCCCACTGGACCCTATGGACAGTAGCACACCAGACACATCTGTCAGCCACTGCCTCACTGACCTTCATCAAGCTCATGTGCATTGCTTCAATGATCTTATCTATCCATCTCCACCTCTGCTGTCCTCTTCTACATGTTCCTTCAAACTTTCCCAGCATCTGAATCTTCTCAGGTGAATCATATCTTCTCATGATATGGCCAAAATATTTTAGCCTTATGCTCATACCTATGCTCATACATTCCAGTAAACAGTTTATCTTGATTTCCTGAAGTACTGACTGATTGGATCTTTTTGCTGTCCAAGTGACTCAAAGCAGTTTTCTCCAACACCACAATTCAATTTGGCGTCAATTCTATGTCACTCAGCCTTCCTTAAGGTCCCGCTCTCACATCCGTATATTACTACTGGGAATATCATAAATCTAACTATGCAGACCTTTGTTGATAGTGTAATATCTTTACTTGTTACTTGCTCGATCAGACTTGCCATAGCTTTCCTCCCCAGAAGCACACTTATAATTTCATGGCTAACATCTGAAGAGATCTTGGATCCCAGGAAAATAACATCTATCACTGACTACACTTCTTTCCCATCTATTTCCCAGGAATCTAGGTTAATCTCCCCAAAAATTGCAAGATAGACATATTGGTCCCTATTCAATTGTGCAATTGTAAGTTGCTGGAGCCCGTAAACTAATTTGCTATTCAATTGGTCTTTAAAGAGCCGCAAACAATTTACTGAAAATCCCTGCGGTTGTCAAAATTCGAACTTACAGCCCATCGAAGTCTTTGATCTTTCAAGCCCGCAAAAGTTACAATCAATAAATTCGGAACTCTCAATTTAATGCTACATTTACTCAAACGTGCAAATGTTTTCACACCCGTAAAAGGCAAATGTAGAAGAAAATCCTACGAGTACCAGATGTGACCAGCAAGAGGGTTTAACACCTGTTCTTAGCACTGTAAATGCAAAGAAAAAATCAATACTGCACTTTCAAAGACGGGGAAACAGATAAAAGACATTGGAAATAATTGCACAATAGTCTCAAGTTCGCAAATCTGCAATCAAAAATATATTTTTATCTTGAAATTTTTGGGCTGATTAACCTAGATTCCTGGGAAATAGATGGGAAAGAAGTGTAGTCAGTGATAGATTTTATTTTCCTGGGATCCAAGATCTCTTCAGATGTTAGCCATGAAATTACAATTTCATTTTGGTGTCACATCAAACTCTGTAATCGATGAGTTAATACATATCAGGGCACCCACATGGACTAATACAGTATTGTCATTAATTTTTATTATTTTGTACATTGCCAAATTGTGAGTATGAACCCATAATCTACCTCTAAACGCTAATTGATTGATGTGTAACCTCCATGTTTTACTGACGTAATGATGACGGTCTCATTTACTATTGGCTGTTTCTAAATAGTATTTACGGCTTTGCTTAATTGATCATGATCCCGCTTTGAAATGCTACTTATGATTGCATGGTTGATGGTTTTGGCTTTCGGCACGTAACTTGCGGGCTTGTTCAATTAAATCGCTCTGTAATCTTAGCAAATTGAATAGAGCCTCATTCAATTGAGTTTTCGGGAGATCCGGGCTTCGGAAATGTAGCCCGCAAGTTATTTTGCTATTCAATTTTGCAAGCTCCAATCGGGTTATTGGCTATGGCCTCCAATTCATTGGGATGGTTTACATCACAAGTTAACGCCCCTCCCAGCCTTTGATCTTTCATGGCCACAAGAACGCTAAAATCGCAAATCGCTATTCAATTGCTCCGATTCCCCCTCGTTAAGCAAACCATCAAGCCCGTAAATGGCAAAAGTAAAACCACAAGTCACGGGTAGCAAGGAGGACTCACAAAGGGCTTAATGACATGCACGGAGTACTTTAAATGCACATATACACACACTACTGTACTTTTATTAAAAGTGAAAGTGATGTTATGTCTTAGAATTAATAGCACAACATCCTCAAGCTTGCAAAGCAGCCCCCAAAAATATTTTACTTAGTGTTTAATTTCCATGTTATTCTGATCCCGGCAATCAATGTATTAACACATGTAATGGAACTTGCATGTAATAGAATATCATATTTACTGCTTTATCAATATTGCATCATATCTGGAATGTGGGTCCGATCGTAACTCGTAATTCAAGCCCGTAGGACTTTGAAATCCAAACTTAATTTTTCAAAGCCGTAATGATGACTATCTCTGTTTCCATTGGCTGTTTCTAATCGTGAATTACGTCCTTGCTTAATTGATCATGTTCAATCTCGCAAATGCTGCATACGATGGCAAGGGAAAGTCCATTTACCACATTTATTTTAGTTGTGCCAGACTGCAGCCCCACTTGTCACTCTTGAGGGTCCTCCTCCGGCAGTTTTGGCAGCATTTCTCCCCTCATCTTTATTTTTTTGGGAGCCCAGTTTCCTGGGTCAATAGGGCAGGGACCTTCTCATCAACCGGCTCTTGGCATTAGCAAAACTGGCTATTTATACATTCAGGAAGCAGTGTATGGCTGAGGAGGTTTCACTACCATGTTCGGCCATGTTCCTGGCACAGTGCGGGCAGAGTTAAACTCCCAGTGGGAGAATGTGTGAGTTAAACTCCCAGTGGGCTATAGATGGTTTACTCTGCTTGGTATTCCCACCATCGGGTTTCATTTCCTCTCACTATCCTAATCTGATTTGGTTTATTTTGCAGTTTTTACATATTCCACCCCACCAAAAAAAAAGTGATTATGTGACTAACTCCTGATTCACCCTATAAAAGTCCAATCTCTGTCATACCTGTGTTCAAAATGCTGTGTCAGTTGTTCTTTTCTAGCAGTTTTGGTTTTGATGCTACTAGAATCAAAACCAAAACTGCCAGTGGGGGCTGGTGATGTTCAAAGTTAGTGGGGAAGCAGAGCGAGACCTGGCCCCTCCCCTTTCAAGGCCCCACCCATTTGCATAGACTCCTCCCCATGATCTCATATTGATCTTTGTATGTCCCGCCCATTGAAATAGACTCCACCCACTGTTTTTTAGGCCACATTATACCATGCAAGTCTATATAGGCCCAAACTGTATCTAAAAACCCACATTATATCATGCAAGTCTATATAGGCCCAAACAGTACCTAAAAACCCACATTATACCATGCAAGTCTATATGGTCCCAAACAGTACCTAAAAACTCACATTATACCATGCTGTTCTATAAAGGACCAAAATATACCTACAAACTCACATTAAACCATGCAAGTCTATATAGGCCCAAACCATAGATAAAAGAAAACCTTAAAATATAATTCTGGTCTATAAAGGCCCAAACCATACATAAAAACACACATTATACCATTCAAGTCTATATAGGCTCAAACCCTATCTAAAAACCCACATTATACCATGCAAGTCTATATAGGCCCAAACCATAGCTAAAAAAAACTTAAAATACCATGCACGTCTATATAGGCTCAAACCATATGGGGATATATATATATATATATATAAATCCATACAGAGTACAGCCAAAAGTGGTGGAAGATGTTGAAGAGAAATGGGAGTGTAGGGAGACCCGAGTATTATATTCATTATTTTAATATATTTATATTTACACGTAATTTAAATTTAGACATGTCGCGACAAGGGTTAATTGCTGGGCCTCCGCAGGGATCGGGATAAGGACCCCGCAGCATGGAGGGATTAAATGTTAGGTGCCGCAGGGAGTTAGGTGCAGCATGAAGAGATTATATGTTAGGTGCCTCAAGTCTCAGTTGGTCTGGGACAGTGTGAGAGTTCATCCCACAGCATTTTTTCAGCACTTCCCTTTGATTCTGATTGGATTATGCTGCAGCTGACAGACAGGCTCAATGCTACAGATCAGACTACAGTTCACAAAAATGCTGTCTTGCCCAACTCTGTAGCACTTGCTGTAGCGGCACTAGCATGGGGGAAAAAAGGGAAGACAAGGATTAATAATTTAAAGTGATAGCAGCATTTCTTTTATTATTAATGAATATGATAATGAAATATTATTTTATCAATCTAAACTTACACAATTAAGTCAGGGATAAAATTTTGTTATGCGGTTGCCCCATTGCCCCTATGCACCAGCCACCCCTGGATGCTACCATAAAGTATTTTATTGATATGTTGGCTTTGGAGTGCACTGTGGTGGGGTGAGTTAGCCATCTCTTTTCTCTGTAGTTCTGGTTTAGACTGCAGCCCAATTATGCCAAATTCCAAAGAATACTTTGTTGGAGTGAAAGCATTTGTCCTCCATTGACATCTCACTAATGTGACTCTTGTGTTCTGATATTTCAATCCCTTTGTAATGCATCCTGTAACTGTCCCTTCTTGCATTTTCCTGCTAATTTCTGTGTCTGTACATTGTTTTCCATAACCCTGGGAACCTTACTTTTTTTAATATGATTCATTTACATTTTTTTTGTCCTAAATCACAAGCGATATATTTGAAAACGTGATAGTTGGCAATCCTAAACAATCTAATCTACACACCAGTCAGACAGCACAAGATGCTCTGATGCCCTTAACTCCTGCTCTGTGTACCTTTGCAATATATTGTTTCCTGCTAATTAGGTTTTATGACAAGCAATACAATGTTGATATGCTGGTAATTCTGATAAGAAAATACCTGATACAAATATCTAAAAGCTGGTTTGGAGAGAACCAACACCAAACAAACTGCACAGACTAATATATAAAAGGAACAAAAGTAAATAATTATAAATCATAATGTTTATTCATTAATTGTAACACAAAGAGATCAGGGAGTAAGTAACAATTAATAGCATTCATCACGTAGAAATAGATAACACCACATACTTGGTGATCAGATCAGCAAGTCTGGTTTAAAGTTAGAAATCCAAACTATACCATCAGAATTTTTTTTTTTTTAATTTCACTGTTAAAGTAATTATTATCAACAGTTTTAAATCACATTGTATTTGTCCATTGAATAAATTCTATTTATCTGGAGCTTAGTCAGTGGTGGGTGAGATTTAACGGACCACTGTAATGGAGAACTTTTTTTTTTTATCTCTTTTTTAATTCCTTTAAGATACGTACAAAACAAAATTTAGTCCAGAATCACTTCAAAAGTCTATACCTAAGAGTGAAAAAAGAAAACATTCACAGGCAAAAGAAAGTGAAACACATAAATAAAATTTTAAGAAAACATACAGAGTACAGCCAAAAGTGGTGGAAGATGTTGAAGAGTAATGGGAGTATAGGCAGACCCGAGTATTATATTCATTTCTATTTGAGTATTTTTTGGTCCCATAAGTCCAATCTTAGTTTAATTTTTTTACATTTTCTGGATCAAGGACCAAAAAAATCTAATTCAATTTGTCTATTTCTATCAACTACTTTCCTTATTTCATTCCATGAAGGTAATACAGACCATTTCACTACCAAAAAGACATTTATAACAATACTAATCTTTTTGTGACTAATTACATCAGTAAAAATATGAAAGTGTATGAGTAAACTCTTGCAGCCCTATTAAATTCCCTTAACGTGTAAAACCGCAGCCCGTAACGTAGCCCGCAAGACTTACGGCTATTAAATTATCCTCTCAAAGTTACCCACAAACGACCTGCGGGTTAAGGGCGGAACAACCCTACAGGACGTCGAAATCTGAACTCCGTTGAGGCAAATCCTTTGTTCTGTCAAGTCTGTAACTGTTACATTCCAATCACACTATTAAATTGCAACAAATTCCCAAAGACGTTCAACTCCAAAACCCGCAAATGGAGGCAAAAATATTGCGGCCTCCAAATAGGATCCACAAAGGGTTTACAGACAATTTCTCAACACTGTAAAAGACAATATAAACACTTTAAAATATGAGGAAAGCATGGAAAGGCAATACAATTACTTGCACAATAAAACATAAGCATTTAAAAAATATTTTATTTCATCATATGTTGGAATGGTCATGCATATGCAAATATGAAAAGCCATGCTGCAACATGCATAAAGCAGTTAAAGACACACTAACTGATTAAATTGCAACACAAAAACATGAAACTGATGCCATATTAATCCTTCCTCACTCACAGAGGCTCTAATGTGGACCCTGGAATATATATATATATATATGATTGCATATACATCTCACTCATCACATCTACATATGGCAAACAAATAGTGGCCAAATTACACCTCCACATCCCATATATCAATTACTAGGGGAACATTTTATTATATGTTGTTCAGTCCTTCAGTCATGTCTGACGCTCTGTGACCCTATGGACTGCAGCACATTTAGCAAGGTTTGCATGCCAAAGATACAGGAGTGGGTTGCCAGTTCCTTCTCTAGTGGAGTGATTTGTCTGACCTCTCTGCTATCACCTGTTTACCTACACTGGCCCTACTTGGTACAGCTCACAGCTTCATTCAGGTACACAAGCCCCTTCGCCACCACCACTTAGCAATCCACAAGGGGACCAGGGAAACATACACCACACTAATCTACTCTAACCCATCAGGAAGGGCGGCAAAAACATATGGAGGCTGTGCAGAGGCACAGGGATCAACAGCCAACTCACCTCCATCAGGGGTAACCTCCGCTACGCCCATCCTGAAAAGTCCCACGCCATTGCTGGTGGCTATGTGCCAAGATGTATACCCATTCCGATTTGGTGACCTCCCATTATGTTTTGCTATTCATCAATTTACCCTGGTTCCCTTGTGGATTGCTAAGTGGTGGTGGTGAAGGGACTTATTTACCTGAATGAAGCTGTGAGCTATATCATGTAGGGCCACTGTAGGTGGGCACGTCATAGCAGAGATGGTAGTCAAATCACAGTTCACTAGAGAAGAAACTGGCAACCCGCTACAGTATCACCTGCCATATTCCTACCAGGCCCTCAGGGTGATTTTGATACTCATCAATATCACTAATTGGACATTTGCATGTGTATAAACCCTTTATGTTGATTACATATGATATATATTATTATGTGATATCTAATGCTATTATGACTATTATTATTGTTATAAGTATTGATCTATTGCATAGTAACTAGGGCTCATTAGTTTACATATATAGGAATTTGAAACATATGTGATGTATGTGGATGTCCCATACCCCAACCAATAAAAACACACTGATGCATTACAACGACATAACAAAGCTTTATTTCATACACAGAGCAGAATCAGAAATGGTCAAGACTGTGCATTAATATCATGGGTGTGGTGTGGGCGGGAGAGAAAGAGGCTTGTGATAAGAAGGGGATCACTACAGGGGGCAATGTGATAGTCTAGAATAAGCATGATGCATAACACCTACCAGGTCACATGCGGTCACTACACCACTGCAACAGGAATCTGATGAAAAAAAGGATCATCAGAAATTATTCCATTTAATTGAAGAAACCATTAATATGCATAGCACATACAACTTGTCTAGATCTGCTCAGTGAAAGAGATGATTCAACCTCTGGACTGTGTAATCCAATCCAGTTTCACACATACAATGTGGTGACAAAAACAAAAGTCTGAAATAAAGTGGCCAACTAAAAAAAGGCGGGGGAGGATAAAAAAAAACTAATCAACATGCATGTAAAGTACAGTGCTAAATACTGTAACTGTAACAATATACCAACTGCAAGCATTACTAAATATTAGCTTGGTCTCTGATAATAAGCAATATGGGAAAATACCCATTAATACGGAGAGGACACATAGGTCAGCAGCCAAATTCACTGTTGCTTACATCAGACCCAAGGACCTGTTCTTAGTGAGGATCACAAGCTTCACTAGTAAATATATGAATGCTAACTGTCATTAACATGCCATTGACTAATACCGCCATAGCGGTATTAGGCTACATTTATTACTACATGATTAATACATTGTTTTGTGTGCATTCCTAACTATCTATCAGCTAGAATTAAACCTGGATTATACTCCTAATTGCAACTCAGATTCACTATCATTTGCTAGATGTGATCTATTCTTTGGTTCTTGGTCTTGATCATTCTTGGCTCTTAATGCTATCGTGATTCCGGCTGCGGTCTGTAACTGCATAGGCTGCAGTGAGCACACCAATACATGGACTCACTATTGCTTGACTACTGTTGTTGTGCCCAGGAATGACAGTAATGACAGTCAGCTTCATGGATTTAATGACGTATCCATCTATCCCTTGTTAATTCCATGGAGCTGACATATCAGTGTACTTGTTGGTCATCATGTACATGTGTAGTGTGTGATGCACATGTGGTGGCATGTTGGTGTATGTGATATTCACCTGACATGGAAGCTGGGTCCTGCTGGGCCTGAAGCTCCAGCGGCGGGCACCTGTCTCAGAAGGTCCTTGGTGAACCGACTGGTTCTTGTCCTCCTTAGCCATCATCCTCCTCACCTTTCCCCGTAATGTAGTCAAACCGGTGCTTGACGGACCTCACATTCCTTGGCGATGTGCCTACTGCTGTAACCTCAGCCGCTACCTCGTTCCATGTCTGAGCCCTAGGCCCTGGCCTAACTTCCCTCCCCCCTGCAAGAATCACAGGGAGGCCACGGATAGCACCGAGGAGGACCACATTCTCCTGGTGCGTATAATTGTGGGCCCTGTGCTTGCCCTTAGCCTCTTGCCCTCCCGACTGTGGACATGGATCCTCATCTCCCTGACCTGTCCCTTAGGCCTGTCCCTCCCGCAAACTACCACCCCCCCCCCGGGATCCGGCCCCTTTCCCTCTGTCCCTCTCCTATATGTGCCTGGTGCTCGGGCCAATGTTTCACCACCCATCTCCTCCTCTACACTCCCATCCTCCTGCTTCTGCTCCTCCGCCTCCACCTCCGCCTCCTCTGCCTCCTCTACCTCCTCCTCCGTCACCTCCTCTCATCCACCTCTCCTATCCTCCTCCCCACCACTACTCCCCATTAACAAAAAAAAATTACAAAAACATCACACACAGCATGGGGGGGGACAGCCAGGACATCTGTTGGTGAGGTTGCACGCAAATTAAAGTCGATTTTAAGCAGTTTCGCCATTTGAAAATCGGCTAAGCGAGAAAAACAATAGCGGCCGAAAAAACGAGGCTCCACGACCCAGAAATGCGCAAAACACCGCCAGGCATGTATAACTTTAAGTGGCTAAATATAATTATAGAAAACAATTAACATATATATCTGTTTTTGTCATGAGAGCCGAAGGCGCTCATAGGACCAAAAATACACAAGAGGAGCGGCTTGCTATGAGCGCCAAAGGCGCTCATTGTGAGCCACGCGATGAGCGCCAATGGCACTAAGTGCGAGGCTTGCAATGAATGCCGAAGGTCCTCACAGTAGAAAAAGCTGTGCGTCAAACAGCATTGCCATGGCTTAAAATGTTATTGCCCCGTCATTATTGACGGGCAAGTCGCTAGTCAGTATTATATTTGTAACTATTGTCTTAATACTTCTTGTCTGTTATCTGTTTTGTCTAAAACCCATTGTATAACCGTATATTCATTTATGTAAAATATATCCTTTTTTTTTTTATAATAACATTTTTATTGAAAGGAATACAGAATAAAGACAGGTATCAGGTACATGAACACATAAGATTGTCTGTAAACATATATACCTGTGATCAAATTTCTAGCCTCTCCTTTCCGTTTTTTTTTTTTCTTACATTTTGACGTTATTGTCAAGTAATTTAGATCTTTTAATTTAAGCAAGGGAAGCATGAACCAGCAAAACTTATTTACATAGAAACTGAAACTTTAAATAAACAAATAAATATATAACTATGGAGATAAGGGAGGAATCACTAGATCAAGTTGAGTTTATACAGTTATTATGCATACATTCACCTCCAGTGCTGTGTTCCAGACGTACCAGTCAGATCGGAGCCTCCAGACCCAGTCCTCGAGTCTCCTCCACCCCAAGCCACTTTTTGGTTTAGTTTAGCCAAGGCCTCCAGATTTCTTGGAACTGTGTCACCGTATCTAGTATAGCAGATGTTAACCTTTCGTTTATTGCTATGTAATTTATTTTTTTTATAACCTCTTGCACATTTAACTTGTCTGACTTCCATTGGCTGGCTATGTGCACTTTGGTGGCTGCGGCCATTATCTGGAAAAGCTTATTCTGTTTTTTTGATAAGTTAGGGAGTTTAACCCCTAGCAGGCAGGACTCCATAGTTGCTGTAACTCTTATATCAAATAGCGATGTTGCCATCAGTGCTATTTTTTCCCACAACCTGTGAACTTTCTGGCATAGCCACCAGGTATGAGCGTGGTCTCCTATCTGTGAACAACCCCTAAAGCAGTTACTGCTCACTCTGGGATCGAATTTGTTGAGTTTGTCTGGGGTGCAATATATTCTCTGGATAACTTTTATAGATGTCTCTATGTGCATGCAGTTACTTGTTGCCCTGCGTAGGTTGGAGAATGACTTCTGCCATTTTTTCCAATCCCATACATTAACTTATGGGTATGCGTGTTTATTGATTTGTCCAAAAGAACTTATTACTTGTTGAAATTTTACATGAATATGTAATTATTAGTTAATTTCTTACATATATGGCAAGCCTACCCAAGGAGGACATTAATGTAATAAACAAGCATATTAATAAGTATAATATTCTGCATAAATTAATGTACTATTTTCTATTGTGTGCTGTAGTTGTAGAAACGTTTTTATGTGGTACGTTTGGCAGTGGTAGATACAGGATTCTAAAGCAGGTTTTGTTTACTCTTACATGTTTGCTTTTTCTGCACTTTTAAAATTGTATAGTTTTGTTATCCAATAATGGAGAGTTTAATGAAAAAAAATGCTAATGTTGATAACTCTGATGCTTTAATTAAAGCTATGGTGAATTCTTCTGATCCCTGGTCAGATGCCCAGAATTATGTAGCATTAGCCATTAATGAAAATAAATTTTCTAAATCAAAAGGGAAAACAATTTTAATATCTGCTGCACATTGGATTGCAGAACAATATAAACATTTAAGTGTACAGAAACAAATTTTAGAAGCTAAAGTCTATGACTTAACTACTGCTTTAGAAACACTTAAAGTAACGGCCACTACAGCATCTGCTTTAGGTTTAGATAATCAGAAAACATTGCAAGAAAATGAGCAGCTACATAGTAAAAATAAGGAACTTATGGATAGATGCAGAAAGTGCAATAAGATGATTAGCTTCTAGTAAAAAGGACACTGATTATAGTCAATGTTTAGCAGAATGTAAAGAGACAGAAGTCCAGAAAGTGGCAATGCTTTTAAGAAAAATGTAGAAGATTGTTTTAAAATGGCACCAGTTTCTACTGAGCACATGAGAGGAGCACAGGGGCAGGTAATTTTTGAAACTAGTTTGAATAGTTCTCTTTTCTTTAGTGAAATTCAGGCCCTGAGCAAAACACTTGGTTATATAGGTTTTCATGATGATCCTGTTGAAAACATGATAAGAATTGAAAAGTTTTTAAAATGTAATGCAAATT
This sequence comes from Discoglossus pictus, assembly GCA_027410445.1. Lineage (NCBI taxonomy): Eukaryota > Metazoa > Chordata > Amphibia > Anura > Alytidae > Discoglossus > Discoglossus pictus. Next base: position 383,814,186 of record CM050164.1, read on the forward strand.
TAACTGACACTGATACATTTGCTGTGATTATGGCTTGCTTAGATCAATTCTTAAAATCTAGTTCGCCTTCTGATGTTTTTGGAGAGCCTAGATCTAAAGAGCATTTGGTTAAAGAGATTTTAAATGCACTGTGTCTAGATTAATTGGATCATCATTCAGTGTTTGGTAACGGTACTCAGAAGATGGGAGAATCTGTACAAGAATATAGTGATAGATTATTCACCTTGTATAGACTCACACTCCCTTCTGATACTGAGGCTAATCAGAATGATCACATTTATAAGAAGGCCTTGCTAAAAAGATGTCTGCCTGAAATTATAAGTATTGTTGGGTTGACAGTATCTGCCAACAATCACTTCTTAAAAATCGTAAACTAACTAAAAAGAGATAGCCTTTTAAGAGAGAGGAATAGGAATAATGGCAGAATTTGTGTAGTTAAGACCACCCGACCCCAGACAAATTTGGTTCCTAAGGCAAATAGTATTTCTTGCTATGCTTGTGGGCAATTAGGTCATGTTTTCAGAAACTGTAAAAACATGATAAATTTCACCCCTAATTCAAGCAAACTGCCCAATAATAACTGAGGGACACAGAAGATTGAAAATAGCCAGAATCACACCAGGTGGGGAACACATGGTAGAGCTAGAATAAATACAAATATTCCATTTATTCCATCTCAAAATGAATGGCTCAGAGCTGATAATGTGACACTAAAACAGGAAAGAGATATAAGCTCTAAGATTAGAACTGAATCAGTGTAAATCAAACTATAGTACAGAAAATGATTTACTTATCAATCTTACCTAAACTAACTGATTATCAAGCTTTATTTTTTACAGAAAAACAGAAATGGGCAAACGAAAAAAGGGGAGGAGATCCAGTAAATGAACTTTCCTAATTTCTTTATAATAGAGGACCTTCGCTTTTATTTTTTTATTTTTAAGGACAAGCCTCTATATATATATATTTTTTATTTTATTTTATTTATTTATTCATTTTGTTAATACAGTGTGGGTGGGACAAATTCTAAATTATAGTTTTTGTGTATTATTTTTTACACATATTTGACAACGCCTGCACTGTCAGCTAATATTTTTCTTTTGCTGAGTAAATCTTACTTTATTTTATTTTTTTATTTTTTTAACTGTTGCCACAATTAGGACTGTACATGTAAGTGAGCATTTTAACTGTGATTTTTGAGAAGCAGTTATACACTCTTATTTTTGTGTTTTTACAGCATCATTAATATTGTTTTGTAATGGCAGCAAGTGTTTAAAATATTTTTATACATATTGCATGCCATCCTTTCTTTTGACGTTCAGTTTGTCATCATAATAATGGGACTTATTTTATTATGCCGCATAAAATCAAAGGTTTATAATTAAGAGAGCTCATTATTTGGAAATTAATTTGCTCTCTAAGTGGGAATATTATAAGAAATGGTACAGACAGTATTTAAACTATAAATGAGTCATTCAATCTGGATTATTTTATTTTTTATTTTTTTTAAACATTGTTTTTTTTTGTTTTTCTGAAGGAGGTGTGGCACACAATGGAACATCACCAAGTATTCATATAGTTTCAGAACTAGAACATTCTGGAGCTGCATGAATATAAATGTAAATAGACCATGCTGATATGAGTACTAAGTTAGTACTGCAAATAATACATTTAGTAGGATAACCAGTCAGTCATTTGTTTAGCTCTTGTTTTAATTGGTTTATCTCTGTTAGGGACACAGACCATTTTAGAATTAGATCCCCCTAACTTAGGAATCGTTTGAATGTTGTATTATTATGATTTGTTATTTTTATCATTTTGTATCTCTTGTTATAGAAAGCCAGACTTGGAAGTAATATGGAGGTATTGAGACACGAGTGAGATCCATAGTGATTCCATTGAGATCCTGCTGCATGCTTTACGTGTATTTGTGGGTCTTATAATTTCCTGAAGCTATAGAGAGATCCCAGTTTATCACACACATTTTCCATTTCCTGAGTGAATACCGAGTCACATTTAATGTTTTCACTAAAGTACCTAATAAGGTGCTACAATCACCTACACACTTTTTCTTTCCACACGTGCTAACAATAAATTGTCCTTTAATGAGTGGTTTCTTCAATATACACAATACACAGTATTAAAGACAACATAAGTCTTAAGCAAGCTAGCAAGCAAGCTAGGTGTAATATTAACCTCTCAATAAGATCCAGCAAGGGTCACATATAGGACATAATTGTGGAAGTAGGAAAGTGAAACACAGAAGTTGGTATGGAAGTGTAAAACAGACTTGTGGCTTGTGAATGAAGCTACAGTAGTTATGGGTGGGAGATATGATTTTTGCACACAGTAGCCACAGGAGTATAAATATTATAAAATGCATACTGTGAGTGCATAAATAATAAGTCCAAATTTGCCTCACAGAACCCCAAATTTAGTAGAAAATATTGGTTGTTATCAGATCATTTCTGTCTCAGTGAACATCAGGGGTGTAGACTTTTTATATCCACTGGAATTATATATTTGAAAGGGGAAAGATTGAGGGAAAAACACTCAATAAATAAAAGACTGATCTTATCTTTTGCTTTCATAGTAAGGGAGAACAAGCTTGTACTTTGCCCCACAAGATTACACAGACTGTTATAATAACTTGTTTCTTTTGCAGGGCATTTTCCTGTGGAGCAGGAAGTATAACAAACTTACCTAAAGGGTTAACAATTTGCTCAATTCCCTGTAGGGAGATTGAAGACAAACATACTGTCACAGGCTTACAAAACAAACTTGTTAATGTTGCTCTGTGAGGGGCTGACTGTCTGCTTGTAATAAATAATTTCAGCAGAGCACCACTACCATCTAGTGGGCAAATCTTATAGCTGCAACTTCAAAAACATTATTATTATTATTATTATTATTATATATAATGCGCCAACATATTCCATAGCGCTGTACATAAATTAGGTTCATACAGTGATAAATACAGATTAACATTTAGCAAAGGAAGTAGGGCCCAGTCTTTGAGCTAGGAATCCAATGTCCATGGTGAATTCCCAAAGTACTTAGGATAGAAACTCGCAGACTTACAATGTAAGGGATAGTGAGTGGTAAAAGAGGGAGAGAGAGGTGATAAGTGTGTTATGGTGGAAGGTTATACGCTTCTTTAAAGAGATGCGTTTTCAGTGAGGTTTTTTAATGTTTTGAGGCAAGGGCATAGTCTGGTGGAGCGAGGCAAGGAGTTCCAGAGACTAGGGGCAGCATGAGAAAAGTCCTGGAGGTGGGAGTGAGAGGAGGTGACAAGAGTTGTAGAAAGAAGAAGGTCATTAGCAGAACGAAGAGGGCGGGTGGGGAAGTATTTGGAGATGAGAGCAGAGATGTAAGGGGGAGCATTATTATTGAGGGCTTTGTAAGTTAGTGTCATGATTATACATTTTATACTAGAGGCTAAGGGAAGCCAGTGGAGTGATTGATGGAGAGGTGATGCCGGCACTGAACATTGTGTATGGAAGGTGAGTCTAGCAGAGGCATTCATAATGGATTAAAGTGGAGAAAGTCGGGTGGTGGGTAGGCCAACAAGAAGCGAGTTGCAGTAGTCTAGTCGAGAGATGATGAGAGAGTGTATTAGGATTTTAGTTGTGTCTTGTGTAAGATAGTGGCGAATTCTGGAGATGTTTTTTTAGATGGAGAAAACAAGATTTAGTTAGTGATTGTATGTGAGGGATGAAAGACAGAGCGGGTCCAGTAGAACCCCAAGGAAACGGGCTTGGGAGGTGGGGGTGATGATGTTGTTATTGACAGTGAGAGAGATGTGAGGAATTGATACTGTGGTAGAGGGAGGGAAGATAAAAGTTCAGTTTTAGACATGTTGAGTTTGAGATGGTGGGTGGACATCCAAGAGGATATACTAGAGAGGCAGTTGGAGACATGTGTTAGAAGAGAGGGGGATAGATCTGGTGCGGAGAGGTAGAATTGGGTGTCATCTGCATAGAGATGATAATGAAGCCCAAAAGAGTTTATGAGGGTACCAAGTGAGGAAGTGTAGATGGAGAAGAGGAGGGGGCCTAGGACTGATCCTTGAGGTACACAACAGACAGGGGTTGAGGAGAAGAAGAGGTGTCAGAGAAGGAGATACTGAATGATCAGTTTTGTAGGTATGATGAGAACCATGAGAGAGCAGTGTCTCGAATACAGAGGGAGAAGAGGATATGGAGTAGAAGTGGATGGTCGACTGTGTAAAAGTTAGCAGAAAGATCTAGAAGAAGTAGAATTGAGAAGTGACCTTTTGACTTGGCGGTAAGCAGGTCATTGGTGACTTTAGTGAGAGCAGTCTCAGTGGAGTGTTGGGGCCAAAAGCCGGATTGAAAGGTGTCAAGAACGGAGTTAGAGGAAATAAAGCTGGTAAGGCGGTTATAGACGAGCTGCTCCAGCAGTTTGGAAGCCAGGGGAAACAGAGAGATAGGGCGGTAGTTAGATGCGACGTCAGAGTCAGATGAGGGTTTTTTGAGGGTGGTTATAACTATGGCATGTTTTAGAGAAGACTGAAACATGCCAGTAGTAAAGGAGAGGTTGAAAATATGTGTGAGAGCTGGGATTAGTGTGGTAGAGAGGGGAGATATGAGCTGAGATGGAATAGGATCCTGAGGACAGGTAGTGAGGCGAGTGGATGATAGCAGTTTGGAGACTTCATCCTCTGTAGCCGAATCAAAGCAGTTCAAAATGGCAGTGGGATTTGGGAAGGGAGAAGACTGGGTGTTGTTGGTTAGTTGAGAGGGTGGAGCGTGAGAACCACTATGAGATGAGAGTTCATTGCAGATGTTTTGAATTTTATGAATAAAATGGTTGGCAAAGTCTTCAGCTGTGAGAGAGGAAGGGATGGGAGGAGGTGGTGGGCGGAGGAGAGTATTGAAAGTGGCAAACAGACGCTTGGGGTTAGAGGACAGAGTTGAAATTAGTGTTGTAAAGTACTGCAGTGTCAGCCAATTTCGCACGGCAAAGGGAGCGAGAGAAGGGAGGAAGGGGCACACAGGGGAGGAGGGGAGAGACACACAGGGGAGGAGGGGAAAGGCACACAGGGGAGGAGGGGAGAGACACACAGGGGAGGAGTGGAGAGACAGACAGGGGAAGAGGGGAGAGACACACAGAAGAGGAGGGGGAGAGACACAGGGGATTGAGAGAAGGGGAAGAGATACAGGGGAGGGAGAGGAAGAGGGAAAAGACACAGGGGAGGGGGATAGGCACAGGGGAGGTAAATGGGGGGGACATAAGGGAGGGGGGGAGAGAAGTGAGCTAGCAGAGAAGGGAGGAAGAGACACACAGGGGAGGAGGGGAAAGGCATACAGAGGAGGAGGTGAGAGACACACACAGGTGAGGAAGGGAGAGACAGACATGGGAAGAGGGTAGAGACCCACAGAGGAGGAGGGGGAGAGACACAGGGAAGTGAGAGGAGGGGGAAGAGATACAGGGGAGGGAGAGGAAGAGGGAAAAGACACAGGGGAGAGGGAAAAGACACAGGGGAGGTAAATGGGGGAGAGACAAGAGGAAGGGGGAAGAGATACAGGGGGGACAGGGAGGATAGAGACGGGGAGGGGGAAAAGACACATGGGAGTGAGGGGGGAGAGACAAAGGGAAGGGGGAAAGAGACACAGGGGAGGAGGAAAGAGGCACGTGGGAGGGAGAGGGGGAAGAGACACATGGGAGAGAGAGGGGGAAGAGACATTGGGAGGGGGGGAACAGACACAGGGGAGGGGGAACAGACACAAGGGAGGGAGAGGTGGGGAAGAGACACAGGAGGGAAAGAGACTCAGGGGAGGGAGAGGGGGAAGAGACACAGGGGAGGGGGGAACAGACACAGTAGAGGGAGCGGTGGGGAAGAGACACAGGGGAGGAGAAAGAAACACAGGGGAGGGAGAGGAGGAAACAGACACAGGGGAGGGGGAACAGACACAGGGGAGGGAGAGGTGGGGAAGAGACACAGGAGGGAAAGAGACACTGGGGAGGGAGAGGAGGGAAAGAGACACAGGGGAGGGAGAGGAGGGGGGAAGAGACAGGGGAGTGAGAGGAGGGGGTATGAGGGGGAAGAGACACAGGGGCGGGAGAGAGGGTGGAAGATACAGAGGGGAGGGAAATGGGGGGAAAAGACACAAGGGAGGGGGGAAGAGACAGAGGGGGTACGGAAGAGACACAGGGGAGGGGGATAAAACACAGGGGAAGGGGGGATAAAACACAGGGGAAGGAGAGGGGGGAAAGAGACACAGGGGAGGGGGAAAGAGACCCATAGGAGGAAGGGGGGTTAAAAACACAGAGGGGGAAGGAGACACAAGGGCGGGAGAGGAGGGGGGAAATGAGACACAAGGGAGGAAGTAAACAAGGGGAGAGACTTGCAATATGCGCCAAAGGTGCTCATTGCAAGGCCCGTGATGAGCGCCAAAAGGCCCTCATCGCAAAGCCAATAAAGTAGAGGGTGGGAGAGGTAGAGGGGGAAGGCCCACAATGAGCGCCAAAGGCGCTCATTATGATGCCTGTGATGAGTGCCAAAGGCTCTCATTGCGAGGCCCATGATGAGTGTCAAAGACGCTCATCGCGAGGCCAGTAAAGTATAGGGGGAGGCTCCCATTGTGTGACAAACAGCATTGCCAGGCTTCACTTTGTATTGCCATCATTTTTGTTGGGCAAGTCTCTAGTTATAATCATAATGACTGAATAATATAATTTATGTACCTGGAATCACCTCGCCTGTTTGTTATGGCTAAGACAGGGGCCTCTTGGATATGATCCCTCTAAAAGCTCAAAGAGGGCTTGCTCCTGGGCTTCCTGTTTGACAACCAAGCCAGTGCCTTTCTGCATCTTCCTTCCGCATTTCTGTTCTTAAAAAGCCCTGTCTTCCCATACAACATGGGGAAACCCAACAAAAAAAATCAACAATCCAGAGGAATTAAGGAATACTTTCTATCACAAGCTCCTCCACTTGCTCCATCTCATCAGCCAGATCCTACCTCCTCTGACAGCTCAGATGCAGAAGATACTCCTGACTGCCCTCTACATGTTGACTTGACAGAGGCAACAGTGTCAAAAATAGCCCTTCTACAAGCACCACTATCCACCGCTGTCAGGGAAATCAAACAGGAAATCCAGGACCTAGGCCAATGCACCAACCATCTGGAAACTCTAACGGATCAAATTATCGAGACACAATCTTCTGACAGGCAGGTGATTGATCAGCACTCATCACAAATTTCCTTGAAGCCAAACTGGAAGACCTAGAGAACCGTTCAAGGCGGTATAATGTCCGTTTCCGGCCACCACTTCAAGTGTTCCTTATTTGCGGCTGATGTCCACTGCACTCTGAGAGATCCCAGCACCTCGGTCCCAGCCCTCTTTCACCTATTTGGATCCTTTAGCAAATTCTACGTGCTCCATATCAATATGGACAAAACGGATGCCCTACATATCTCCTTACCCCCCCCCCCCCCCCCCGACTTAGTATTTTTACAACAACACTTTAATTTGAACTGGCCTTCCACCACATCAATTATCTGGGTGTGAGTCTCACCCGTAACACCGCACACCGGCATAAATCCAACTTAACGGCCCTCTACAAAACATTAACCTAAAATTTATTGTCATGGGCAAAATACCCTATCTCCCGGTTAGGACATATCCACTCTTTTAAAATGAACCTTCTACCCGCCTTATGAATAAATCATACCGCATGTCTAAATCAACTATGCTTATCCATAATTCGAAAGGAAGTCTCTCCTGCCACAACCTAAAATTATATTTTAAGATGGCACAATTGGCTTTTATCCCAATTGAGCACTCCCCTACTCACCAACCCCTTTGGATATTTATTGAGAACTTTATGATGTCCCCATACATGTGGGATTCCCTCACGTGGATCCCGAACCCACTGACATGCTTGAGAAAAGTGGGCAGCCCATATATAAAACAATACTTATCTATTTGGTCATGGGCTGTCCATAAATTTAATTTGATTCCGAAATATCCACCCCTACCCCGATAATACCCAACCCCAGATTTCCTGATACTCTTCCTGCGGCCTCTCTACTATGGTGGAAATCCCATAATCCCCTGACAGTGAACTCCTGGTATAGAGATAACACTACCTTAACATTCATTTAATTAAAAGAATAATTCGATATCCCTATCCAGGAACATTATACATTCTGCAGATTAAAAAACACACTCTAGGGAAACCTTCATCGAATTGGTTTACCAGGTTATGCCTCTCTGCCCCTCTTACAAAGGGTATTTTGGGTATTCTATACAATACTTTCAATTCTCTTTCTGCCACCTCTCCCCCAAAATATATTCAGAAATGGGAAGAAGATTTAAGCTGCAGCTGGGCTACAGAGACCTAGCAAAACTCTTGGTGAAACCTAACCAGAGGATCTCTCTACAGTAATATTTTGGAAACCTCCATTAAAGTTATACATAGGACGTATATCACTCCGGATCAACTATTTAGATAGAAACGCTCCCAATTGCTTTAGAGCTTGCTAGGTCCCTGGAACCTTTCTCCACACTTGGTGGTCTTGCCCCCAGGTACAACGCCTTTGGAACAGAGTTTTCTATCAATTATATGCTAAAGCAGACATAGGCCTTTTAGGGCACTTTGTTTCAAAATACCAGAATAGACTCCTCCAGTACTTAATGCTAGCTGCAAAGAGCCACATAGCCACATAATGGAAATCTCCCACTCTTACTTTACAATCGGTTATTAGCAAGATGAATTACATCGCTGTAAATGAAACGCTAACCCATTCAATGGAGGACCTTATGCCTAAATTCTTCCAGATCTGGAATCCCTGGATTAATTACGCTTATAGTCCACTAATAACATGAAACCTTCTTACTTAACACTATGCTTTTTTTGCTAATCTCTACACTGGAGGGACAGACCGGGGACTGGAAGCGACAGGACAGGTAATACAAACTAATAACCTGCAGGATTTAAACTTGGACACCTTTGGGACAAAAATTTGATTTTGAATTGAATTTTGTTGTTGTATTTTCAACAGTGTTTTATTGAAATATTTTAACTTATTTAGAGTTATATTATATTCTTACATCATAGCTTTTATTTAGGCTCCTGGTGTTTTTCACATAGAGCCTGTTAATCAGTTTTATATATGGTAGTATCTTTCCCAATAGAAAGGCCTTTTTGTTTGTATTTATTTCAACTTTAATACTGTACTCTTATATTTTACAGTACACTGTTAGTCTTATTCTGTTTTCTCTTAAAATGGTGATATTGTACTCCAATTGTGCCAAAGCTGCTACTTGGCTTTTATGTAAATTTCTTTTTATTCTGTTACCTAATTGTGACGAAGTGCCCTTCGCCACTTTGTCTTGGAGAGGACTGTTTGCCAGCCTCCTGCCTTTTGACTATGGACCGGCATTTAAATACTTTATTTTCCTATGCAGAAAGACTTTGGTTCCATGGCCATTGAACTGTATGTATGTGGTCTGAGCGCCATTCAGTAATAATGTGTGCTCAGACCTAAGCTATCTGCAGATAGGTTCTGGGTTATAAAATGTTGTTATTATATCTGTAAAAATATTGTATTGTGTGGTATGCAGTCAAATATCTTTGGTCTCATACACTTGGCCAGGAGTTGCCCATCTGCCTATTAATAGTATCTGCTAAACCACACAAGAGATAGCAGAACAAAAGGGTTTTAGCAGACAGGATGGCACCATGAACAATGGGGGTAGGGACTCTTGAATAATGAGATGACCTGGGGTTTCCCCATACTCCCAGCAGGGGAATAAGTGAGCTTAGAGATGTTACTCTCTCCACCGCCAGAGGTAGAATGAGCAGTTAGCCATGCCTAGTGGGCGGCTCCTGGGGGAGGGGACTCCTGGCTCCCACGCATTAACCCTGTCTTATTGGCCAGAGGTAATTAGGGGTTGACCAAAGGTAGTCACTGCCCCTACTGTGTATGTGAAGTGTTTAAAAATGTGTTTTGTAATTAATAAAGGACAGAGTTCTTTGACCCTTCAAAACGTAGCCTCGTCTCGTTCTTGGAGAGGATTGCTATATCATACTGGGGATTGCTATGCGCTGCATACTCCCTGGGAGCTTTAAGCTACGGCGATTGTGGAGTCTGTGGTAGTGTGGTGTCCGGTGCGGTGCTTGTAGGCCTCGACGCAAACTAGGACACGTCCATCAACGGAGGTACTCGGTCGGGGTGCCAGTAGATCCGTTACATTGACTGGCAGTGGTGGGATGGCGTCCTAGTAAGAGGAAAAGCAGCACGGAGACACCGGTAACGTTTGGAGTTACAAATTGAGGGCAACGCTAGTATCCGTACAGCGCCCCTGGCTACAGCAGGATGGAACCGGCTAGTTTTCGGACAGCGTTCCATGATGAGGAGGAGGAGGCGGCCGCGGACTACAGGGATGCAGACAGAAAGGAACTCTGGTATGATGCCCTGGAAGATGCCCAATGGCAGCGAGGTGAGAGTCTCCCCAGTGATGAGCAGCGGCTACAGAAGCGTGTGGCGATGCGGATGTATCTATTGGGAAAGCAGCCCCTGGATGAGTGGGTGACAAGACTAGAGACCCTGGTATGGCGAGAGCTCTGGCTAGACAACGCATACCAGGCCCTCTGGTGGCATACCGTTCGACTTACCCCCTGGACGTCTGAACACGACTTACCGGAGGGGAATGATTATGATGGCCCGGGTTTATTATGGGACGCCTTGGAGGACGACATTGATCTTGGCAGCACAGAGGGGTCTAGGTTTTGGGACATCTACGACTACCGGATGGGCATTTATGTCTGGGTTGACGAAGGCGAGGTGAGCAAAGACATGACCCACCTGGTAACGAGAGAGTGGGAGCTGGAGCAGGACTACCAACACCTGCTCAGCTACGTGCAGCCCCAACCTACTCGACAAGCAGAACCAGGCCTCATTGACTGGTCCTGGGAAAACCTCCAGATGGCAGGTAGAGATGGGACTGAGGTCTCTCTACCGGCCCTACAGGGAGCCGAAGGTGTTGTCCTTCCCCCACAGCAGCAGTGTGAACCCCAGGGGGCAGAAGGTGTCGTCCTTCCCCCCCAGTGGCAGTGTGAACCCCAGGGGGCAGAAGGTGTCGTCCTTCCCCCCCAGTGGCAGTGTGAACCCCAGGGGGCAGAAGGTGTCGTCCTTCCCCCCCAGCGGCAGTGTGAACGCCAGGGGGCAGAAGGTGTCGTCCTTCCCCCCCAGCGGCAGTGTGAACCCCAGGGGGCAGAAGGTGTCGTCCTTCCCCCCCAGCGGCAGTGTGAACCCCAGGGGACAGAAGGTGTCGTCCTCCCCCCCCAGCGGCAGTGTGAACCCCAGGGGGCAGAAGGTGTCGTCCTTCCCCCCCAGCGGCAGTGTGAACCACAGGGGGCAGAAGGTGTCGTCCTTCCCCCCCAGCGGCAGTGTGAACCCCAGGGGGCAGAAGGTGTCGTCCTTCCCCCCCAGCGGCAGTGTGAACCCCAGGGGGCAGAAGGTGTCGTCCTTTCCCCCCAGCGGCAGTGTGAACCACAGGGGGCAGAAGGTGTCGTCCTTCCCCACCAGCGGCAGTGTGAACCACAGGGGGCAGAAGGTATCGTCCTTCCGCCCCAGCGACAGTTTACCCTGACAAGAGGAGACACCAATCTCCCAGACGGCGCAGATGGGACCGTGGTCTCTGCGCCCACAGCCTGTCCAGATCCCCAACTACCCTCACTGGGACAACCGGAGGAGGGGGTAAGTACAAATTCCCCTCCCCAACTAACTTCTAATGTGGCCCCAGGGTTAACAGAGGAAATGTTAACCCCACTGACCCCCACGTTTCCCTGGCTACTGAGCCGGAATATGTCCCAAGTACCCCAGCAGAAGAGCTGGCATCAGGGCAGAGTGCCGCTGGCCTCTGCCCCTCAAGTCCCCTCAGCGTGTTGCCCCATCACCACAGCAAAATATCCAGGTGCAGTAATGGTTTGTTGTGGGTGGGCTGCTCTTGCACTTTGTTGTTGTGGGGGGGCTGCTCTAGCACTGGTTTATTGTGGGTTGGTGGATCGTCTAACGGAGGCACTGACCGGCAGAAGGTCAGGTGCCTGGTTAGACTTCCCCCCAAAGGGGAGATGTGTGACGATGTGCCCTTCGCCACTTTGTCTTGGAGAGGACTGTTTGCCAGCCTCCTGCCTTTTGACTATGGACCAGCATTTAAATACTTTATTTTCCTATGCAGAAAGACTTTGGTTCCATGGCCATTGAACTGTATGTATGTGGTCTGAGCGCCATTCAGTAATAATGTGTGCTCAGACCTAAGCTACCTGCAGATATGTTCTGGGTTATAAAATGTTGTTATTATATCTGTAAAAATATTGTATTGTGTGGTATGCAGTCAAATATCTTTGGTCTCATACACTTGGTCAGGAGTTGCCCATCTGCCTATTAATAGTATCTGCTAAACCACACAAGAGATAGCAGAACAAAAGGGTTTTAGCAGACAAGATGGCACCATGAACAATGGGGGTAGGGACTCTTGAATAATGAGATGACCTGGGGTTTCCCCATACTCCCAGCAGGGGAATAAGTGAGCTTAGAGATGTTACTCTCTCCACCGCCAGAAGTAGAATGAGCAGTTAGCCAAGCCTAGTGGGCGGCTCCTGGGGGAGGGGACTCCTGGCTCCCACGCCTTAACCCTGTCTGATTGGCCAGAGGTAATTAGGGGTTGACCAAAGGTAGTCACTGCCCCTACTGTGTATGTGAAGTGTTTAAAAATGTGTTTTGTAATTAATAAAGGAGAGAGTTCTTTGACCCTTCAAAACGTAGCCTCGTCTCGTTCTTGGAGAGGATTGCTATATCATACTGGGGATTGCTATGCGCTGCATACTCCCTGGGAGCTTTAAGCTACGGCGATTGTGGAGTCTGTGGTAGTGTGGTGTCCGGTGCGGTGCTTGTAGGCCTCGACGCAAACTAGGACGCGTCCATCAACGGAGGTACTCGGTCGAGGTGCCAGTAGATCCGTTACACTAATAAAAACCTTTTGAGAAAAAAAGTATTCTAAACTTGATACTGCATTTATCATGGTGTTATATTGTAAACATTTCTTGATTGGGACACAATCTTCTTGAACTACCATCTCAAATATCATGAACCTACCTTCTGTGTATAAATCAGATAGAGTTTTTAATCCCATTGACCCCATTTTACTTTTTGTTGTGGAAGAAGATATGTGCAAATCATATGTAACAGAGTATTTGGAGATGGGAATCTTAAAAGATTCAATTCTCTGTTTTATTGTACCATAATTTCACTAATGATTTAACCACAAAAAGTAGCTTATTAATTATTTTATTTACCCTCTTTCTTACTCCATAATATAAATTCTAATTGTAATTTATCCGTAAGAAACTTTTCAATCTGTAAAAATGTGGATATTTTTCTCTTCAGAGAGAATTTTAATAAGTGTGTCAATGTTATTGCTTTTGAGTATTCAAGTAAATTGGGGGATGTCAAGCCTCCTCTCGAGAAGGTCCTTGAGACCTTTTCCCTTTTTACTCAAGTTTTTTTGTCTTTATAAATAAAATGATCTAACTTAATTTGAAACCTTTTCAGTTCATAAGTTGGGATCCTTAATGGGGGACATCTTAGCAGGTATGTCATTTTGGGTAGAACAGACATTTTGATGGCTGCTATCCTGCCTTACCAGGATAATTTTTACCTTCTCCTGCCTATCAGAACTTTATTCACATGAATATATAATTTGTTTAAACTATTTTTAATCATATTTTTCAAATGAATGTTCAAATGAGTAATAGCATTTTGATCCCAATTATATAGAAACGTTTCCTTCAGCTTAGTCCATTCAACTGTGTTATGGTTTATTGTTAAAGCTACTGATTTAGAAATATTCATTTTATAATAGCATAAGCTACCATATTCATCAATAATATCATGTAAGTTTGTTAAAGAGGTTTCTGGATTGATTAAAGTTATAACAATATCATCTGTGAAGATTGTAACCGTATTGTTTACATTTCCTGTTAGTATCCTATAATTAAAATTAAAACATCTGCAGTCTTATTAAATTGTGAATCGGCCATTTGAAAAGGGATCTACATAAGCACATAGCATATTTTTGTACAGAAGTTTTTAGTTAGTGAAGATCTTGCTTTTAGATAGAAGTTCACTAATTAAAACCTTCTGTAAAAAAATATATGCTATGTGCTTATATAGATCCCTTTTCAATTGGCCAAATCGCAATTTAATAAGGCTGCTGATCTATGAATAAAGCAAATATTAAAGGTGATAACGGGCATCCTTTCCTGGTCACATTAGTTATTTTAAAATTTTTGCATCTAAATCCTGGGCCTAATACATAATACATTTATTTTTGTGTAAAGAGCCTTAACTGAATGGGATCCAAATCGACCAAAACCTAGGGCCCTATTAAACTGTGCAAATTGTAGTAACTGTTGTCGGTAATGTAGCCTCGAAAAGTTACTGCTACTAAATTGGCCTCTTTTAGCTACCCGCAATCAATCTGCGGGTTACAGGATGAAAATCCCTAGAGGCTGTCGAAATCGTAACTCTGACCCAGCTGAGCCTTTGATCTGTCAAGCCTGCAATCGCTAAAATGCAGCCAAATATCATAGAAGTACTAGAGACGACTCACAAGGGGGTTAAATACCTGTTCGTAACAGTATAAAAGCAAATAAAAACTCAATACTGCACTTCAAAATATGGGGAAAGCGATGTAAGACATTAGAATTATTTGCACAATCAAGCTCCCAAATGTGCAATCAAAAATATTTTTTTTTTACGTTTAATTTTTCTGTTATATCTATCTCCGGAATTAAGGAGTTAATACATATCAGGCCACCCACATGAACTATAACAGTTTCTTCATTCATTTTTATTGATTTTTAAATCGCTAGGTTGCGAGCCCGATTGCATATTGGACTTCAAAACACTAATTGATTGACGTTTACACGCCATGTTTTACTGATGTCATGATGACGGTCTCATTTACTATTGGCTGTTTCTAAATTGGTGGTTACGGGCTTGCTTAATTGATCATGATCATGTCCTGAAATGTTACTTACGGGTGCATGGTTTATGGTTTTGGAATTCGGCCATGTAGTTGCATGTTTTTTTAATTTAATCGCTCTGTAACTGCTGTGAATTTCGATCCCGCAGATTTACGGGTTCTATGAACGCAACTGCAGGCTTAAAATGTATTGAGGGCCCTAGTCTAATCAAGATGGTCTCAAAAAAATCCCAATTACCCTGTCAAATGCTTTTTTGGTGTGAGTTTCCTAGATTTAGAATAGGCTAAAATGTCTATTAGTTTGAGGATATTATCCGTACTTTTGAGCAGCATCGATTAAGTTTTCAAACAAAGGGTTTAATCTGAAAGCCAAAAAATTGTAATAGATTTTGATATCTGTATTTAAAAGAAATAAAGGATGATAGTTTTTACAATTATATTCATCTTTATCATGTTTTGTATTGGTAATTATTGTGGCTTTCAGCATTTCTTTTTTTATTTCATTAAATACATTTTTTAAATGCCTAATAATTGCAGGTTCAAACGTTTTGTAATATATATTTTGAAATCCATCTGGACCTGGTGATATTCCTATTTTTAAATGTGATATACTTGTTTGTATTTCTTTTTCTGATATATCTCTTTCTAAATCTTTAAGATGAGCCTCAGTTATTTTAGGAAGATTTAAATTATCTCAGAACGAGAGAAGCTATCGCGTAAACCAGTCTCATGCATGTTGGATGTGCGATTGTGCTAAGATCAATTAGGCAAGCACGTAGCAATGGGTTAGAATTAGCCAATGGCAAAAAAGATTGCCATCATGGCTAATGAAAGCGTGCGTGATCACACGCAGGCTCCCGTCATCAGACCTTACCGTGGGGGTCCCGATTGGGACCTCCGCTGCAGTTAAAGACACAAACCCCTGCTGTGGGGGTTGCTCCAATTAACCCTGGCACCTAAAATTACCCCCTCCCATATGCTGGGGGTCCCCATTGGGACCCCCAAAGTGTCCCCATATCAGCCCGTGTAGCGGGACACGATCGGGCCCCTGCTGCATTTAAAAATTGAATTGAGAATTGAAATCTCCCACCACGAGTCCTTAAGGGGCCCTCGGCACACTACTGTGCAATCCCGGCTGCGACGGCACATAAAATTAACCCCCGCAGTGGCCCAACATTAACCTGTGCAGTGGGGGTACCGTTTGGGACCCCCGCTGCATTTAAAATTTCCGTCCGCGGGTCCTGAAAGGACCTTAAAGGTCCTTAAAAGACTTATGATAACTAAAAAACTAACCCCTGCCAATAGGTACTACAAGTACCCCCCAGGCATCCAACATTAACCCCATCACTCATGGGGGTCAATATAAACCCTCATGAGAATAAAATGAACCCCCCAGTCCCATAAGGGTCCTACTGCTTAACCCACATTGGTCCCATAAGTGTCTATGCAGACCCTTATGGGATACTGATTAACCCCCAGAAGTCCCAGAAGGGCCTATGCAGACCCTTATGGGACACTGATTAACCAACATTAGTCCCATAAGGGTCTATAGAGACCCTTATGGGACACTGATTAACCCACAATAGTCCCATAATGGTCTATAAAGAACCTTATGGGACACTAATGAAACCTCATTAGTCCCATATAAAGACCCTTATGGGACACTGATTAACCCCATCACTCATGGGGTCAATATAAACCCCATGAGAATAAAATTAACCCCCTCAGTCCAATAGGTGTCTATATACCATCAGTGCCATGAGGGTTCTCCAGGACCCCCATTACACAAAGTCTAAGCACTACATTACACTATTAACCCTAACTAAACCCCATTAACCCTAACTGTACCCAATAAAGCCCTACCTTATTAACCCCTACCTACATTATTAACCCGTATCCTACCCTATCCAATTCCATTAACCCCCTCTAATTGACCCCATTTAACCCTCACCATACCTAATTAACCCTATTACCAACCACTTAACCCGATCTAGACCAATTTAACCCTGTCTAGTCCTATGTAACCCTATCTAGTCCTTATTAACCCCATCTAGACCTTTTTAACCCTGTCTAGTCCTATGTAACCCTATCTAGTCCTATTTAACCCTATCTAATCCTATTTAACCCTAACTGGGCCTATTTAACCCCAAATGTTCCCAGTAAACCCCATTTCATAAACCCACTCCTCCCCTACCCTATTAACCCCTACTCTACCTACCCAACTCCTACCCTACACTATTAACCCCCTCTACCCTGTAACCCCTACACTACCCACCTAACACCCTAATAGAATCCCTATCACCCCACTAATGACACAAAATAAAAAAACTATAATTACACAAAATAAAAAAAGGACATTACTGAAAATAAAAAAAGAACATTACCAAAAATAAAAAATGAACATACTAAAATAACGGGGGTATTAACGTATGTATTTAGGGGTTTAATTGTATGTAGTTAAGGGTATTATTGTATGTAGTTAGGGGTATTAATGTATGTAGTTAGGGGTATTAATGTATTTATTTAGGGGTTTAATTGTATGGATTTAGGGGGTAAATTGTATGTAGTTATGGGTTAAATTGTATGCAGTTAGGGGTTTAATTGCATGATTTAGGGGTTAAATTGTATGTAGTTAGGGGTTTAACCGTAAGTATTTAGGGGTTAAATTGTATTTATTGAGGGGTTTTATCACTATAATAGTTGTCAGTGTGGGGAGCACTTACTATGTTGGTCACACTTTGCGAGCCTGGCAAAGCCTTACTTGTGAGCCTCGCAAAGGCAGTAACTTTTACACTGAAGCAGTAACTTTTACACCAAGGCAGTAACACTTAAACCAAGGCAAAAACACTTACACCAAGGCAGAAACACTTAAACTTACACCAAGACAGTAACACTTACACCAACGCAGAAACACTTACACCAAGGAAGTAACGCTTACACCAAGACAATAACACACTTACACCAAGGCGGAAACACTTACACCAAGGCACCAAGGCAGTAACACTTACACCAATGCAGAAACACTTACACCAAGGCACCAAGGCAGTAACACTTACACCAATGCAGAAACACTTACACCAAGGCACCAAGGCAGTAACACTAATAACGAGGCCCCTAAAGTACACGGGGGGGGGAGGCTCACAATGATCGCCAAAGGCGCTCATCGAGAGCCATGTGGTGAGCACCGAACTCACTCATTGTGAGGTTCGCTATGAGCGCTGAAGGTGATCATTGCAAAGCAGGAAAGTTGAAATACACAGGGGTGTGGGGCTCACGATGATCGCCGAAGGTGCTCAGAGGGGGCAAAATCATCACATTGGGTGGCAAACAACATTGCCAGGTTTACAATTTTATTTCCGTCTTTTTGACGTGCAATTTCCTAGTTGTATATATTGAGGGGTTAAATTGGATGTAATGTATGCTTTATTTTTTAGGTTATTTTCTTTTTGGTAATGTTCTTTTTTCTTTTCTAGAATGTTCTTTTTTCTTTTCAGTAATGTTCATATATTAAGGTCTTAGGTGGGTAGTGTAGAGGTTAACAGGGTAGAGGGGGTTAATAGTCTAGGGTAGGAGTTGGGAAGGGAGTGTAGTCCCATAAGGGGTCTATGCAGATCCTTATGGGACACTGATTAATCCCCATTAGTCCCATAAGGGTCTATACAGACCCTTATGGGACACTAATTAACCCCCATTAGACCCATATGGGTCTATAAAGACCCTTATGGGACACCAATGACACCCCATTAGTCCCATAAGGGTCTATACAGACCCTTATGGGATACTGATTAACCCCCATTAGTCCCATAAGGGTCTACATTTGAGGTTAAATAGGCCCAAATAGGGTTAAATAGGACTAGATAGGGGTACAAAGGACTAGATAGGGTTACATAGGACTAGACGGGGGCAAATAGGTTTAGATGGGGTTAAATAGGACTAGATAGGGTAACATAGGACTAGACAGGGTTAAATAGGTCTAGATTGGTTAAGTGGTTAGTGATAGGGTTAATTAGGTATGGTGAGGGTTAAATAGGGTTAATTAGTTTAAGGTGGGTTAATTGAATGGTATAGGGTAGGATAGAGTTTAATAATGTAAGGTAGGGGTTAGTTTTTCCCTGCGTTATACGTTTATTTTAATCTTTTCACTTAAAATATTACACCACTCAGCCCCATCTGTAATTCTTGTCTTATCCGCAAGAGATTTCAGTGTCGGGAGTACCTAAAACAAGCATTACAGGTGAGAAACAGTTCTAGGAACCAATAGAAAATGAGAACACCATTACATATTATAATTGTCAAACTGCGAGTCGTCGTCACGCAAACAATTCCGGCTGCAAATGTGGACCTCGCAAAGGTGGTGGATCCAACGTCCGCTGCAATGGGCCAAAGACTCATTGCAGGCCACAAATGAGGCGCTGTCACACATGAAAGCCTCGCAAGCCTCTGAGCATTTTGAGCAATCATTGTGAGCCCCGCGCTGAGCGCCGTTGGCAAAGCGAGTCTCTCCTCTGCCCTGTTTTTTTTTATATAAATATATATTTTTTTATAATAATTAATTAATTAAATTATAAATTAATATAGTTTACTTATTTATAATGAATATATCCAGGAATCAATATGCTGAAGAGCTAACAATCGCGTTTGTTTTTCCTGAAGCATACAATGTACATTTTGACTGTTGGTGATCTGAGGAGAAAGTGTCAGCAATTTGGCACGTGTGCAGTGTAAATAGGCTGTGTGCGCGAGGTCAAACCGTTTGTTTAGATGTGTAATGCGGTATTTTAGAAT
Organism: Discoglossus pictus; assembly: GCA_027410445.1. Lineage (NCBI taxonomy): Eukaryota > Metazoa > Chordata > Amphibia > Anura > Alytidae > Discoglossus > Discoglossus pictus. The sequence goes on from CM050164.1 coordinate 383,833,992, forward strand.
GGTAATGTTATTAGTTGCAAGTTAGTGTTGTAAAATGGTGGCGATTGTGTATGTGTTATGCGGGTCTCGAGCATTTTCTGTCCTTCCTAATAGTATATTTTGTACCTCGTTATGTTCCTGGCTAAAAGTTGTATGTGCCTAGTGGTGTTTTGCGTGTTTAGGGCTCGTGTAGCCTCGTTTTCGTTTTTTTCGACGGCCATTTTTTCTCTCGCTTAGGCGATTTTCGAGTGGCGAAAGTCTGCAAATTCAACTTAAATTTGCATGCAACCTCATTCCCAGATGTCTTTGCTATCCCCCGTGCTGTGTGTGATGTTTCGGTATGTTTTTTTTGCATTGGTTGTGTTTTTTGTGTTTTTGGATGTTCGCGGCCCGGCCGTTAAGTTTGTATTTTTTTGGGGTCGAATTTTATTTTCTCTAAGTGGCGGTTTCCTTTTCCTACGGGTCTTGCACTATGGCGCTCATCTCCACCAAAGTCGTATGAGGTCGTACGGATGAGCGCCTATGGCGCTCATCTCCACCATCGCAACTGCTTCGCGAGCCCGCAGTTTTAATGTTGCGTTACCAACAGATTTTGGCAAGCCCGCGCTGCTGAGAACTGTATATGTGATATATATATATATATATATATATATATATATATATATATATAGACAATGCATTAGAGCATTTGTTCCAATACAAAAGTCCAGTGGTTCCCCCAGGGCATAACAGACCAAAAGTCCAGTGGTTCCCCCGTGGCATAACAGACCAAATGTCCAGTGGTTCCCCCGTGGCATAACAGACCAAAAGTCCAGTGGCCCCCTGGGGCAAAACAGACCAAAAGTCCAGTGGTCCCCGAGGGCTAAACAGACCAAAAGTCCAGTGGTCCAACCAGGGCATAACAGACCAAAAGTCCAGTGGTCCAACCTGGGCTAAACAGACCAAAAGTCCAGTGGTCCCCTGGGGCTAAACAGACCAAAAGTCCAGTGTTTTTTTTGTCCTTATAGATACTTTTAAAACATACTGCAGTCCAGTATATGCCATTGAGAAGTCCACCTGAATGCAGTTTAAAGCAATCTAAGATACTTTTAAAACATACTGCAGTCCAGCATATGCCATAGAAGACCACCTGATTGCAGTGTCCTCCCACCCACCTTTGTTTGCACTTAATATATTGAGGCATAATTATCTGCACATGTTCAATCAGTGACATCTGCTTATTACCTCTAACCACCCCCTTCAACAATACTTGCTTACACAGTGTCATTATGTTTTCTCACACCATCTTCCTTATTATAACCTCCTATTTCCATCTCCTTTTACTCTCTCTCATTCTTCTGATGGCTTGTGGGGATATATCCCCTAACACAGGCCCCTCACTCATTCCCACCTGCTGTCAGTCACGCAGAGTCCCCAGGGCAGCAAATACCCAAAACACCCATAATCTAATATCCATCACTTGTCACAAACTATTTACTCTGCCCTTCTCATGTGCCCTCTGGAATGCAAGGTCTGTTTGCAATAACTTACCGTATATACTCGAGTATAAGCCGAGTTTTTCAGTCCTTTTTTTAAGGCAAAAAAGGGCCCCCTCGGCTTATACTCGAGTCACTCTCCCTCCGTGTCTCTCTAACCCCCCATGTGTCTCTAACCCCCCCGTGTGTCTCTAACACCCCCTGTGTGTCTCTAACACCCCCCGTGTGTCTCTAACCTCCCGTGTGTCTCTAACCCCCGTGTGTCTCTCTACCCCCCCCGTGTCTCTTTCCCTCCTCAACCTAAACCCCCCTCAACCCCCCTCCTCCACCTAAACCCCCCTAAATACCTCCCCCCTCTCCCCTCCCTTACCTGCTTGTGTTCCGGCCTCCGCTCCTTGACCCGGCGCAGGCGCGCATGTGACGTCACATGCGCGCCTCGTCATTAGCATATACCGGGTGCAGGATGGGGGGTTGAGGATGAGGATGGGGGGGGTTAAGGAGGGGGTTGAGGAGGAAGGTTGAGGAGGGGGTTGAGGATGGGGGGGTTGAGGAGGGAGGTTGAGGAGGGGGTTGAGGAGGGAGGTTGAGGATGAGGAGGGAGGATGAGGAGGGAGGTTGGGGATGAGGAGGGAGATTGAGGAGGGAGGTTGAGGATGAGGAGGGTGGTTGAGGATGAGGAGGGTGGTTGAGGATGAGGAGGAGGGGTTGAGGAGGGGGGTTGAGGATGGGGGTTGAGGAGAGAGGATGAGGATGGGGGGGTTGAGGAGGGGGAGTTGGGGGGGTTGATGTTTAGGAGGGTTGAGGTTGAGGAGGGGGTTTAGGATGAGGATGGGGTTGAGGAGGGAGGATGAGGATGGGAGCTTGAGGAGGGGGTTGAGGATGGGGGGGTTGAGGAGGGAGGTTGAGGAAGGGGTTGAGGATGGGGGAGTTTAGGAGGGAGGTTGAGGATGAGGAGGGAGGTTAAGGATGCGGAGGAGGGATTGAGGAGGGGGGTTGAGGATGGGGGGTTGAGGAGAGAGGATGAGGATGGGGGGGGTTGAGGATGGGGGGTTGAGGAGGGAGGATGAGGAGGGAGGATGTGGAGGGGGGTTGAGGAGGGGGTTGAGGATGAGGAGGGAGGTTGAGGAGGGGGTTGAGGATGAGGAGGGAGGTTGAGGATGAGGAGGGAGGTTAAGGATGAGGAGGGAGGTTGAGGAGTGGGGTTGAGGAGGGTGATAAGGGAGGGGGAAGAGACACAGGGAAGGGAGAGGTTGGAATAGACACAGGGAAGGGAGAGGGGAGAAGAGACACAGGGAAGGGAGAGGGGAGAAGAGACACGGAGAGAGAGGGGGACACAGAGGGCACAAGAGGGACACAGGGGGCAGCACATTTCCCACCCTCGGCTTATACTTGAGTCACTCATTTTACCCAGTATTTTGTGGTAAAATGGGTGCCTCGTCTTATACTCGGGTCGGCTTATACTCGAGTATATACGGTACCTTCATTTATGGCCTCTTCATTTCCAGCACCCTAAATTTACTGGCTATCACAGAATCCTGGCTCACACCATCCGACTCTGTCTCCCCTGCTGCACTTTCTTATGGTGGTCTACACTTCAGCCACACTCCTAGACCTGGGAACAAACAAGGTGGAGGTGTGGGCATACTACTATCCTCTCGCTGCACTTTTCACTGCATACCCCCTGTTCCCTCCCTCCAATTCTAATCTTTTGAAGTCCACACTATCCACATCTTCTCTCCCATCCCTCTGCGAGAAGCTGTGATCTATCGCCCGCCTGGATCACCCTCTCAATTTCTGGACAACTTTGCCGCCTGGCTCCCTCACTTTCTCTCCTCCAATATACCTTTACTAATTTTTTCGGCGATTTCAACATAGTCACTGACACACCCACCTCCCCAACAACTGCAAAAAACTTGCACTTACCTCTTCCCTTGGCCTCTCACAATGGACAGTTTCCGCAACTCACTGTGGTGGACACTCCATTGACCTTATTTTTACTAATCTCTGCACTATCTCCAACCTTGACATCTCTTCACTTTCCCTATCTGACCACCACCTGCTAACTTGCAACCTCACCTCATCTTCCGCTCACCAGCCTTCTTCAAATCCTGCCACCAAAACACGCAGAAACCTGCAAGCACTCAACCCACCACAATTTTCAACTGTACTAAAACCCCTTCTCAGCCACCCTTGCCTTCACCACCCTTGCCTGCCCTGACATCGCCACTTCACAGTACAACGCTACTCTAACCTCCACCCTTGACTCTCTTGCCCCCATAATCACAACCAAACGCCCTCGCTCTCATCCACAACCATGGCACACTACACAAACACGCTATCTACAGAGATGCTCACGCACTGCAGAACGACTATGGAGGAAATCTCGCACTTCAGCAGACTTTCTCCACTCCAAGTTTACCTTGCGCTCCTACTTCTCTGCCCTCAATCTTGCCAAACAACACTACTTCTCATCACTAATATCAAACCTGTCCTCCAACCCTGTTTATTTGCTACATTCAACACCCTCCTTTGCCCACCCTCACCTCCTGCCCCTCCTGTCTAACTGCTGATGACTTTGCCAGCCACATTAAAAATAAAATTGAAACCATCCAAAATGAGCTCTTCTCCCAGCTTGGCCCTATCCCACCATCATCTCCACAAACCGACAACACCCAACCCTTACCCTTCCCCAATCCCTCCTCCACTATGGATTCCTTTGACCCTGTAACCGAGGATGAAGTATCTATGTTATTATTAACCTCTCACCTTACAACATGTCCACATGATCCTATTCCTTCACAGCTAATCCCTCCCCTATCCACCACACTTATCCAAGCTTTCACACATCCTATTCAACCTCTCCCTAAATACTGGAAGGTTTCCATCCTCCTTAAAACACGCCATAATTACACCCATTCTCAAGAAGCCCTCATCTGACCCAGCTTCTGCCTCCAACTTCTGCCCTATCTCACTACTTCCCCTGGCTTCTAAACTGCTTGAGCGGCTTGTTTACAATCGCCTCACTCAATTTATTTCTTCCAATTCCCTTCTTGCCCCCCTTTCAATCTGGTTACTGTGCCCAACACTCAACAGAAACAGCCCTCACAAAAGTCACAAATGACTTGCTAACTGCCAAATCAAAGGGTCACTTCTCCATTCTAATTCTCCTGGATCTCTCTGCTGCCTTAGACACAGTTGACCACCCTCTTCTAATCAAAACTCTCCACTCATTTGGCATCCAGGGCACAGCTCTTTCATGGTTCACATCCTATCTAAAAGATCGTACATTTAGCGTCTCCTTCTCTGGCACCTCTTCTTCACCTCTCCCTCTGGCTGTTGGCGTTCCCCAAGGTTCTGTCCAGGCCCCCTCCTCTTCTCCATCTACACCTCCTCCCTTGGCACCCTCATAAAATCCTTTGGATTTCAGTATCATCTCTATGCAGATGATACTCAAATCTACCTCTCTGCACCCGATCTATCCCCCTCTCTTCTAGTTCATGTTTACAACTGCCTCTCTAGCATATCGTCCTGGATGTCTACCCGTCAACTCAAACTCAACATGTCTAAGACTGAACTCCTAATCTTTCCACCCTCTACTACAGCTTCCACTCCTCAAATATCTCTCACTGTTGACAACACCATCATCACTCCCACCTCCCAGACCCGATGTCTTGGGGTTCTACTGGATCCCGCCCTCTCTTTTATTCCTCACATCCAATCGATAACACAATCTTGTCAGATTCACCTAAAAAACATCTTCAAAATTCGTCATTATCTTACAGAAGACACAGCTAAAATTCTAATACACTCTCTCATCATATCTCGACTGCAATTCACTCCTTGCTGGCCTACCCATCTCTTGTCTGTCTCCCCTCCAATCCATAATGAACGCCTCCGCTAGACTCATCTTCAATACCAAACGATCAGTGTCTGCAGCTTCTCTCTGTCGATCACTCCACTGGATTCCCATAGCTTCCCGAATCACATTTAAAATCATGACCCTAACATATAAAGCCCTCAACAACAGTGCTCCCCCTTATATCTCTGCTCTTGTTTCAAAATACTCTCCCAACCGCCCCCTTCGTTCTGCTAACGACCGTCTTCTTTCCTTCTCTCTCATCACCTCCTCTCACTCCCGTCTTCAGGACTTTTCTCGTGCTGCCCCTACTATTTGGAACTCCTTGCCTCGCTCCATTAGATTATCTTCCTGCCTCAAAACCTTTAAAAAATGACTAAAAACACACCTGTTTAAAAAATCTTACCACCTTCAGCGTTTATAATTACATCTGCACACTCCACAGCTTAATAACACTCCCACCCACAATCTACAGTACAACACACAGACCTCTCCAATTGACTAAACAAATTGCATTCACATTGCCATTTTGCATTTGTTACCCTCTTGTATAACACCTAAACCCTTAGATTGTAAGATTGCGAGTTTTCAATTGTGTGTCCGTGCCTTGGAAACAAGCACTATGTACATTTGATGATATGCTCAAAAACAGGGCCCTCCATTATTTATAAGGTGTTAAGTTTGTTTTTTTTGACATGTACTAAACCCCTGTACAGCGCTACGGAATATGTTGGCGCGATATAAGTAAAGATAATAATAATATAACAGAAAAAAGTCAAGTGGTCCTCCGGGCATAAAAACATACTGCTCATTACCAGTAGTTAATATAAGGACCATCCAAAACTCATGTGACTGCAGGGGTCCTTTAAATGTATGCGTTTGGCTTTCCTCTTTAAGTGCCATATTACACAATTTGGTTATTTTATGTAGAAATATAGACCAGGCGTCATCAACCTTTTAATACCCACAGTCCACTTTTAATGGCATTTTTTCCTTAACGCCCTCCGGTGCTGCAGTAACTCAAACTCATTTCTGGTTACACAAATCATATGACCCTGGCTATGTATCGCCCTGCCCTTACTGCCACCTAGTGATGACCCGCAGACCACCAAAGCTTGAATCACCCAATAGTGGGTGGTAGGGACCAGGTTGACTACTACTGATATAGACTTTGAAGACTGACATCATTTTCTCAAACATTTAGAACCTTGGTGAAGTTTGATTGATTATTCCTGCCCTAAAGATTCACATATTTATCATACCTCTTGTGATTATCTGGGACTGATAATGTCCAAAATATTTTGGAAGGTAATAAAATAAAACATTTAAATTACTGATGAAGTAGCTGAGACCTTATCTGTATCTAAGGGGCACTGTTTTGACAATGCAGGTAAACAATCCCAACTATGACATCTCTCAGTACTGCAGAAAAATGCACGTAACAAACGATGTATAAGCTTCAAAAAGCATTTGTGGTGTCTAGTTCTTCAGGACAACATTTTAAACATGAAACATCATGGCTCCCTTATCTCTAGCAGTTTAAAATCTCGGTTTCCACCGTCAACTCAGGGTTAAATCTGCTCAGCGTCTCGCAACATCATTGGTTACAGTATCACTGTCACTGTCACTGTCAGTCAGTTAAAGTCAACCAAAACAAGCCCACGCTAGTCATCCTCCAGCCAACCAAGAGTGACAGGGTGGAGTGACTGGCAGCTCGGTAGCCAATGGAAATGCAGCACTGCTAGCAAAGCACTAACTGCAGCGTTTTGTGGGCGGGTTGATAGATGAGGAAATATTGTGTGAGAGGTGAGCAATGATGGGCTGCTACTTGGACCAATAGAAGCCAAGGCTGTCACATTGCCATCCAATGAGTTGGTGCAGGTAGAAGACGGCGGTGTCAGGAAGATTAGAGGAGGCGTGTGCTGTAGTGCTAGAGGAGAGAAGATGGCGGCTTCCAGGCGGTGTGGATATGTGGTGACGGCCATATGGTTGTTTATTGGTATGGCCTCTGCCTCCTTAGGCTTCCTTAATTTGGAAGAGTTGACGGAGATGAAGTACGGGATTGAGATATTATCAGAGCCGGTGATAAAAGGACAGGTAAGCAAGAGGCACGAGAGACAGGGAGCAGCTGGTACCATGGTGCTAAGGATGAGCTGCCCTCACAGTGCTAGGGATGAACTACCAGCATAGTACCAGGGATAAAGTGCCATCATAGTGCCAGGGATGAACTGCCATCCCAGTGCCAGGGATGAGCTGCCATCCCAGTGCCAGGGATGAGCTGCCATCCCAGTGCCAGGGATGAGCTGCCATCCCAGTGCTATGGATGAGCTGCCATCCCAGTGCTATGGATGAGCTGCCATCCCTATGGATGAGCTGCCAGCATAGTACCAGGGATGAACTGCCAGCATAGTACCAGGGATGAACTGCCAGCATAGTACCAGGGATGAACTGCCAGCATAGTACCAGGGATGAACTGCCATCATAGTTCCAGGGATGAACTGCCATGCCAGTGCTATGGATGAGCTGCCATGCCAGTGCTATGGATGAGCTGCCATGGATAAGGTACCAACATAGAGCCATGGATGGACCTCTATCACAGTGCTAGGAATAACATGCCATCATAGAGCCAGGGATTACTTATTATTATTATTTATTTATAATGCACCAACATATTCTGTAGCGTTATGCAGGGGTTAAGTACAAGTCAAGAACAACTTCAAACAGTGGAAAGGATGGAGGGCCCTGTTATTGAGCTTTCAATAATACACACAGTGCTTTCCATAAAGCACATATGAAGGTTGAAAACTCGCAAACTTACATTCTAAAGTGTGTGGATGGTGTACAGGAGAGTGATAGATTGATAGAGCATGTAAAGGCTAAAGATGATAGGCTTTTTTGAATAGATGTGTTTTTAAAGAGATTTTTAAGGATTTGAGGCAGAAAGATAGTCTGGTGGAGCGAGGTAAGGAGTTCCAAATTATAGCGGCAGCACAAGAAAAGTCTAGGCGGGAGCGAGAGAAGGAGAGAAGAAGGTCAGTAGCAGAGCGGGTGGGAGTGTATTTTGGGATAAGAGCAGAGATGTAGGAGGGTGCACTATTGTGGAGTGCTCTATATGTTAGAGTCATGATTTTGAATTTTATTCTGGAGGCTATGGATAGCCAGTGGAGTGCCTGACAGAGAGGAGCTGCAGACACTGTGCGTTGATTTTTGGTAAATGAGTCTAGCAGATGCATTTAATGTGAATAGGAGTTGAGATACGGATGATAGGAAGGCCAGCGAGGGGAGAGTTGCAGTAGTCAAGGCGAGATATGATGAGAGAGTGAATTAGAAATGTTGTGTCTTGTGTAAGGTAGTGACATGTTTTGGATATGTCTTTTTCAGTGAAAGTGACAAGATTTTGTGAGTAATTGAATGTGAGGAATGAAAGAGAGGGCGGGGTCCAGTACAACCCCAAGACAGTGGACCTGGGAGGTGGGAGTGATAATGGCATTGTCAACAGTGAGAGATAAGTGAGGGGTGGGAGCTGAGGAAGAGGGTGGAAAGACGAGGAGTTCTGTCTTTGACATGTTGAGTTTAAGTTGACGGGCAGACATCCATGAGGATATGCTAGTGAGGCAATTGGCAACATGAGCACGGATGCCTAAGGAGTGGAGAGTTTGGATAAAAAGAGAGCGACCAACTGTGTCAAAGGCAGCAGAGAGATCCAGGAGAAAAAGTACCATCATAGTGCTAGGGATGAAATACCATAGAGCCAGGGATGAAATACCATAGAGCCAGGGATGAACTGCCCTCGTACCCCAGAGGGAATAAACTCACATAGCGCCGGGAATAAAGTGTCGTAGTGCCCCAGTGGTACAGACTCTTCCTTACTATCGTAGTAACATCATGCTGCACCTTCTGCTTGTCACACTAAATTCAGTTTGTTTTTCTTGTGAACCGTTACAATGCTAGTTGACCTGTATTAAGAATACCATTTGATCCAAGTAAAAAAAAAATTTCTTGGGTAGTTATCAGATCTTTAGACCTATGAAAATCAGTGGATGTGTAACATTATTGTTAAATATAACCAGAAATAAAAATAGGTCATACTTTTATTTTTATCATTTAAAAAATTTTTTTTCCAACATCGTGAATGTTGAATATGTTCAAAAGAGTAAACAAGTGAGAAGCATCCATGTTTCCTTTTTTTTTAATTTTTTTAATTGGTTTTAGGAACAAGACAAGTTACATACAAAATACATACATAATTACATTCCACATTTGCATCAATGTTTCCATAAAAAATCAAATAATTTATTTCTATTTTGTAAAAGTAGAAAGCTTCATAAACCTTTTTGTTAATATTATTCCTGTTGCACATCACCATATTTCTTTACATATTCATCCCAAGGGACCCATTTATTCAAAAGGGATTTATTTCTACCTTTTACAACATTCCCATTTCTCTCTAATTCTCTTGAGATTTTAATTGGATGCTAGCCCAAGAGGGGGCTGTTACTAAATTCCAGTGTTTTATCAAGATCCATTTTTGCTGCCAAAAGAATATGAGTTATTAGATATGTATTATGCTGGATTTTTTTTTCTATATTAAGGTGTAATACAGCTAGTTGTGGATCCAAATTTAATTTACTTTCCCAAAGTTTTTGAAAACTGTACTGTACATTGTCTCCAGAAAGGTCCAACATTCTCGCATTCCCACCACTGATGTAACGGTGTATACCCTTCTTCCCACATCCTTTCCAGCATTTAAATTCTTTTTGACTCTCGAAAGTGTTCAACCTCTCCGGAAACAGGTGTTTAAAAAAACAGTTCCCGATATGAGGCATGACTAACTGATCTTTTTACCAGAAAAAACGACTTATACCAAACATCAACTTTCCAATTTTGTCCTAAGTCTTTCTCCCAGGCCAACGTTCTACTAGATTTTTCAGGCTGGACTGCCACCTCCATTGCCCTAAAGCATCCACATGTTTCTTTATGGCTTAAGCTATGCATAAAGAATTTAGAGTCATTTTGGAAGTTTAGGGAACAACAAATAAATTTGAATTAAAATGGCTCCTGAAATTTACTAGATTGTACTTTCTACTTTTTTTAATGATTCTTAGCATTATGAGATATAAATAGTAGCTCCTCCTAAAGAGCCTTAACACAAAAGTAAGGTCTTCACTAACTAAAAACTTCTGTATATGCTTATATAGAGCTCTATTCAATTGGCCGAATTGCAATATATATATATATATATATATATATATATATAATCTATATCATACTAATAGATATTATTTTCAGCACCTAATCACTGGTGAGACATTCACCATTATTTGTATTGCATTATTATGCAAAAGTGTTGCTAAAAAAAAAAAAAAATCAGCTACTTTTGAAGCGCAAAACGGTAACACTTTTTCTGTAAATACGCAAAAAGCACAACAACCTCCGAGTCCAGGAGTTAAGAAATGTATCTGAAACTTAAGAGCCAGCCAAACATTTTTAGCCAGGTTATGCACTATATCTATCTAAACATATATACTATCTAAAAAGTTAGGCGTCAACAGGACAATTGGCTCTCCAGCTCCTGGAGCCCAGTCCTAGCCTTATTATGCAGTTGAATTTCCCTCTCCATTCTTGTCACTTTGAGTTGCACCATCACCTGTAATAGTTCCCATAGTGTGTAACGCTGATGCCATCGAGGGGCGTAATAATCATGATGTCATCAGGGGAGTGGCCTAAAGCAGGAACTAATAGCAACTGGCAGCCATGATGCAGCACAGATAGACACAGACCAGAGTGAGTGAGAGAGACAGTACACACAGAGCGCGCACACCGAAAGAGCGCACAGAGAGTGTGCACAGGTAGTAAGAGAGTACACAGACAGATAGCACTCAGAGAGAGGGGTACAGATTCGACCGCGCACACAAGCAGAGCGTGAGAGGAGCGGGCACACAAGCAGAGCGCGCACAGAGCGTAGCGAGGGAGAGCGAGAGCCACAGAGAGAGAGGGGTACAGAGCCGACAGCGAGCACACAGAGTGAGCGCACACAGACAGACCGAGATGAAGGGGTACAGAGAAGACAGCGTGCACACAGAGGGAGCGCACACAGACAGACCGAGAGGAAGGGGTACAGAGAAGACAGCGAGCACACAGAGGGAGCGCACACAGACAGATCGAGAGGAAGGGGTACAGAGAAGACAGCGAGCACGCAGAGGGAGCGCACACAGACAGACCGAGAGGAAGGGGTACAGAGAAGACAGCGAGCACACAGAGGGAGCTCACACAGACAGACCGAGAGGAAGGGGTGCAGAGAAGACAGAGCGCACAGAGAGCGAGAGATAGAGCGCATAAAGAGAGAGATTTAGTGCACAGAGAGAGAGAGTGAGTACAGACAATCCAAGATAACATTCTATAATACCGTCATTTATGACGGGTAAGTTACTAGTTGCATAATAATGTAGCACAGTCAGTACTGAACAACTCTGGAACAATTATATGTTAAGAATAAATAAGTACAATGTATAGTCAATTTTAATGCTGTTAAAGAATAGGCAAGCCTATGTATAGTCAATTTTAATGCTGTTAAAGAATAGGCAAGCCTATTAGGGTGGATTTTGTTGTTTAGTGATCTAGTCGTGTCTGACTCTCCGTGACCGCAGCATGCCAGGTACATCTGTCAGTCACTGTCCCTCTGAGCTCCCTCAAGCTCATGTTCATTGCTTCAATGGCCTCCTCTATTCATCTCTGCCTCTGTTGTCCCCTTCTTCGTGTGCCTTCATTCTTTCCCTGCATTAGTCTTCTCTAGGGAATTCTGTGTTCTCATGACCAAAATATTTAAGCTTCAGCCTCATGATCATACCTCCCAGTGAACAGTTTGTCTTGATTTCCTGTAGTATTGATTAAGAAGATCTTTTTGCTGTCCAAGGGATTCCAAGCAGTTTTTGCCAACAACACAATCAAAGGTGTTAATTTTCTGACTCTCCAACATCTTTTTGGTCCAGTTCTCGCATCCGTATGTTATTACTGGGAATACCATAGTTCTAACTATGCAGACCTTTGTTGATAGTGTAATCTCTTTACTTTTTACTAGCTTGCCATAGCTCTCCTCCCCAGAAGCAAATGTCTTTTAATTTCATGGCTGCGGTCACCATCTGAAGAGATCTTGGATCCCAGCCTAGTTTCATTATCCTGTGCTTTCAACTGGACCCTCCATTGCAGCTAAGACCCTGGACTCCGACCCAGTCTAGTTGCATTATCCACTGCTTTCAACTGGACTCCACTTTTAATTCTGTCATACATTTGAGATGTACATTTAGGTCCGCCCCTGAACTAAAAAAATAACCCTTTTAAATCCTTTCCATCTTCTTTATGTTGCATAGATATGTTGGATATTTGTGGCAGTTAACAGGTTGTTTGCAGTTTCTTTGTCTTCCTTTTTCGCACTTTGGAGAAAATAAGATTGAGAGGAAGGATATCAATTTACCACAATCTCGAAGCAGCTGCTTTCATTTCCCTTTTTCTCCCCCTACATAATTCTTTGTAAAAGAAATCTAACCCACATAGATATGCTTCACCGATGTTAGCAGGGACCTCTCGTCTCTGTGTATCAACATGTTACTCTACTGTTATGTCACATACTGTATTCAATGTGTTTTCTATCTGTAAACATGTTAGTGCTTTTATACATAAGCGTTAATAATAGCTGTTTCTATTTCTGACATCCATTTAAAGAAACCATTTCTGAGGGTATGATCCCCTCGCCCATCACCATATACATGTGCAAACTGGGTACACTAATAATGTTACAACTGTAATTTAGAAAACAAATGCATATACAGTACTCCCTATTCAGTATGTATTCTGTATTTTGCTTTCTATAAGAAAATACTGAAGATAGATCATGTAAAAGGAGCAGACTAGCTGAGTCTGTTTTTATCTTCTTCCAGATCTGTTTCAGAGCCATAGAGTTCCCTGACGGTAGAGTTAATTTATGAAGGACGTTACGTTTTTTCCATAGATAGGTACATCCAATTATAATTTTTTATTTGTTTTCTTATGGACAATAAACAGCTAGGTATTGGTTAGCTGAGGTGGCATAAACTGTAGTTGCTTTCTTTAAAAAAAAAAAAAATAGTCTTAAAGAGCAATAATATTCCAGCAAAGTGAAAATGTAAATAATAAACAACTTTTACATTCAATGTAATAATAAATCGAATGAAAATATACAAGAAAGCAACGGATACTCCCTTGATCTAGAATGTGCTGCTCCTCCAATATTTTTCTTACCATCACACATGTATATATTAAAGCTACTCCTTCTGAATCGCTACCTTGTTGTGGCGAAGGGATTCGTATAGTTCAATGAAGCTTTGGGCTATACCATGTAGGGTCAAGGAAAAAAAAAAGAAAAGCTTGCACTTTTTAACCAGATAATCTCCCCCAAGGTGTTAAATATAAATTACTGTGGTACAAAATACGAAGTATGCTTAATTGCAGAGTAACAGTATCTGTCACACGGGAAATTATCACACATGCCTCAAATGTCCAACATAGGTAGTGGCATACATAGTATTAGAAGGGATTGGGTTCCTTTTGTATAATGCTTAACTTTTCTTGCTGTAATTGTATACCGGGTGAATTGCATAAAGAACCTCAACAAATCAGAGTATGTAGTAGTAGATATGACTCCAAAAATCGTCTGTCTGTTAGTGTAACCAACAGGGTCAGCCTCCATAGAAGCACTACCACGCGAAACGTGTGTGTCAGGCTTTTTGTTCTGTCATCTTCTGGTGAGATCACCACTGCTGTTTAGAACCTTTCTAAGTATGTTAGATATTACTACTCCAAGCCAGAGGACAAATAGCGGGTCCTACAAGCCTAGTTTGTGCTTTTTAGGAAGTCAACTCCTCTATAACAGAATATATTATACCCTATAGGTACTCTCATTATAGACATCGCTGTGGACATGAGATCCTGCCTTCTGTTTTCATTTTGTGTCTTTCCTGAGAGTGCTGGGATTCTCACGTAGAGACACACAGGAATATTATGTATATTAACATCAATACCTTGTTAGTTATACTAACAGACAGATTATGTTTGGAGTCTGATCTACCACTTGTTGTTCAGTCGCTTCTGACTCTCCGTGACTCTATGGACCACAGCACCCCAGCACGCATCTGTCAGTCACTGCACCTCCAAGCTCCATCAAGTTCCTGTTTATTGCTTCAGTGACCTCATCTATCCATCTCCACCTCTGTCGTTGTCTTCTTTTTGTGCCTTCAATCTTTCCCAGCATCAGAGTCTTTTCTAGGGAATCCTTCTGTCTCCTGATATGGCCAAAATATTTGAACTTCAGCCTTTATGATCATACCTTCTAGTGAACATTTTGTCTGGATTTCCTGAAGTATTGATGTATTGGATCTTCTTGCAGTCCTAGGGACTCTAAGCAGTGTTCTCAGACTTCTTAATGGTCCAGCTCTCACATCCGTATGTTACTACTGGGAATACCATAATTCGAACTATGCAGACCTTTGTTGATAGTTTAATATCTTTACTTTTTACTAGCTTGTCCAGGCTTGCCATAGCTTTCCTCCCCAAAAGCAAAAGTCTTTCAATTTCATGACTACAGTCACCATCTGGAGAGATCTTTCACCATCTGGAGAGATCCACATCTGGAGGATATTTAAGCTTTTTATTAAAGACAAAGTTGAAGCAAAACAAAAAAGGGTAACAGGTCATCCAACACATGAACAGTTTTTCAGTGACATCACCCTGCTCTCATAGATGGTAGCATATTTATAAAACATACCGATTAGTAAAGTATGGCTAAACTACACAAATATAAAGTCTTGTCAATCTGAAGAGCATTTCCTGTCTTCTTTTATTTTTCATTTTTTTGTTAAATATGCTGTTGCATAATTCAAATGTTGATTCAGATAATGCAAGTAGGGAAAATAGGAAAAGAGAAAACATATAACTGGAAAAGAAAAAATCGTCTGGCACAATCTTTGTCTTTTTAACATTGAGCTTTGAACTTTTGCACTCTCTCTTCTTTTACCCCCATCAATAAGTCCTTTTAGCTCCTCCTCACTTTCAGCCATCAGAGTAGTATCATCAGCCTATCTGAGGTTGTTGATATTCGTTCCAGCAATATTGATTCTAGATTTGGATTCATCCAGTCCAGCCTTACGCATGATGTATTCTGCATATAAGGTGACAATATACAACCTTGTCGCACTCCTTTTCTGATCCTGCACCATTTGTCCCATATTCGGTTCTGACCGTGGCTTGATATGAGATGATCTGGTACTCCTATCTCTTGAAGGACATGCCACATGTTGTTGTGATCCACACAGTCAAGGGCTTTTGAATAGTCTATGAAGCAGAAGTAAATGTTTTTTTTTTTTTTTAACTCTCTTGCTTTCTCTGTTATCCAGCAGACATTGGCAATTTGATCTCTTGTGCATCTGTGGAACCCGGCTTGCACATCTGTTAGTTCCTGGTCCATATATTATTGGAGTCGAGCTTGTAGAATCATAAGCATTACCTTGCTGGCATGTAAAATTAATGCAATTGTTCAATTATTGGAGCACTCTTTCGGGGGGTGGGGATTGGGATGCTGATTGACCTTTTCCAGTCTATTGGCCATTGTTGAGTTTTCCAAATGTGTTGACATAAGGCAAGTAACACTTTCACAGCATCATCCTGTATAATTTTGAAAAGTTTAATTGGGATTCCATAATCTCCTGCAGCTTTATTATCAACAAGACATCCTAGGGCACATCTCACGTCTCTCTCCAAGATGTCTGGCTCCAGCTCATTGGACAAATGTATTGAGGTCATCACTTATATTAAGATCCTTCCTGTATAGATCTTCAGTGTATTCCTGCCACCTCTTCTTCTTTATCTGATATTCTTCTGTTAAGTTCTTACCATTTTTATCTTTGATCATGCCCACTTTGGCATGAAAGGTGCCTTTTTAGGTTCCCAATTTTTTTGCTGAGATATTTTGATTTGTCCATTTGGTTATCTTATTTATTTAATCTCTTTATATTGCTCATTGTAGAATGTCTCTTCTTGCTATCCTCTAGAATTCTGCATT
Organism: Discoglossus pictus; assembly: GCA_027410445.1. Classification (NCBI taxonomy): domain Eukaryota; kingdom Metazoa; phylum Chordata; class Amphibia; order Anura; family Alytidae; genus Discoglossus; species Discoglossus pictus. The sequence goes on from CM050164.1 coordinate 383,850,391, forward strand.
CATTTGGACAAATCTTTTCTTATCTCCACTACCTTTTGCTTTCCTTCTATCAAAGCCTCATCAGACAGCCATTGATTTCTTACTTATGTTTCTTTTAGGGATATTCTTTGTTGCTGTTTCCTGGATAATGTTTCAAACTTCGGTCCAAAGTTCTTCAGGCGTTCTTCCATGTCTAGTTCCTTAAATCTATTATTTACTACCACTGTATATTCACAAGGGATATTATTTATTTTGTATCTACCGTATATACTCGAGTATAAGCCGACCTGAGTATAAGCCAAGGCACCTATTTTACCACAAAATACTGGGTAAAATGAGTGACTCGAGTATAAGCCGAGGGTGGGAAATGTGCTGCCCCCTGTGTCCCTCTTGTGCCCCCTCTCTCTCCCGTGTCTCTTCTCCCCTCTCCCTTCCCTGTGTCTCTTCCCCCCTCCTCGTGCTCGTCGTCCTCCTCTCGTCGTCCTCCTCTCGTCGTCCTCCTCTCGTCGTCCTCCCCGTCCTCGTCCTCCCCGTCCTCGTCCTCCCCGTCCTCGTCCTCCCCGTCCTCGTCCTCCCCGTCCTCGTCCTCCCCGTCCTCGTCCTCCCCGTCCTCGTCCTCCCCGTCCTCCCATCCTCGTCCTCAATACCTCCCCCTCTCCCCTCACTTACCTGCTTCTGCTCCGGCCTCTGCTCCTTCCGTCTTGACCCGGCGCGCATGTGACGTCACATGCGCGCCACGTCATTAGCATTTACCGGGTGCCAGCACCCGGTATATGCTAATGACGTGGCGCGCGTGTGACTTCGCATGCGTGCTGGGACAAGACGGAAGGAGCAGAGGCCGTATTTAGAGGGGAAAAAATGAGGAGGAGGGGCGGTTTAGAATGAGGAGGGGGGGCGGTTTAGAATGAGGGGGGGGGGGCGGTTTAGAATGAGGAGGGGGGGTTAGAGAGACACGGCGGGGAGTGACTCTAGTATAAGCTGAGGGGGCCCTTTTTAGCCTTAAAGAAAGGCTGAAAAACTCTGCTTATACTCGAGTATATATGGTACTTGGTCTGATGGTTTCCCTACTTTTTTCTTCAGCTTAATTTTCAGCTTTGTAATAAGAAGCTCATGGTCTGAGCCGCTGCCAGCTCCAGGTCTTGTTTTTGCTGACTGTATAGATCTCCTCCATCTTTGGCTGCAAATTTCTATGTTGTCCGTGTGTAGAGTCGTCTCGGAGGTTGTTGGAAGAGGGTGTTTGCTACAACCAGAGAATTATCTTGACAACATTCTACTAATCTCTGACCTGCTTCATTGTGTACTCCAAGGCCAAATTTGCCAGTTTTTCCAGGTGTCTTTTTGGTTTCCTACTTTAGCATTCCAATCTCCTAGATCTCCTAGATAGTAACATCTTTTTTCTTGTTGTTTATTACTATGACGTGTTGAATGTCTTTGTAGAACTGGACAACTTCAGCATCCGTGGTTGGAGCATAGACTTGGATCACTGTGATGACTAAATGGCTTGCCTTGCCTATTTTTAAATAATTCTGTAATTTATTGGTTTGTAACCGAACACTGCTTTGGCCACTCTTTGATTGACTAGGATGGCTATCTCATTTCTTCTGCGAGATTATTGACCATAGTAGAACATCTGGTGGTTGTCTGATGTGAAATGTTCCATTCCAGTCCATTTAAGATCACCAGTTCCCAGGATATCAATGTTTAACCTTGTCATTTCATTCTTGACCACATCTAGTTTCAGGTTCCTATTCTGAACTGATCTTTGCAGCATCAGATTTTCATTTCCCCTTCAGACACATCCGCAGCTGGGTGCCCTTTCGGGTATGGCCCAACCACTTCATTAGATCTGGTGTTACTTGTTCTTGCCCTCTGCTCTTCTTCAGTAATGTGGTAGGCACCTTCTGACCTGAGGGGCTCATCTTCCTTGCCATATCGTTATGTCTCTGCCTGTACCTGTCCATAAAGTTTTCTTAGCAAAGATACTGGAGTGGGTTGCCAGTTCCTTCTCCAGTGGACTGCAATTTGTCTGCCCCCTCCATGACCTGCTCATCTTGGCTGACCCTACATGGTATAGATCACAGCTTCATTAAACTACACAAGTCCCTTCATCACGCCAAGGAAGTGATCCATACTCGATTTGTAGTAGTTCTATATGCAATTACAGCAGTGTGTGGAGATAATTTAATTTTTAATTGTCGGATTTTAAAGGTGTGTGTGTGTGTGTGTGTTTTTATACATGTTTTTTTTCCCCCTTAATAAAAGTTAAGTATTATGAACCCAATCCCTTCTAATATTATGTATGCCACTAAATATGTTGGGCATTTGGGGCATATGTGATCATTTCCCATGTGACAGATACTGTTACTCTACAGTTAAGCATACTTAGTATTTGGAACCACAGTAATTTTATAATCTCCTTGGGGGAGATTATCTGGTTAAAAGGTGCAAGCTTTTCTTTCTTTCCTTGATATTGTCTGCTGACACTACCAGCTACTCTAACAGCTAAATTACGGTAATTAGAGTTCACATGATGTGATGATAATTGGATACTTACCTTTTCCCTGTCAGTATATTGTAATACTTAATTTGATAAGGGTCCACGCTTGCTGTACTCCCACCAGGATTGATATACAAATGTCTTTTTACCATGTAGGGTCACCTAAGGTGGACAGGTCATAGCACAGAGGTCAGCCAAATCAAGCTCCACCTTATAAATCAGGACAACCAGACACAAGATGTGCTTGGTGTGCTGAGGTCCATAGGGTCATAGAGAGTCCGACATGACTGTACAACAACCAGTTATATTATAGCTAAAGCTAGAAATACTTGGTGTTGTGCGTTTATATAACAAACGTGCGTTTAATGTTGCATCGTGTGTGACTTCATACAAACCGTTGTAATTTTGCAACTGTAGCCAAGAGTTAATTAAGATTATACTGTAAGAACCTACAGCAACAATTCTGTTAAAAGGATGAATGTGTTTAAAGATGCACACTGGGCGGGGAAATGTCTATTCTTGGCATCCATACTTTTATGAAATTTGTATTTTGTAACATGTCAGCCAAAAGACTTAGCAATTGAAAAAAATCTTTGCATATCCTCTTCTCTTGATTGACTTCCTGAATTTCATAACTGTCACTAAAACTCATAAAAACTAAAACTCATAAGGAAGAGAAGGAATTAAGACCATGTTCAATATGTTGTGAGATTTTGCTTGGCATTCAGCATATTTCCTATTTTAGCTTTATTATTAAATTATTTTTTTATATAGCAGGCAGTCAAGGCATCTTTTCTTTTACAGGGATATGGAAGGTTTCTGGATTTTATTAGGTATATGATGATATACCTGTGTATCGATTTACCTTTTCTGTACTTTTATTTTGTGTAATTGTTTATACATTTTATATAAGTGTTTATACATTTGTTCTCTTTTTTTTTTTTATTGCCTAAAATAACTATTACCCAATTGGGTCTGCAGTTTGTGAAGATACGCACTCTAGTACTGACTGTGTCTTAGCCTATCAGTGACCATCTCTGCTGCTGAGATGTATTTACTGTATATACTCGAGTATAAGCCGAGTTTTTCAGCCCTTTTTTAAAGGCTAAAAAGGGCCCCCTCGGCTTACACTCAAGTCACTCCCCCTAGTGTCTCTCTAACCCCCCTGTGTCTCTTTCCCCCCCCCCCCCTCCTCAACCCCCCCCTCCTCCTCATCAACCCCCTCCTCACTTTCTCCCCTCTAAATACCTCCCCCTCACTTACCTGCTTCTTCTCCGGCCTCTGCTCTGTCTTGACCCCGGCGCGCATGTGACGCCGCGTCATTAGCATATACTGGGTGCCGGCTCAGGAGGGTGATAAGGGAGGGGGGAAGAGACACGGGATAAAGAGGGGGGACACAGGGGGCAGCACATTTCCCACCCTCGGCTTATACTCGAGTCACTCATTTTACCCAGTATTTTGTGGTAAAATAGGTGCCTCGGCTTATACTCGTGTCGGCTTATACTCGAGTATATACGGTAAATATACTATTTTGAAGAACACAACTGAACAACGCAAACAAACTACTCTGTTCTATCTGCCGATGTGTAGCTCAATTAAGTTTTGTGAGTATCTAATTCACCACTTGTTAGTTCAGCAAATGTTTATTTATGAAGTCAACAATAAAGCTGTCTGAAAATAGATTTTTTCTTTTTTTTTTTATTGTTAAACGAACACAGCAGATGTTCCAAGGTTGTTGTGTTTTTTTTTTTTTTTTTTTTTTTAATGTCTCACTACTGATTTGTTTTACCAATACAGAGTCCCTTTATTGTGTTTTTTTTCCCCTCCAGCTTCCATCCTTTGTCATACCAAATATGCACATATTTGCAAAATTGGTGTGGAAGAACAGTTGTGTGCATACAAGTAGAAATAATTTTGTTTCTTTTTTAACTGCATTTGTAGAGCAAGGCTGACAACATAGTAACAATTGCCTCGAAGTATAAACAAAATTATGAGTGCAAGCTCCCCGCTATAGCTGTGAAGTTCCAACAGGAGAGAGAGGAAAACAAGGAGGCATATTCAGGCCTTGGGATATCTGATCTACTACGGCCTATGGAAGCAGCTCCATGTCTTATCAAGGTAATCGGTTCTTGCACAAACCCTCTAAAATCCCAAAAGTTATAATAACATATATTTACTTCAAAATAATATGACCTGTGTTGTGTGGGTTCATATAAAATTGATACACTATGCTAAGCAACTCCACAGTGGATCTCTGATGATAACACTGCTGCTGTGTTTCTAATCCCACTGCCCTTCTCTGTACTTGTTATTTTTACATTCTAACATTTGCAGAGTTCATACTTGCAATTTCTGAAAACATTCCAATATGTAAAGTTTTTATACTGTGGATTGGGAAATGTGCTATATGTAACCAATATTGGGGGTTGCTGTTTTTTTATATTTACTTGTTTTGTTAGATGTTTGTATGACTAGTAGGTTGGTAAAACGAAAGGCTTTAGAAGAGAGAAATGATATAAATGAAGGCTTGAGAAGAGAGAAATGATATATTCTGCACTAGAGGAATTTGGCCTATCATCAGATGTAGGATATATATATATTTATTATTATTATTATTATTATTATTATTATTATTTCTAAAACCCCAACAATTTATGGTGTTCTTTTTAAAGCTCTAGACGTGTACAGTGGAATAGGTTCAACAATTCCATATGGCGGTTCAGAACTGTGTTAAATGGGGAAATAGTTTACTTTATTTGTAATGCTCCGACATATTCCGTAGCGCAAGTAGTAGTTGAAGAAAGAATAGATGAGCTGCTCTTTTGCCACAATTACAGTACTGACAACATCCATAGTGAGATTTAGGTCGTCTACCTTGGCAACATTTTTAAACTCTTGACTTTTATTATGGTCATGATGAAGATATACACACCACTATCTCTTCTCCCTATTCCAGAAATTATATCATGCCATATGAATGCATTTAAATCTATATGCATATTTTTTTTTTTTATTGCTGTACTACCTGATTTACATAATTAAGCGGATGTATTTTTAAAGTGATTTATGGTTGCATATTTGTATACACCCAATGTTAAGATAGTTGTAAATATGAAAATGTTTACCCTGAAACTGTGTAATGTTAATCACAAAAACATAAATGGTTGTGTGTATGGGTATATAACCTATGGATCCTCAGATATTTCTACATAACCATAATTTCTTTTTTTCAGACTAAAGACTGGTGGACTTATGAGTTCTGCTATGGAAAACATATAAAACAGTACCGAATGGAAGGTATGATCCCTCATTTTTGACTATATAGATCTCAGATATTGTATATAGTAAACTTCTTAAAATATAGTATGCACTTGATACTACACAGATGTTAATACATGTGTTAATTGTAGTTCTTTTATTGGTGTAAACCCAAATTAAACATCATATGTATATATAACTATTGATATTTTTCTGCACAAATGTTTTAATCTGGTTTAACTATATTAAGTCAGGATTGTGAATCAATGGTAGCATCTGTTATTCCAACATCTGATAGTGGAGAGGGATTTTCATAATGTCTTTGTGGTTAAGTAATTATAAATAGTTACTGCAGTAAATAAATAAAAACATACCAGTCCCAGATTATCTGTTGTTGAACACCTATTGTGTTATCATTATCAATTTGTCCCTTGATTTCCAATAGGAACTCAGAATGTTTTTTTTTTTTTTTATGACATCAAACCACGAAAGCCAGTCGTCTGTTATTGTTTAAATATAATTGTACACATTTTATATCTTTCATGCTATCACCTTAACGCAGAAAATTTCTATTTTCCTATTCTTTTTCAGACTCCGAGGTGAAAGGAGACATTTTGTCCCTTGGCTCTTACCAATCTGAATTTGACTGGAACAATGAAACTGCTAAGGTGCGCCAGTGCTTTATTTCCTGTTGTCACTGAATACAAATGCGCGCACACACACACTTCCTATTACATATACAGATTGTCTTAGGAAGAACATAGGAAAGGTTCTCTGTCCCAGTTTAATTTGAAGACCTAGTAATGAAGGTTATCCTGATAATAGGCATTGCAGCTTGTTATTATGCTTGGATAATTATTTATTAGACTAGACTTTACATGACTTGTTGAAAGTTCTGCAAAAAAAAAAGCAAACCTGAAAGAATACACTGGATTGCTTGAAACCGTTATTAATATAGAAAAAATGATTTGACCGCATATATGATCCAGTGGACCATTCTAGTTTTCCCAGTGTATCGAATTCAAAATCTTGGTTATGTTAATCCCATGCATAATTACATTCCTTAAAGGCCATTTTCTACATGCTTAAAGGCAAGTATAAAAATCAATAAAGCAAAAAAAAAAATCCAATTTGACTTTCACAATCTCAATTATTATGTATGTCGCTTTTTGTGGAATTGCTATGCAATCCGTAACCCAATAATGCAAATGGCTAAGCCAATTTTTTATTAAATGAATACATTTAATCCAAATCCCCACATGAATGTAGTGAGTTACAGCTACCAGAAAACACATGCTATATTCCATAGAAAATTTGAATTGAAAATAAATGAATGTGTTTTTTTTTGTTTTTTTTTAATCTTTTAGGCTTCAAAGCATCACAGATTGAAGCGTTACCACAGTCAGATGTATGTGAATGGCTCCAAATGTGATCTGAATGGAAAATCCAGGGAAACTGAAGTCAGGGTAAGCAAAGTGATTTTATGTGAACTGTAAAATCTTTCCAAGGTACATCATAAATAGAGAACACTTACTGATTAAGTTGGAATACACAAACCAAATCAATAACGCATATATGGGGACCCTTTAAATGTTAATTATATATCCCAGGTACCCTCACTGCTGCTGATGAAACTAAAATTATGGCCAAACCCAGATGACCTGGAGTTTAAGGACCTCCTGATAAGCCAGTAAAGGTGGTGGGGTTAATAGGATGTGATTTCCTTCTGGCTGTAGCGAAAATATCATTAAGTGTTCAGTGTGAAATATGGTAGTTTATGCCCATATTTCTGCTTTTCTGTCTGCACCACAGAACAAAATATATGAAGAGCGCAGTGCTAATAATTTTACTGTTAATATAAAATTCCTACAAAGATATTTTAGAATAATTAAAGGATTACTGAAGTTAATTTGTTTGAAAGCTATTTCATGTACTAGCCTCTTGCAGATTTTTTCTCAACAGCATTTTTTTTTCCTTTCAATAATTTTTATTGTTGCAATTGTCAAGTGTATAAGTGTACAGTCAGAACAACCAACATACAGTTCAAGTTTGCATTATATGACATGCAGGTCAAAGTAAGTTTTTGTATGATAAATATCACTTGATCATTAAAGAACATATGTTTAAAGTTCAAATGTGTTGTGACTTCTCTTCAACCATTTTCAACAATAACTATCTAGACATAAGGTCGGAATGTGATATAATATAAAAATACCTGCTGCCTGTGGTATTCGCCAATCGTAGTCTCGAAACACTGATCCTGCACCGGAGTCCAAGGTCCACCAGCCCTTGGAAACATTTTGTTGTGAGTGTTTGTAAATTACTGAGTTAAGGAAATAGCATATGAAGAGCCTAACCAACTTTCCTAAATCTCTAGAAAGATTGGGTATTTGTCTAGTATGTGAGTAATTTTTTTGTAAATGATTATATTGTTCAATTTATTTACTATTTCCTGTAAGTATAAACTCTGTGTTTTTCTATTTTTTAGCTAGATGATTTATAGCTGCAAGCATAAGGAACTGCAGCCTTTTATTTAGATTTTTATTTAAAGAATGTTTTAATTGTAGTTAAAAAAAAAATGTAGTTGCCAACCTAGTGATCTTAGACCACATGTTTTTGGCAATAGGGCAGGCCAACCAGGTGTGGAGGAACGTACCTACCTCTTTGCATTGTCTGAAACATTCGGGGGATATTTGAGGGTTAAGTTTATGGAGCCTGTCAGGCGTCAGGTGGTCTATTTTAAACAGCGATCAAAAAAGACTTTCAGTCCATCAAGTTCAACCTTTTAAGATCTCCTCTGATCTGCAATATGCGGATTAACTATTAATTAATTAGTTAGCCTTGTACAGTCCAGACACCTCAGAAGTATTGTAAAGACCCAAATATTTCAAGCACTCCGCCGGCTAGGAGAAAGGGGATTTTACTTTGCAGCAGATATATTGTATTAAAAGCTGAGATTGAATTAATCGGGTCCGTAAGAGTACATATTATGTTGTCTGTGATCAAACAACATTTAAATTGATGCAAACTGACTGTGAAGCCAAATATGCTGGATGTGACCTGATAGCAAGAGCAAATAGGGATGTCCTTTGTCCCCTTTGCTGTCTTGTCCCTCTTTGTATTTGTATATAATCCGTAGCTTCATCAGGTAATTAAAAGTACGCAATAGGATCCTGATATTATGTTTTAATAAGGTTAATGAAATTGCCTTTGATTCCTATCTTGATCAAGTGAGCCTGTAGGTAGGGCCACTCTATGGAGTCAAAGGCTTTCTCCTGTTCTAAGCCCACAGTTCATAAAGGGGTATTTGTCGATTTTGGGCCAAATGGAATATATTTAATATCCTCCGGATGTTGTCCCTGGCCTGTTTAGCCTGATTAAGCTCGGGAGGCATTTTTTTCTCCCATTAAAATTTTTCGTAGATATGGGATAAGAAAATTGGCAAAACTTTTGTTATAAGTATTGGAGTAGCCATCTGGTCCTGGAGATTTTCCTAGTTTTAAATTACTTATAGTCTCTTATCTCCTCCTCTGTCACTGCTGCGGTAAGACTTTGTAGCTCATGTGCGGTTACCGATGGCTAGTCATATCTAATTAAGAAATCTAATATGGTATAATTACTGGCTTTGGAATGGGATGAGTAAATATCTTGAAAATATTTTAGGAAAGTTTCTTGAATTTTTGTTTGACTCATTAAAATATATATATATATATATATATATATATATATATATATATATTTATTTATTTTTTTTTCTAACATAGATGAGGGCTTATTTACGTGTGTGTAGAATTTATGTTGAGTTTTCTTATGGCTTTATCAGTTTTATCCGAGAGAATGTTATCTAGCTTTATTCAGATCTTTTCACTTTTTTTTTTTTTTTTTTGCCAAACCTTATTGGATTGTTTACTTTGGTTCTGTTTCTATAGAAAGTATAATTAATTTTAATAATTTTGTTTCTTTCAAAGTTTGGTTCTTTTTATAGATAGAGGCTAATCTGATGAGCGACCCTCTTCAAAGGCTTTGTGTGCCACCCATATCCATCCAATACCTTTTTCTAGGAGAAATAGAGTTCTATATCGTCTGCTACTTTTGGATCATTGGGTTAGAAATTATCATTTAATTGAATCTCCAATTAAATTTAGTTTTAAGGTTTGTGCCCAAATACAAATTGATTGAAACCGCTGAATGGTTGGCCCACGGACAAGGGTTTATTAGGGCATCTTTTAGAATGGTCAAAGAACTTAGAATCAATTAGAAGGGCATCTATTCTGGAATAGGTATTATGGTTTGGGGAGTAGTATGTGTATTCCCTATCATTGGGATGGTGCCCTCTCCAGGCGTCTACCAGTCCTAATTGTTGTAGAAGGGTATTCATTTGTTGTAATTTTTTAGCATAGCTTGTGTCAGATGCGCTTTTGGACCTATCCAGTTTTGGATTTAAAGCCCGGTTAAGGTCACTCCCCATGATGATTCCACCCATTTATGGTATGGTAAAGGCGTTTAGTAATTTTATTAAATCGTTGTGGGTGCATATAGACTTACCAATGATACTTTTTTTTTTTTTTTTTTTTTTACTAAGGATGGTCCCTTTTTAAGTATAAGGTAGTTGCCTTTATCTATTTTCTTTTCCAAATGAAAAAGGAAGTTTTTGTGTATTAATATGACAACTCCTGCTTTTTTTTGGGGGGGGGGGGGGTTACAGGTATAGAAGATGGGATAGTCTTTATGTAGAAAGGAAGGCACTTTGTTATTGGCAAAAGGAGTCTCTTGTAAAAAGATCACTGATGGTTTAATGCAGTTTATAGAATATGAAGGCTTTCCTTTTAAAAGGGGAGTTGAACCTTCTCACGTTGTGAGTTAGGATTGTGTATTTGATATCTGTCATGAACCTGTTTGTGTGTGTGTGTATTCAATGTCTTAGTGAAAAAATTACCTGATTGCAGTTTTTTGGCATGATTAAAGGTGCTGACTTCCCCGGACTCCAGAGCAGACTCGCCACTCAGCTATTTTCCCCTTTTTGTTTTTCCAATTATTGCTCAGAGGTGCGGAAAATAAACCAAAAAAGAAACAAAATATAACATTAGAAAGTGCGAAACTAAAGGTTTCAATGTAGGTATACATTCTCCTAACACTATGTTGAGTGTTCAATTGTCTAAAGTAGAGGTTTAGACATAAATGTGTGTATGTATGTATGTATGTATGTATGTATATATATATATATATATATATATATTTTTATTAACGAGAGAGTGCTCTTCATGGAAAGTCTCTGGTTTTCAGGGCAGTATAAGTTTCTTAATACTGACAAGTAGGCTGTTATACCATAGCTTTAGAAAGTCAGAATGGGAGTGAGTATACTAATTTAACCAGTAGAAGTTTATATTTAATTCTTTTTTTTATTTTATTTTTCACGCACAAACCATTATTTACAAGCATAATAATAATAATAATAACTTTTATTGCTTTATTTGCTGGGCAGCCCCTCCTAGTGCTGAAATTAGGTAATCTTTGTTTGGGCAATTTCTTGGCCAATTAATTTACTCGGTTCTTTAGCTTACCCTGCATGTATGATATATTATTAACCATAAGGTGGCAGCCCTCAATTGTGAATATGTAGCAATAGATTTGAGCCAGTGTATGTCTGCTTCTTGTTGTTCAATCTAGTTAAGTGTTCATTTTAGAGCAGAGTACTTTAAGATAATATACCACGTCACCACTGACTTCTATGGGCTGTATTAGCACGTTTTGGTTCTCTAGTAAAAGAGGATGTAGAAGATGGCCTTTTTGCCCAGTGAGTTTATATAGCCTACCAAGCTACAAGCTCTAAAGGATACAAAATGGTGGTTTCCCGCCACTGGAGGAGCGGTGCTTAAAATTGCTGCTGAAGCCAGGTTCCCGCTCTGTAACCAGCTGCCTCCTCAGTTTCAGATGGCCTCTGCTGTAGCAAGCCAGCCTCACACTCCCACACTCCACCTCCGATTACAAGGCCACACGCCATTCCTCTGCGCCTCGGCTGGAGCAGATTGCTTCCAACTTCCCTCTGGTCTCTCCACGCTGCCCTTCCGACTCCCGGGTCATCCTGGCTCTCTCCCTAATCTGAGAGACCGCTCCCACAGCAGGCCGCACCTTCCTCTCTTCAGGATCTTTGTCTTGAAATGCGATCAAGGCCAAAAATCAATTGTGGCCTTAGACCTCCCTTGGATGGTTGTCTGATCTACTTTTTAAGGGTAATTTGTCAGCTTTTAATATGTAAATTTAAGATTCAGATGTGTCTGCTCTGTGTGCTAGCAGGCCACGCCCCCAACAGCATTTTTTTTTAAATGATGCTGTAAGACGATCTGTAAGTGGGTAGTACATACCTTACCAATAGAAGCATTGTATGTAGGGGCTGTGTGGGCAGACTTTTAACGGAGCTTCTTGGAAGATTTAAGTAAATAAAAACCGCTTTTAAGCACTTGTTAATAAAATGATGTTTTATATGTGAAAAAAAAAACACTGGTAGTTTATTTTAAGATTAATAACAGGGAAAAGTCCATATAACTTTAACATAAAGTTAATCCCTTCCTCTGTACAAATTCTTCCAAAATAAATTTTTCTATGAAGCTCTACATTAACAAAAACAATAGATTCTCCTGTACCTATCGTTAATGTAATTACTCATACCGACTACTCTGTTTGTCTCCCTCTTTAGTTGTGGATTAAAAAACTTGCTGTTATTTGTATGTGCAGTATATGATTAAGTGCCGCAACTGTGACTAATATTGGCTAAACTACTGATATTTAGTAACCATGTATTGAAATGAGAAACTAACTTGTGTGTCTGCATTTGTTCATATTCGACCATATGCAAATGTATTTGCTTCACTTTGCAGTTCATGTGTGAAGAAGGCTTTGGAGATTACATTGCTCGTGTAGATGAACCCCAGTCTTGCATGTACGTGTTAACAGTACATACAACTCGTATATGTCACCATCCTTTCTTGCGCCTTCCTTCTAATGGCAGCCCACAATCCATAAAATGCCATCCAGCACTTACCCCGGAGCAATATGTTGAATATGTGAAAGCGCAAGTGTGTAAGTATTAAGAGGTGTATCTTATGTTAAAAAGCCCATATGGTACTCTAGATTTATTCAACTGTATACACTTTTGTAGGTGGGCCCTTTTTATTCAATTTATATAAAAACTCTACATGCCTCTATTGAAACTACAGTTTTTTGTAATGTAAAGCCAGAAATCAAGATACGTCATGTCAGACATTTTTTATTTTAATGTGTATTTGCATCCAACAGTATTAAAGGAAAATATTAAAATAAAAAAAGGCTGCAAAACCCTGGTAGCGTAAGTGTGTACACTTTTATAATTGAGGCTGCAGAGTTAACCAATCACATTCAGTCCAATTGTAAGAGGCATATACACCTGCCATCGATGAGAGTTACTTTGATTAACTTCAAATAATAATCAACTTGTTTTTTTTTTTTTTGTGTTAATCTTTGGCTGTTTGTTAAGAAATATTTAAAACCCAGGAAACTTCTAGATACCTTTCTTTAAAAGGGCCAGTGTTTCACTACTTACTAATAATAAAAATATAAAAAAGTGCACAAGAAATCAAAAGTTTTTAAGAGTGAATGATATTCATGTGTAAATAATAATAGCAGTAGTAATAGGTTAGGCACCAAGAGTACTTTTTTTTTAAATTCTGGATTACATTTGTGTATCTATTTGCCATAGCTGACACAAAGAGAATAGTGGAGGAACTCTCAGAGGAGTTAAAGACGTTGGACCTTAAATCTCTGAAACCCAAAACTTCTTCAGTTTCTTCTGATCAAGTCATAAGTGGCAGCAGAACAGAGAAATCTGAATCTACAGAACTGGATCAACCAAAAGAGGAGGCTGGTATGTAATACACGTGCATATTTAGACAGGAAGACCTCTACATATTTATGATTTTTTTTATATATAGAGTATTGCAGTTTAATGGGTAAACATACAAATTGAAGACGAGGGGATTTCAGAACCATGCAGGAAAGAAAAACATTAGTATTGAAAAAATTTTATTCTATTCCTTTCAAAGTATACAGGACTTAATATGGACTTTGGATATCTATCCTATTACCAAAACTTCTTGTGACCCTGCCACATTCATGCTCGTGTGTGTGTTTTTTTTGTTTTTTTTCGCTCTTTATTTTTTTTTTCTACTCCTTAATATGTGAGGATATTTACAGCAATCACTTTAATTTCTCTGGTTTTCGCTTATCTAAATACTGGTGCAGACACATGCACACTTAACTGAACAGAACATTATTCATGATGTCTGTCTCTTTGAATCTCTGTCCTTTTTTCCACGGCTCACCTTTATTCAATATTGCTTCTGATTCGAAAAATAGTTGTCATTCTCAAATACTACTCTTTTTTTTTTTTTTTCAATGAATGTGTTTGTCCAATAAAGTATGAGATATTTAGGGTTATTAAATAACTAAAATAAAATCAACTGGCCCAGGCGGCCTTATACATTAGTTTTATCAGATGTTTGAATACATAGGGCCAACTTTATTAGATTGAATAAAAGCATATTTTGTTGCACACCTTCCTACTTCAAAATAATTTACAGAAGCTAATATCATTGTATTTTGCAAGAAAGATAAAAATGGAGATAAAGTGATAGATTACAAACCTGTTCCTCTCCTAACACAGTCTATAACATATTAACTCAATTTAATTGCTAATAGTTTGCAATCTATTATGAACAAGATTATTCATAATGATCAAACAGGCTTTATTCAAGGGAGAGTTATGACAGCCATATCAGAACTTTTTTTTTTCTGCTCTTCGGACTTTGTCCACTTTTTTTTTTATCTGGTTATAGAACCCTTGGCCTATAATCTTTGAAGTACCTTTAAAGGTATTACCTTGGAAAATAGACAGTTCCATTTGGCCTTATGCTACTGATTTATTATTTTATAAATGATCCAATTATAAATTACTCTAAAATCATCTTTGTTATCAAGCAATTTTCTTACTTTTCTGGATATTTAATTAATTAAAAAAAACAGAAACTTTATGGTTAGGACCTCCACAAAACACTTTTTTTTAAAAATAAAAATAAATCTATAAATATTTAGGATTACAAATTGAAGTCGACCTTTAAAAGGTTTATATATTGAATCCTATCTCCATTATTTCTGAGACCTGAAGGATTTCTTTGAGACTGCCTTTATACTTGATGGGCAGAATTGGTTTGATTAAGATGATGATATCTACCAAACTGTTATATTTAGTACAAAACTTGCCCATGATTTTAGAAAAAGAACATTAAAAAATGCAATTTATTTTCATGAAGTTTTATATGGCAATTTTCTAGTTGAGTTGGATATTGTGTTTAAATTCTAGTGTTTACTGGCGCTCTATTCTGCTTCTTATGGCTGTTTCAGGCATATGGTCTGACCAACCCTATGACTCTTATTTTTACAACTATTTCCACGATTTCCATATTTTTGCAATAACATACCCTGAGGATTATTTTAACACACACACACCTTAACGCTATGTAGTTTTATGGCATTTGTATGTCGATATGTCAACCATTGTTTGTCTGTTTGTTTTGTTTTTTGTTTTCGGTTCTGACACTCTACAGGTATAGTGTATTGAATGATACATACCTCATTGTATACATATGATACCTTTATTTTCGGGTATTGAGTCAGCTTGTAGGGCTTTAAGCCTTGCACAAAGGAGGTATCTCTTCGGCTTTTGATTCTGATATTTAAGAGGATTGATCAATTGACAACACTGGATACTACATGATTGAATTTACATTTTAATAGCAGCTTGTGATTGTCCTGTTCCCAAAAAATATTTATAACTATTTCATTATTAGAGGTAAATGATAAATAACATCACCAATGGTCAATTAGTAAATTTAGAAGACTAATCAAAGATGGAGTTTAACTATGCTATAAGACAAGCTTTAGTTCAGGGGTCACCAAACTCGGTCCTAGAGGGCCGCACCCAGGCCTGGATTTGAGGATATCCTTGCTGCAAGCAGGTGAGACTATTGCTTCTTCAGTCATCCTGATTGACTCACCTGTGCACAGAAAGGAAATCATCAAATCCAGGCCTGGGTGCGGCCCTCCAGGACCGAGTTTGGTTACCCCTGCTTTAGTTGAATGGGGCAAATAACTAAAATTGCATTTTTAGAAGAAAGATTTCATCAAGAAAATTGCATCTTAAAAACAAAAAGCATATTGCAGAGTTGTTTATCTTGTTGTACACAACGGAATATTGTAGCACAAAGTTTTCCCACCTCTTCTGCGGACATACTGGGGTTCACAAGTTTCAATTAGGTGGTCCAAAGAATGAGTGAGATTACAAAATATATAGAAACAAAATTTAATAAAATTAAAATGTATAACAAGTAATACTGATGTATCCAGATGCTTGATTTCATTATTTTTATATGTACCAATTCAATTAAGTGATGTATAAAAAACATTAAACAAGTTTCAAAAGTGCCATGGAGAAATAAAGCTTGGAACCATTATAGTGTTGTATACAATTAGTATTCCTGACTATCAGCCTTATTATATTGTGATTCTGCAAATTTAAAAGGGCTCTATTTAAGCACACAGCATATTTTATTTACAGAAGTTTTTAGTTAGCTAAGACCTTCCTTTTGGATAGAAGTTCACCAACTAAAAACTTCTGTAAAAAAAAAATATGCTCTGTGCTTATATAGAGCCCTTTTAAATTTAGCGCATCACAATTTAATAAGGCTGAATGTGTTTAGAGCATTTGCTTTCAGGTATATTGATGCATTTAGGAAGTATTGTTTGTTTTTTTGAATAGTTGTATATTATTTTGTCATCTTCCGTTACAAATGTATTCTTTTTTTATTTTTCTCTGAAGCCACATTGGAGGAAACCAAGAACCTTGAAGATCAGTCTAGCTCACAGCAAGATCAGGAAGATACCGATTCCTGGAATAGAGTGCTAAGACCTCAGGATAGAGAAACTGAGGCAGCAGATTCTGACAACAAGGTAATTTTAAACATTGGGTTACTAATGGGTGTCAGTACTCTAGTTTTATAGCTAAAATCAGGGTCTATATATCTCATAAGATGGGTCTCCTGTTTTCGGGGTTTGTTTAGCTGGAATCTAGTTATATTTTCTTACTTCTATACATGTTTATTACTTATTTTCTGATGCCTCTGTAACTGTGTGTATTTATTTATTTTATCTATATAGTTACAAACATTTACAGGTTTGATTAATTGATAGCCTCTTTTTATATAAAAAATTGTGACCTCCTTTTGGTCTTGCATGGGGGATTACTGGTTCTACTGTTTGCACACCTATATCCTATATAGAAAGGATTGGGTCCTCTTAATGGAAAAACTCCATCCAAATGTAAAAAACACAAGTAACCACCACCAGAGTCAAGGGTATCCTACCTCACTGGTGATCACTAGTTTTTTTGACCCCTAGTATAACTGTAGGCCTCAATAAATATAATATTTTTAGCTTTCCAAGCGGTGAAACGGCACAGAAGTCCTCTCATTTGTGCTTTTGTCATAAAGCTTTAGTATTGTGTTAAGGTTGTGCTCCCATATTCTCTGTCTCCCAACATTTTAAGAAATGAACATACTCACTCTTGGATTAGACAATTTCATATACCTGCAGCTAGTACAACAAAAAATGTGTCATGTAATTCACTTTATCGCTTAGTGATATTTTTTAAGGTGTGTTCTGCTACCACAGCATAATTTTCTTTCATTTCTTCTACAGGAGGATATCTCTGTTCCTAATACTGGGGGTGAACAACTTAACGGTTAGTTTTTATTGTTTGTTTTATTTGACATTGTTTCACCAAGACTTTCATCATATAATGCAGTTCATTTTTCCAACTTGAAAATCTTTCCTAGGTAAATTCCATGTTCTTAGACTTGAGCCTGCTTTTGTAGTAATTTACTAATCTAAGGCAGGCGTCTGTAATTGTTATGATGTCTGTATTCCTTGTAGTTCTGTTATTCCACTAGGTGGGGGACACAGATTGAAAAGACAAGTGTTAAAGGTATGTGGAAGGTTTCTGGATTTTACGTGGTATGTGATATGCCTATGTATTTATTTACTTTTATGATCTTCGATTTATTAAGATGCAGCATTTTTTTGAGAAGTAGTCGCTGATAGGCTAGGACACTGCACATACAGTACTACAGAGCCTGGCTCTGCATAAGCTACAGTGGCCAGACCATACAGGGATTATTTGTATGATTTTAGGCAGTAAAAACACACTTTCAAAAACCAAAGTAGATTCAGTGGGACCCACGTTTCTCAACATCCCTAGAATTTGACGTTTTCGGAACGTAAGGCATTTCCCTGACAAAAAATTGACTTGGAACTACACATATTGGACTGTACACGCTCACATCCCATTTTACAGTATTTGGAATAAGGTTCAGTACTGTGGTGTAGTGTAGTTAGTGCCTGCAAGAGCCCAAGAGCAGTCTGTGCCTGCAAGGCTCAAAGTTCCAAGCAATAACCTCTCTCCTCCACATTGCCACCATCCCATTGGTTCTCTCAGTAAAGGGAAGTTAAATTCTATGTTTGGTGTTTTTTTGTTTTTTTTATATTTATACTAAACAGACATAAATAAAAACAATAATTACATCAGTTTAAAAAAAAAAAAAAAAAAGGGAATATTCTGTGGTCCGGAATGGATTATTTCGATTTACATTGATCCCTATGGAAAATGCTACCTTGGGAACTAAAACTGCTGTCCAGCATATCTAGTAAAATCCAGAAACCTTCTGTGTCACGTTAATGTCACAATATGGTAATTCAGTTGTTAGGTGTAATGTAGGCTGAAAAAAGTACGTTAGAATGAATAAGCTTTATTTTGCATGACTTGATACATATTGGTGGATTAATCTGTTTGTTAGAAAGATTCTCATGTAAGTTTTCAAGAGTGGAGAGTTGTAAAGTCATTACTCACATAGCCCTGAAGCTAAATCTTAATGTTAAATGCACATCCATCCTCAAAATGTTATCTTGTTTTTAAGAGTCTGCTTTTGCATTAACCAAATTTTTATTTTTATTTTAATTTTTATAAACTTCTTTCAAGGATTAGAAAATGTCTCTTTGTGGATAGAGAGTACATACGACTCTACATCTCGTTGGCAGATATGTAATTTCTAGAACTATATCTTCTTGCATATTGACTGACAGGAGCAGGCCCCCAAAGACAGCTATTAATTCAAAGCAGATTATTGTGCTCCAGTACAATGCATTTAAGGAACAAAAAATAAATAATCTGCTTTGAATAATCTGAAAGAAGGAATTTGATATTTCAATGCCAAAAATCTCATGATCCTTTATTAGATATATTGGTATTCTGTTTTGACACATTTTTCATGTCCTGTTTGAACTGTTTTATGTGTGTGTGTACGTACGTGTGTGTGTGTACGTACGTGTGTGTGTGTACGTACGTGTGTGTGTGTGCGTGCGTACTTGCGTGTGTGTACGTACGTGTGTGTGTGTGTGCGTGCGTACTTGCGTGTGTGTACGTACGTGTGTGCGTGCGTACTTGTGCGTACGTGCGTATGTGTGTGCGTACGTGCGTATGAGCGTGCGCGTACGCACGTGTGCGTGTGTGTGTGTATATATATATATATATATATATTATAATATAATTTTCTTTCTTCCATTTTACAGATTTAAAAAAGACACTACGTTTTGAAGTAATAAGAAATCCCCATGACCTGGTGAAATTTATTGCAAATTTGAAGAAAAACAAAAAGGTATGTTGGTAATGGGTTATGATAAACATGTGCCATGATGCAGCCTAATACTCCTTAGTACATTTCTCTTTTATTGCTTGAATTGATATGACATTTGTCATAACTTGCCGTATAAATTATTTCTGTTTTGGCAGAAGGTGGAAGACAGTGATGTGGAGGACAAGGATTTAAAGAGTTCCCACAGTGAAGAAGACTCAAACACAGTATCTGAAAGACAAAGTGAAGAGGAGGAAGAGGATGAGCAAGCACTCTTGCAAGAATTTGAGAAGGAGTTGTCAAATATGTTACTGCCAAAGTCTGATATGTCGGAAATAAAGGAGGATGTTAAAGCAGAGATTGAGAAGGAGTTTGATAACATAATTGATGAAGTAAGGGACACATGGGTTTATGTGCAAGTTTAATGTTTTCCAGTACCATTAATTATTTGATCTGTTTCCATAGTCTAGCCTTTACATAGTGAAACTATAGCAGTCTAATCCACCCTTGAGTAAACGTTTGATAAACATAACAAGAGAAAGTCTGCATTCTATACTTCACAGATCCCTAGTGTGTTGCATTGGTTAGTGCAAACTAATTTGGTACTAATTGGTTTCTTAATTGGCCTGGGTACTTTTTTTTTTTTTAAATCCCTGATTTCCTCACATATGCTTGGAAGTTAGTGATATGTGCTGATTGTGTGGCACATAACTTAAGCAACAAACTGAAGCTGAGTGACTTTCTAAGATGTTTTTATTTCAAACAGGGTTTCAACTTGCTAATTGTAGATATCCTTTTGCATTCTTGTTGTTTTAATAGTTTATCTAGATTGGTAACAAATAAATAAAAAAAATGAAATTGGGGTATCCAAAGCGCAAGAAAAAATAGGAGTAGTTTTTGAAATGTGAGTAGAATATTGAAATTATAATTACTGTACTCAATTCTGTACCAAATATTATTATGCTATTGTATACCATATGCTTATAACAAGTAGGAAATGTATATCTCTTTATTTAAAAAAAATGACATTGCTTGTTGTGTGTTAGGCCCAAGAAGAACTGGAGACTGAAGGCTTGAAAGGTGAATTTGATAGAAAACAAGCATCCAAGTCACTAGCCACTACATTAAATAAACTAATTGACAAATTGGACAACACGGCAAGTGAGGAAGGAGATGAGACAAAGGCTGTGGACAAAGATGAGAGCGTGTCCCAAAGCAACCCTGAGACTGTAGCTAAGACACCACCTGGTATGTACAGTGCAAATTGTAACCATAGCTTCATTGATATTTAATATATGGGTAACTACCTGATTAATAAGTAAGAAGACTGTTGGAGTAATACATCTTAAGTGGTATTCTCTTCAATCTTATGTTAGGTTGCCCTGTTAGAAACTTTTTGTATTTGAGGTGGTTGTAGGGATTGTATCCAGTTTTAAATAGTTCATCTCACTATTTGTTATAACCAGCAATAAGATGGTAAATATATGATCTAGTCAAGTACATATTTATTATTTAGTTTAGCGTTAGTGAACATCATATATACAATATCTCACAAAAGGGAGTACACCCCTCACATTTTTGTAAATATTTATTATATCTTTTCATGTGACAACTCTGAAGAAATGACACTCTGCTACAATGTAAAGTAGTAAGTGTACAGCCTGTATAACAGTGTAAATGTGCTGTCCCCTCAAAATAACGCAACACACAGCCATTAATGTCTAAACCGTTGGCAACAAAAGTGAGTACACCCAGAAGTGATAATGTCCAAATTGGGCCCAAAGTGTAAATATTTTGTGTGGCCACCATTATTTTCCAGCACTTCCTTAACCCTCATGGGCATGGAGTTCACAAGAGCTTCACAGGTTGCCACTGCA
Organism: Discoglossus pictus; assembly: GCA_027410445.1. NCBI lineage: Eukaryota > Metazoa > Chordata > Amphibia > Anura > Alytidae > Discoglossus > Discoglossus pictus. The sequence continues at coordinate 383,871,774 of CM050164.1, forward strand.
GTCCTCTTCCACTCCGCCATAATGACATCACAGAGCTGGTGGATGTTAGAGACCTTGCACTCCTCTACCTTCCATTTGAGGATGCACCACAGATGCTCAATAGGGTTTAGGTCTGGAGACATTTCCTTGCCAGTTCATTACCTTTACCTTCAGCTTCTTTAGCAAGGCAGTGGTCGTCTTGGAGGTGTGTTTGGGGTCGTTATCATTTTGGAATACTGCCCTGCAGCCCAGTCTCCGAAGGGAGGGGGGATCATGCTCTACTTCAGTATGTCACAGTACATGTTGGCATTCATGGTTCCCTCAATGAACTGTAGCTCCCCAGTGCCGGCACCACTCATGCATGCCGAGACCATGACACTACCACCACCATGCTTGACTATAAGCAAGACACACTTGTCTTTGCACTCCTCACCTGGTTGCCGCCACACACGCTTGACACCATCTGAACCAAATAAGTTTATCTTGGTCTCATCGGACCACAGGACATGGTTCCAGTAATCCATGTCCTTAGTCTGCTTGTCCTCAGCAAACGGTTTGCAGGCTTTCTTGTGCATCATCTTTAGAAGAGGCTTCCTTCTGGGATGATAGCCAGGCAGACCAATTAGATGCAGTATGGTCTGAGCACTGACAGGCTGACCCCCCCCCCCCCCACCCCACCCCTTCAACCTCTGCAGAAATGCTGGCAGCACTCGTATGTCTACTCTCCAAAGACAACCTCTGGATATGACTCTGAGCACGTGTACTCAACTTCTTTGGTCGACCATGGCGAGGCCTATTTTGAGTTTAACCTGTCCTGTGAAACCACTGTATGGTCTTGCCCACCGTGCTGCAGCTCAGTTTCAGGGTCTTGGCAATCTTCTTATAGCCTAGGCCATCTTTATGTAGAGCAACAATTCTTTTTTTCAGATCCTCAGAGTTCTTTTCCATGAAGTGCCATGTTGAATTTCCAGTGACCAGTATGAGTGTGAGAGCGATAACACCAAATTTCACACACCTGCTCCCCATTCACACCTGAGACCTTGTAACACTGAGTCACATGGCACCGGGGAGGGAGAATGGCTAATTGGGTCCAATTTGGACATTTCCACTTAGGGGTGTACTCTCTCTTGTTGGCAACGGTTTAGACATTAATGGCGGTGTGTTTCGTTATTTTGAGGGGACAGCAAATTTTGCACGGTTATACAGGCTGTACACTTGCTGCTTTAAATTGTAGCAGAGTATATCTTCAGTGCTGTCACATGAAAAGATATAATAAAATATTTACAAAAACGTCAGGGGTGTACTCACTTTTATGAGATACTATAAGCCCTTCTGCTGCACATCCTATATAGCAAATTATTTTTTTATTTATTTTTTTCCCCTCAACTTTCTGTTCATATAGTTTATAATTTCTTTGAAATTTATGGTTGAGCCTACTTTTTTTTTTTTTAAACTTAGGTTTTGATTGCTTGGGTTCAACGCATCTTCATACAATATATTTAATTTCCTTGTACTCTCTTTAAAGTAAGAATTACATACTTTACAAATAAATAGAGATCTTGCCTATTGGTTAGTAGGTTAGTGCATCACTCAAAATGTAATCCGATTTTGGAGTTTTCTAATATTACAAGGTAGTTCGTACTCGTCACTGCATATATTTGAGTATCTTATTTTTTGCGTAAAAAGGAATGGTTATCCTGTAATATTAACTGTTTATTAAAAATCTATACATATGCATTTGTGGAAAATTACAAAATAAAACCATAAAATAGGAAAAATACAACATGACAATATACAGTTGTGATGCAGAAGAAAGCATTGTGATGTGCAAATATTGTCATGTGTAAGAATGTTCTTGGGTCATTTTTATAGTGTTTTTTTATTTTATTTTATTTTTTTATATAAAGCAATAAGGAAAATGGACAGCTCACTCATCTCTCTATTGCCAATGGATTAGAGGTCCATCTGTCCAGTATTCTAATTTTAAATATAAAAGATGAGTTAATATTTGCTGTCACCTTTTTCACATTAGATGAACATTCCGATGATCGTATTAAAGTCAGGGTCACTAAGATACAGCGAGGCAGCTCTGATCAGGAGAGGAAGGTGACAGAAATGAGCAGCGACAATCCACAGCTGAAACAGATTCAGAAAGTTGTTAAGGACCTACTTGAAAAAGAAGGACTGAATGCAGAAGGTAGGCTCCAATAATAGAAGAGGGAGCTGCAAAGTGACAATCTTTATTGTAAAGAGTAACAGAATGGTCAGATCCTGTATAGTTGGATGCTAATTTATTGTGATTCCATAGAGTTGTCGCTGGCTGATATTGGTCTGTAACAATCATGGGCGTTTCAGAAGTCGTTTTATTGCATTGTAGTCTTTTCATTTTTGATTTTGCTTCTAGCTTTGTATATCTTACATTCTGCTTATTCTTGCCTTTTTTTTGATTGGATTTCTCTCTGGCACGCTTTAACTTTTGATCTTAATTTTCCCTATCCCTACTTTCTGTAGCAGTCTGCATTGAGATGCTAATCACTAATTCCTTGTTCTATGTGATCCCTTTTGCACTTAATCTAATGTGATATTCTTCTTATTGCGCTTTTATTGTTGATGAATTTTGTATGCTATTGTTCAGTCATTTGGTGGTATATATTTATATTTTCTGCATCACAGATTGTTTCCGAACTGTGAATTGAAACTAGCAGCCCCATTAAATTAGAAGCCCATAGCGGCATCGGCAACCCCAAAAGGGCTGCCAACTTGAAATCCGGCTGCGCTGCATAGCTATTAAATAAGAACATGCCGCAAGTTACGGGCTTGAGAAGCAAACCTGTAAACCATTTTTCAAATGTTGAATGTGCGGCTGTGAACATGCTCAATTAGTCAAACCCGTAGTTACGGGTTTAGATGTTGCCAATGGCAACAGAGATCGTCATCATTACATCACTGAAAAAAGGAGGTTGGATTTCAAAGCCTTACAGGCTTCAATTAAGAGTCCCGATCGGACCCACATTCCACAAATAATGCAATAATCATTCCACAAATAATGCAATAGTCATAGAGAAGTTAATTTTATACATCATGGAAATGCACTGTAAGGGAATACATCCTAAAGTGGAGCTTGTTAATCCTTCTTTACAGTGTTTGTACGGTCATCTGACTTTGCTCTTTTAATTGCTGAACACACTCATGTCACTAGCATTGATCTCCTTGGCAAGCATAACCATTTTTTATGTGGTGATGCTTAATGCTGTTAAATACTTTGACATCAGTTTTCTGAATGGGTGTCTTTTCAACTTTTGCAGTCTATTTCCAAACACGTTATTTCTTAATATCTGAAATAGTTACATAATGGCCCTAAATCAAGTATTCCAATTCAGTGTCCTTACCAGAGTACTTTTCCTAAATAATGCACACTGCATGTTGAAAATGTACTGTTTGTATGATTTTAGGACAATAAAAATGCTTTAAAGTACTTAACATAAAGTACATAAAAATCAATAGATACATAGTAATATTACATTCTTGGTGAAATACAGAAAACTTCGACGTCCCTTTAACTTGAGTCCTAGGGTTGCTTCATTATGATTAGTTCATCATATACTGTTGCAGCTCATACATTATAAGTTATTACAGGCCACAAGATTAAGCCCTGTTTTTTAACATGTACAGTATAAATGTAATACATAGAGAATTGTAACTAATGTAGGTATCATTCTATATTCCCTAAACTAATTGCAGACTAATGTATTGTGTTGCTAGTGCAGATACTGCACTTGTAGTTAAATCAAAGCCGTATCTAGTGCAACTGCACCTTTAATTATCTGTAGAAGAAATTAGCCATTTGATTTTGAATCTAAGGCCGTGCCATGCTTTACTTAAAGTAGTTAGTTGAAGGCTGTAATCTGTTTTTGGTATTTTCCTTCTCTCTATGGAAATTATTGTTCCCCTTTATTTGGGGACGCAGTGGATGCTAAAATGACACATTTGCTATCATACATGTTAAAGAGCAAGTTTGATCATTGCTTAAAAAAAAAGTGCTGCATGGGTTAATATTTTATTTATTTATTTATTTATTTATTTATTTATTCATTCATTCTATTTAATCTTTAGCAGATTCAACAGAAATAACTCTGATTTTGGAGCAAATGAATGTGTGTCAGGACACTGCACGTTCTTTACAGTTTGTTGGAGCTTAAACACATTTCTCTCACTAACTGTGTACCCATGGCCAGATTACCCATTAGGCCAACTAGGCAGCCGCACAGGAGCGCTTTCCTGTAAGGGGTGCCACTTCTTTAAAAAAGAAAAGGTTCCTGGCTTTAAAAACAATTAAATGTTGCAGTTCATAGACTGGCTACAAGCGGCTAACCACCTAGAACAAGACAGTTACAACAGGAAAGGGAGCTTACACGTACAGAAAAGGGAAAAAATGGGTCCGTGCATACCTTGCATACTCACTCGCAGGATCTCCTCCACTTCACTGCCTAGGGGCTCCAAAAAGGTAGATACAGCCCTGAGTGTACCTACCATTTTCTGAAATACTGTCCTTGCATATAAATATTTTTGTGCTCAGGCTTTTCCATGGAACTGCAGGGTCCCTACATCTGGGCCTTGTTGACCTAAACAGAACTATACCACTGCTAAAATATGTTCCCTTACACTTTCACTGCAGTATAACATCCTGCCTATTTAATTTATGTTTTTGTGTTTTTTGTTTTCTTTTTAAAAGGGAAAATAGAAATTAAGATCCTTACAACTGGTGGATATGGTGATGAGGGAGATGGAAACTGGCTTTCAGAAGAAAATCTAAAAGATGTTTTCTTCAACATACTGGTAAATGTGCGCTTAGTAGAAAGTAAAATATACACAGCAGGTATACAACAGTATCAAAACAGGTGTACTTTCTTGCATGCAATATACAATACAAACCCTTAAACATATATTGACGATAAACTTTTGTGGTTTGTTTTCGGTTAATAAAGAGCATAAACCGTTGATGGGCAGCCCCATAGTACAATCTTGCTGCCAAGAGAAACCACTGTAACACAAGTCTCCAGCTGATCTAGATCGGTTTGATGGTGATGTTGTTATTATTGTTGTAATAATAATAATAATAATAATAATAAAGCACCAGCATTTTTCATCATTCTAATTATAATGGCGAATAAAGGAATGAAAGAGGGTGCGGTCCAATAGAAACCCAGTACAGTGGCCCTGAGAGGTGGGAGTGGTGATGGCATTGTAAAAAGTAAGGAATATTTGAGGAGTTGGAGCTGCTGTAGAGGGTGGGAAGCTCAGTCTGACATTTTGAGTCTACTGCCGAAAAATTAGACATTTGGCAACAGACTAAGATAAATCTGGTGCTGTGAGTTTTATTTTGAGTGTCATCTGCATATAGGCGATCCTAAAATCCAAAATATTGTATTAGTATGCCAAGATATATATATTTTTTTTTTTAGGTGGCAGAAAGTTTTGAGTTACATAAAATATAACATATATTCAGCAAACTGGCAAGCAAGTCAATTACCAGCTATAATCTGAAGGGTCCTAATGGCTGCCTTTGGTTGATGAAACTTATGTCCTATTTCTCTGTTTTCGATGAGCCACAACACACTTGCTGTTTATGACAAAAAAAAAATGTATTTATATTTACTGAGCCACGTTTTAGCCATAGGTTGCAGATGTCTGCTATAATGGTATCTTCCCATGTTACTTCTATGTATATGTTTCTATTAGTGAGATGGCCTTGAAATCCGTTACAGAGATACTTTAGGTACAACATTTTTTTTATATATACTTCTAAGAAGCCCCAGTTATCCGCTTTTTGAACTTCCCTCTTCTGTTCTCTCTCGTGCAAGGTGACAGGTTGCATATATGTGACTCAAGGCCAAGCCCATGGGGAAGGGCCTTAACACTACCAGTGTCTCATGCTGCTGCAAGCAGACAGTGGCATTATGGATATCTGCTTGCAACAGCATGAGGTACTGGTAGTGTGAAGCCCTTCCTTTCCGTTGGCATTGACTTAGGTCACAGCTATACAACATGTCACCCTACATAACAGAGAACAAAGGGTTGTTTAGAAGTACTTTGTGGTATAAAAGAAACACTTAATTTGTTTCTAAGAACCCCCGATTACATGGGGGAGCATAACATTCATCAAATCATCTAGTTTCAAAAATTGTATGAAGCAAAAAAGAATGCTTAACAATTTTCTTTATGATTAATAATGCATTCTTTGGAAACAAGTGCATGACTAATGAAAATTTCACTGAAAACACACAGAAATACTGGTGCAAAATGTAGTACAAAAATGCTACATTTGAAGTGTAGCCCTCCAAAAGAGCATACTATAGATACTTATATTTAATCCTTTTTATTTAGTTTCAAGGAACAGAAGAAGCTCACAAAGAACAGAAACGACAACAGCAGCTTGAGGACAATTACAGTTTTGTATGGAACCCAAATCAAGACGACTCAAAGACCAAAAGTGCATCTACAGACTCTGATGAAGTGGATTTATAATACAAAGTAAAATGAACCTCACCAGCCGAACCAGTCATGCCTGAAACTATCCCAAGGACTTGAGCTTTGGATCAAAACTTTTATAGGATAACGTAAAGCATTTTGGAAAAGGATTACCCAACCCCTGCTCATAAAATACTTTAAGATGCAGTGGTCTCCTCTTAGTCTGCAATAGTTGCTATGCTTTGATAGGAAACTTTATGAACATTTCAAAGCACAATTAGGGTGACAAAAGTATACTGTTCCTACACCTATCAGTGCTAGAATTTTAAGTAAACCAATCTACAAGTAAGAATAATAGGAACTACTTAAAACAGCAATGTATATAGCAGTCTGATTAGATTGTAAAAAAAACAAAAAAAAAACAGACATACCTCTAATGCCCAAATCCCTCCTCTACAGCATAAAAAACAAATATACAGAATTTTCCATTTGTAGATCTTAGCTTTTATTCATTTGCCTTTTCCTATAAAGTTATCTTGTGAAATTGTACAGCCTCCTTTTTATTCAGCACAAAAGCCATGCACTCAAAAAGTACCGGTACTTTATTATTGGGAATCACAATTGTTTTAAAAGCAATTTTCTATTGTGAAATGTTTTTTTTTTTTATTAGTGAATATGCATTCAAAATAATTCCCTGCATAGGGGGTGCTGTTGAAAGAGGGACTAATCCTGAGTTTCTATCACTTCCCTATTCTAAATCAATAGGCATTAATGTCCATGTTTGCATGAATGGCAACCATAAAGCCCCACCAGGTGGACCCCTTAAACTATAACGTGTAATATTTTATATAAGGTACATGAATTGTGTAGGAAAAGGCAGCTATTTTTTCTTTTCTGGGGATAGCCACAAAGAATGTAACATTTTTAAAGCTCAGGAAAAAAAGCAAAATTACTGTATATTGTTTGTATCAAGCATGTGTAGTTTGGTTAATTTAAAAAGCTTTTCTTTTTAAACAACCATAGAAGGTTTTATTTAAGTGCAAAAAATGAATATAGAAAATGCACATTTAATTGCCCTTTCTCTCCAAGATTGATTGTTGCTGTTTTAAGCAGTTTTAATATACCTTTTGAACATTGGAAAGATGTACAATGGACACTGGAAAGATTTTTTTTTTTTATTTACAGTTCTCTTGTTTTAAAATATTATATATAGATGATTGGTTTTACTGGAGTAAAATGCTTGCAAAAGCATAATTTACTTTTCAGTTGTCTTGCACTGTGTTATGGTTCCCCTGTTTTCTTCCCCTGGCACTTTTTTTTTTTTTGCTCTGCCTCCCTAATCAGTAATTCATAGATAAGATGCATTAAAGGCTGTGGCATCATAGGTAAAAACATCATGGTATATGTTCTCTGATTGATTGACTGTCTTGCAGACCATTTGATTAGGGGTGAAAATAAGGAATCACTGGAGAAGGCAATAGGGCCATGGCACAGAGTAACACAACTGTAATACTTTATTTTTTCCAATACAGTAAGCCTATTTTTAAATATTTTTAGATGACTGCAGAACAATCTGTTATACTGTCACTTTAAGAGTTAAAGCAGTGATTGTCTTGAAGATGCGTTTGCTGCAGTCCGTATGTAGCTTGCTTGTTTTTCTAGAAGCGAATAATTAAAATGTAAGCTATTATGAGAGAAGAAAACTCCATCCTTACTTTTTCCTGCTGATGAACATCTGGATCTTTGTGTATAGTATGTTTGTGTGATGAGGATGTGTACTTAGAATGAAATAATTTAATTCCAATTTGGAATCCAACTTGCCTTTTGCCTTGAACTATTAGGTTCAGTCCCAAATAGCAATATTTATTGGTGTAATAATAAAATGAATGCTTCTCTGCCTATTTCAACTTCTTATTTCCTGATGTAGTCATTGAGCAGTCCATTTAATGAGCTACAAATATATAGTATATTCTGGATGCACAACACCCACGATTAACTGTGTAATATATTAGGCGTGCAACTGTGATCATGGAATAACATTATTTAATTTAACTGAATAGTTTGAATAGCATAAATATCATTTACCTTTTTTTTTTTTTTTTGCACTTAGGTATTCTAATAGGTACATATCTGTGTTGAACCATAGCAAAGCCATTTACTTAGGACATGTATAAGGCTATTCTGAGGATTTACATAGAATAAATGGTTTGTATCAATCTTTCTAGCTTTTGTAGATTGTGCTTTTTTTCAAAGATGATAGATGTACAAGGTTTTTTTTTAAAGATATCACTGTCTATACACTGTATCTAAACCAAAGGTTTTAAGATGAATACTAATGCACACATTTGTATAGTATTTCAGATCATGACTATAAGGTAGTTATTTACTATTATAGTAATGAACTCTATAAGAGACCATTCATTAGATGTTTATGTGACTGCCAAGCTCCTATTTGTATGATACCACCACATGCTTCTAAAATCAGTCACTGATGTTCTAAAAAAAAAAAAAATAGAGGTGCTCAATCTGAGAACGGATAATACCTGAAGTAGGTTTGCTGTTTCTCCTGATCAGGGTGGAGTTGCCTGGTATTTCGGGGCTGGGTGACTCTTCTGAGTGAGACCAGACTGATATACTACAGGATATTTCTCCCTGTGAAGGGTACAAGTGAGCTAAAAGACGCTGCTCTCTGAGTAAGTAACCAGACCTAGAGAAAAACCTACTTCAGGTATTGTCCATTCTCAGATTGAGCACCTCTAATTTTGTTGTTTGTATCCTTTTATTTGGTGAATTACAATTTTGTATTGCAAAGCCCTTACTAGCATCAGTTGTGAAATAAACATTTCAGACAAATAATATTGAAATGCAATAATAAAATATACTTTTTACTGTCTGGTTCCCTATTACAAAATATAAGTTTAATATCCTTTTGTGTTTTTAATACCATTTGAGAGTTTAGTTCTGCTTAGTAGCACAACTGTGTAATTTATCTCATTGACTCTACAGGATTCTCATCATGGCCCTGCCTTTAAGAGATACGCTTTAAGGGATCCCCTTTTCACAGTATGTTTCTATTTTAAAGGAAATGTCTAGAATAGAAAACGTAGATTTGCTTTTGAAATTAATAGAAATAAAAGAGCAATAATTGTATACTACTTGACTGAATCTTCGCAGACAAAGTATTAATAATGATCTGATCCCTTTGGATACCAAAATGCATAAGTGGAAGGTTTCTGGATGTTCATGGGTCAGTAATATACTGTATTTATTTTCTTTTATGTACTTTGTTTGATTAAGAAGCTATTAAAAGCTTTGTTTTGCTGCCCCAAATCATGCAAATATTTCCTGCATGGGTCTGCCCACTGCATTGGATACAGACAGACTCTGTAGGATTTGTTATGCAGTGTAGTGTCCTAGCCTATCGGGGACCATGCGTCAGAAAACATGTAGCAACATACTTAATAAAACAAAATACCTAGTAAAATGCAGCAACATTCCATATCCCTTTTTGAAGCATTCCTCTGCTGCTTCATTGTATGTCTTTAAAACAACTTGCGGTTTATTTTTTATGGAATTCCCTCTTTTAATTTAATAAAGAAGTTGAAATGTGTGTATTGTACAACATCTCTAGATTTCCTTCTACTGCTCCATGTTTGGGAGACCTGTGTTGCATTAAAGAAACATTTGAAATCACCTTGGCCTAAGAAATCCAATCTTTACTTGTTTTCTAAAGGTGTCCAAAACACACAGATCCCAGAAAACAATGTTACATTTATAAACATTAGGGCCCCTATTTAATTGTCCAAATCGCAATTAATGGAGCCCGTAATGCAGACCATAAGTTACAGATATTTAATTAGCTACATTTTGCAACTTGCAATCCAGTTGCGAGCTAGAGGCTCAAAATTACTACGGTTGTTAGGACGGAGTTACGTTTTTATCTCCTCCTTTGTTTCAAGCCTCCAAATGTTACCGGTGCTAAAGACGCAAAATCCATATTTAATTGTGACAATTCAAAAAGCCTGCATGTGCCTTCAAACCTGTAAATGGCAAATGTATCAAAAATGTATGAATACTAGATAGAACTCACTAGTGGGTTAAACACCTATTCTTAACACTGTAAAAGCAAATATAGACACAATACAGTACTTAAAAATACTGCAAAAGCAATGAAAGTCATTATAATGAATTACACAACAGTCTCAAGCTCACAAATCTGCAATAAAAAAAATATAATTATGTTTTATTTCCATGTTATATTGATCCCAGAAATCAAGGAGTTAATACATATCATGGAACTCGCATGGACTAGAACAGATGACTTATTAATTATTATGGACTTCTCCATTTCTGGAGTGCGAGTCCGATCACATATCAGACTTCTAAACACTATTTAATTGTAGTCTAAATTCATGTCATGATGACAGTCTCATTTACAATTGGCTCTGTCTAAACTGTAACTTACGGGCTTGCTTAATTGATCATAATTATGCCCTGAAATGCTATGTGCGGTTTCATGGTTTGCGTGTTGGGGCTGTGAGCCTGTATTTGCGGGCTTGATCAATTAAATTCATCTGTAGAGGTAGCAATTTTCTAACTCACAGACATACAGGCTGTATGAAGGTAATTACATTTGGGATGTAAATAGCAACTTGTATACACTGATTACTGCTTATGTTGTTAAATTATTGAAAAGTGATGGCCAATACGTGCTTCATCTTGGAAACTTTTGCAATACCGATTTTTGATTTAAATGTAGCACATATAAAAAGATATAAAGTGTATGCTCAAATAACATTATGCACATTTTCATCCAAATCCGTGCAGCACTGTAAGAAGGTTTAAGTATGACATTTAGGAATACATAGTAAGAGTTTGTTTTACATTAGTAAAGTATCTTATTGTAATAATTAAAACACCATCAAATGTACTAGTAAATTTGTTTATTTCGAACTTACAAAGCAAAAATAACAAATTAATGTGAAGGATGAGACTGGTGCATTTTTGAAAGTTTGTTAACATAAGGTTCAAATTTTAAAATCGCCACGTTCAGTTACAGTGGATATAAAAAGTCTACACACCCCTGTTAAAATGTCAGGTTTCTGTGCTGTAAAAAAAATAGACAACAATAAATAATTTCAGAACTTTTTATCTTTTAGGTAGAGGGAAGAAAAAATATAAAAATAGAATAATATGGTTGCATAAGTATGCACACCCTTAAACTAATACTTTGTTGAAGCACCTTTTGATTTTATTACAGCATTCAGTCTTTTTAGGTATGAGTCTATAAGCATGGCACATTTTGACTTGGCAAGATTTGCCCACTCTTCCTTGCAAAAACACTCCAAATCTGTCAGATTGCGAGGGCATCTCCTGTGCAAGCCCTCTTCAGATCACCCCACAGATTTTCAATCGGATTCAGGTCTGGGCTCTGGCTGGGCCATTCAAAAACTTTAATCTTCTTCTGGAGAAGCCATTCCTTTGTTGATTTGGATGTATGCTTTGGGTCGTTGTCATGCTGAAAGATGAAGTTCCTCTTCATGTTCAGCTTTCTAGCAGAAGCATGAAGGTGTTTGTGCCAATATTGACTGGTATTTGGAACTGTTCATAATTTCCTCTATCTTAATTAAGGCCCCAGTTCCAGCTGAAGAAAAACAGCCCCAAATCATGATGCTGCCACCACCATGCTTCACTGTGGGTATGGTGTTCTTTTGGTGATGTGCAGTGTTGTTTTTGCGCCACACATATCTTTTTGGAATTATGGCCAAAAAGTTCAACCTTGGTTTTATCAGACCATAACTCCTTTTCCCACATGCTTTTGGGAGACTTCAGATGTGTTTTTGCAAAATGTAGCCTGGCTTGGATGTTTTTCTTCGTAAGAAAAGGCTTTCGTCTTGCCACTATATCACATAGCCCAGACATATGAAGAATACGGGAGATTGTTGTCACATGTACCACACAGTCAGTACTTGCCAGATATTCCTGCAGCTCCTTTAATGTTGCTGTAGGCCTCTTGGTAGCCTCCCAGACCAGTTTTCTTCTCGTCTTTTCATCAATTTTGGAGGGAGCTCCAGTTCTTGGTAATGTCACTGTTGTGCCATATTTTCTCCTCTTGATGACACTGTCTTCACTGTGTTCCATGGTATATCTAATGCCTTGGAAATTCTTTTGTACCCTTCTCCTGACTGATACCTTTTAACAATGAGATCCCTCTGATGCTTTGGAAGCTCTCTGTGGACCATGGCTTTTGCTGTGGGATGCGACTAAGAACATTTCAGGAAAGACCAACTAGAGCAGCTGAACTTTATTTGGGGTTAATCAGAGGCACTTTAAATGATGGCAGGTGTATGCTGACTCCTATTTAACACAATTTGGAATGTGATTGCTTAATTCTGAACACAGCTACATCCCCAGTTATAAGAGCGTGTGCAGACTTATGTAACCACATTATTTTTCTTTTTTTTTTCTTCCCTCCACCTAAACGATTTCAGTTTGTTTTTCAATTGATTTGTACAGTTTATAGGTCATATTAAAGGTGGAAAAAGTTCTGAAATGATTTATCTTTGTCTCATTTTCTTACAGCACAGAAACCTGACATTTTACCAGGGTTGTGTAGGCTTTTTATATCCACTGTATATGTAATTGATTCCTTTTCTTAGAAAGTAAATTGGCTACAGCACTGAACCCACGCTCAGTCAAATAAAGAAGACGGATATGCAACTAAAAATTTCTGTACCATTTTCCTTAATCCAGGGTACAGTATTCTATGAGTTCCTCTTCTAAATTTGATGATCCTGCTGTGTTTACGTATGAGACGGGAATCTATTACCCAATTTTGTATATTCATGTTTAGAATATCCTTGAATTGCTCATTGAAATCAGTATGGAGAACCTCCAAGTGTTGGCAGTAAATAAGTTTCCCAACAACAGCAGCAATAACGTTATTTGTTTTAATTAAATTCAACTCATCACCTTGCAATTGTAGATTGACGTCATTAAATATTTTATACAGGTCTTTCAAATATGCAATGCCAAATTTGGATGTTATCAGGCTGGCCCGCAATTCGTCATATCTGCCTTCTCAAAACTCTAGTTCTGAGTCAAAAAGATTGTAAAATTGACTCCGACAATTACTTTTTGCGAGCCAACGAACTTCTGTATAAGCAGCAAGTGATTATAATCTTCATCATTTCCACTACAAAGTTTGCTAAGGAGTCTGTCACTCAATCTTCTTGACTGCTGTAATAAAGTAATGGAGCGACGTATGCAGACGTTCATTCAGATTCTTCGCAACCAAATGTTGACAATGAATAACGCAATGTACAGCAAGTACATTTGTTACTGCTTGTTTCAAATGCACTATGAATCCCTTGTGGCACCCTGTTATTGCTGGAGCACCATCAGTAGCAGCTGACAAAGTATTACGAATAGGAATGTCTTTCTTTCTCTTGAAAAAAACGTAGGCATGGTAATAAATATAGATTCTCCCTTTTTGTATCAGATTCGAAATTTTTAGCAAATAATAACTCTTGACAAACATTTCCTTCTTTTATGAATTGTACATATGATAAGAGTAGCGCTTCATTATTTGGTAGAATTGATTCATCTAGTTTAATGGAAAATTGGCATGTCCTCAAATAATTGTGCAATTACTTTTCAACGTCTTCAGCCATTTCATCAATTCTTTGTACTGAATTATTGCTTAAAGGAATTTTCCTGATGACATCTGACGCTGGCGTATGAAGCATAGTGTTCATTACTTCTTTTATTGCCGGTAAGATTAATTCCTCACCAATTGTGTGTGTGGTTTTCCCGCTTTTGTGATTAACAATGAAGTATTATAAAAAGCTCGTAATCCCTCATCCTCTTGTTTAGTGGGCGACACAAAAAGGTTTGATACAGTTGGCAGTTTAAAATAATTTTTTTTTCTAGTATTTGAAAATAGGATAAATCTTTGTCCTTTTTGTCCGAATGCATTTTAATCAAATTCTGTTGTAACCTAGAAGGCTTCATTCCTTCATTTGTAAATTCTCTTTGACAGTTCAAGCACATAGGTAATGATTGGTTCGTAGGAGATTGAATGAAGCCATATTTCAGATATTCAATACTGTACTGTCGACATTTCTTCTTAGATGCAGACATGATGGGGTAATACAATTTGCCACAATATTAATAAAATAAAAGTTTTACAGCAGTTCACTTTGTATGATTTCTTACACTTGTCTATCACACTTTTGGATCTATCGTGTTATCTTAGCGTGCTTGTCTGTTATAGTAGCTCTGATCGCGCTACCTATCCGTTATGCTGCTGCGATTGTCCCCCCCCCATATTCCATGGTAGTAGTGGGATGGGGAGTATACACAAGCAAGTTTGCACAATGTGACATAGCAGGTCAGGATCCACAGACACTGATGACTTTTTACGACAGGTCCCATGCAGCTGGATATCTCTAGTGTGCACCCACATGTGGCTGCATTCTGAGAGGAGCTGGGGGAGGAGCGAGGGATGGAGGCTTCACCCCTCTGCTCTCCTGAAGGCTGCATCTTCCCACCAGTGACAGAAATCTGGAAGAAACAAGGGCAGGAAAACTCCCCATGCAACTCCTTGATTGTAAGAGTGGGCAGGCTGAGTGGGTTGGCAGCTACAGTGTGCCACTAGTAAGCATGGTGGGGGCTGGAGGACTGGGCATGGATGGGGTAAGGGGGGGGAATCCTCACTTGAACAGTAAACTTGCACACAACTACGTAAGTAGCGTTTAACCTCTGAATTGGCATGGCTTGTCCTGTGTAGACAGATCAACATTGCTGCCACAATAGCAAGTCTACCAAACGGAAAGGGTTAAAGCACCATTATATTGCATGATAAATATACATGGGTGTGTTTTGGTGAGGCATTGGTTATAATAGCAAGTCTGAAAATTAGGCTTTGCTTCAGAAAATACCTTTTAACAAAAGTAGCTTTCAGTGCAGGTATTGTTTTACATGTCCATAACAGACACTTGCGCATGCAGAATCACGCTAACATAACAAGATAGGTCCGAAACATGCTGAATTGCATAATAGTTGTCCAACATACCTACTTGTTGAGACTTTTCTGCTGCACAGATGGACTAAGATGAATTGTAATGCAAAATTTAAATTTTCAATCATTTTCCGATTGCAAAAATTATTGATTTCAAAGTATTTATTATTCAACCCTTTAGACTGCCTTAACTCCCCCCCCCCCCCCCCCCCCCCAATTGCTCCATAACACGCTGCTGCCCCCCTAGAAGGCTTCAGCGCCCACTGGTGAGAGGTACCGCCCCACTATGGGATCTAACCCAACTTCACATGAGGTACAGTGGAAATTTAACATTTTAGTCAGTTACTTCCCAGCCCTTGTCAAATTTGAGTGGATTCGGCAAGATTATCCATTCATTTAACTTGATGCAATAAGTATAGCTATTCAGCACATTGTGTAGGTTTGGTACCATATGGATAGCCACAATGTGGCCCCTGGTTTCAGTGTAATTGTTTTGAGAACGTTTTAAGCGCTCTTCCATGTCAGCAGTTGGGAGGTAAATTGTTCCCTACAAGTGGCTTTGGGAGAATGGGCACAAAGTCCAACAATCTAAGTTTATTCATTTTTTTAATATACACACAGTGCTGGAAATAATGTCATCACAGGTTTACTAAGAGCACCATAGCAAATCGTCTAATCGCTCATCTCCTAGGAAAACTAAGTCAAGATGAATGATGGCTAATGTAGCGAAACTTCACAGAATAGGATATGGTACAAGTAGGAAGAATGTGTAAACTATAGGAAATACAAACACAATCCAACTCTGTAGACACACTAAGTGTTGAGTGATATGTAAAATTGGAGATAATTTTTCCAGTACCCTGTAGAGCTTTAGTAAAATGTATAACATTTGCTAAACTTTCAGTATACCCAGCTTAAGCACCAAAGAACAACTTCCTACTTGTGATAACAGTCAATTGTGCTGCTGCTGTACATATAGCAGAAGCCAGCCAGGAAGCCTTAATCCTTCTAATATTGAGTGATGTGGCTAAATAATCTTATCTCCACTTATCTTCTGTTGTAGACAAAGCAAATGTAATCTGTCCCTGTATTAGCTTCTTTTTTTTTTTTTTAAGATCCTAAATAATTTCTAGTTACATGTTCTTTTTCAGCAGCACAAATATCTTCTATTTCTGTAGAAAAACTAAACATATCAAGTGGCAAATGCTGTAGAAGCTGATCTCTGGCCTTGCAAATTGTTACTTATGTTGTCCATTGTGAATTTCTCAATATATGCTCCATTGCGTTTGAAGTAGAAAGCTTTTTGATTGTGTAATGTGTCATTTTACCGTTATTTCTATTAAAGCTCCCTTTCAATTACCAGCTACTTTTCTCTCTTCTCTCTTGTGCAAATGTCTGCAAACATTTATAATCTATGCTATTTTTCATATCTCAGTGATTCTTAACTGCCTGTCCATTAGACCTGATTGCCTGGTCATCAGAGAGAAAGGGAAGTGTTTTAAATGTTATGTGCTTTGAGTTCAAATAAACGAAAAGTACAATTTGTTGTATGTAAAGTACATCAACAACCATCTCCTTATTACTTATGTACTGAGACTAATGCTCAGGTATATGATGTTGCTATTTGTGAATTACATGAAAAATTAATATATGCTGAGGCCTTGATCTGTCATAGGGAGGCAATGGACAGATAATCAATATATTTCAATGCTAAATAAATGGCACTGGGATGTTATTGATGTTTAGATACACATGTGTTACAGTAGCTATCACTTTCCCGATTAAACTGGAATGGGACACATGGATATGAGGCATACACGGTCTTTATACTTGGTGCAGCAGTACATGAGGAGTCTAATGCTTGAACTCTGATTATGTTCATATGTATTATAAAAATGGTAATCTATCCAATTATCATTAAAGGACAACTGCAGTTTGCTAAAAATGTCACAGCCAAGTTAACCTTCTAAAAAAATAACATTAGCAGGCAATTCCGAAGCATAAAAACATTTTATATTATTCTATTTAGATGACCGGTTGTGTCATGGGTAGATCCATATTAGACTAATAGTTTGTAGTTTTAATGGAAGGGTCAGTTTATGGGGCCTTACTCCTGCCATTGAGTTTTATTAGCAAGGGACTATTTTTGGAGAGGGTGATTTTAACAGGATTATAGGTTTATCATCCCAGGTTTCTAATCCTTTTACAAAGAAAGACAAAATGTTCATCATAATTTAAGGCAAAAGGTCATAAGTATTAAACAAATTGTGTAAAAACATTTTATCAAATAAGGTGCTTCAAATAAACAAACTATAAATATTATACTTGAAACTTTCATTAGGTAAATCTTGGGTTGTAATGTGCCTGAACTCACAGCAGAGGCCGCACTATTGTAGTTAAATTGTATGTATAGATTCATGTTTCATTTCTACTCCTAGCAGTTAAGGAAAAATTAAGTTGTATAATAAGACTATGTAAATGTCAGGCCTGTCTAGATGAAACCCTTCATGAGAGAAGTACCAGATGACCAGTCTGATTTAACAAGTCCAGGGGCACAGGAAAAGAATGGTCAGACAAGCAAAACCTTAAGGGCCAGCAGAAATACAACAAGGCCAGTAACAATCTGCGTCAGCAGCAAAGTATAGCTTCATTAGTGCACATGATTAAAGCAGGAACTGTAGCCAGTCCATCAGAGTAGGTGTGAGTGACTGCTAGAAAGACTGGGGCAGGAGAGACGGCAGCAGAAGCTGAGAGAGGTACTTCTGACTGATCTGACTCTAGAACATAAACCTGTAGCTCCTATTGCATTAGACTGTGGTACGTCATACTCGGGCTAAGCTATGAGTTCTACCATAAGATTGAACCTAGGCATGTACCCTGACATTGCCCCCTCCCTAAGGGCCGGTCTCCAACCTGGTTGGATGGGTGAGGTGCTGAAAACAATTGATCAACTGCAGCAATGATCTCACAGCCATGTATCCTTGTGTGTTTTTAGGGACAAACCCTCTTTAGGCAACCACATATTTTTAGATAAGATCTCTAGAGACAAGTCTGGGATGGTAGTTACTTCAAATTCTTCATGGCCATTCACAAAAAAAATAACATTTGTGGAGAGGATTGAGTTATTGAAAATTAGTTCTGAGTGTACAGTTTGAGTAAGGCCACATGGAATACCGTATGTATCTTTTTAATTGGTAGGGTCAAGCAAAAGACTACTGGGCTCAGTTTGATTTTAATAGAAAAATGACTGATGTATTTCCGACCGAACTTAGATGAGGGCTGTCAAAGCTGAAGAAAAATTAAATGAAAAAATTCATTGAAGTGTAAGAGATCAACCCAGTCATTCTGTTCTACAGAACAGAAACATCTGATATATTGCTCCAACCCTTGATTCCCTCTTTGTGATTACATTGTTTGTGGGTGGTGAGCTGTAGACAATATTAGTTGCATACCAAGGGCCTCATTCAAATGCAATTTGGTCAATTGAATAGGGCTCTATATAAGCACACAGCATATTTTTTTTACAGAAGTTTTTAGTTGGTAACCTGCTATCCAAAAGCAAGGTCTTCACTAACTAAAAACTTCTGTAAAAAATATGTTCTGTGCTTATGTAGAGCCATTTTCAATTGGCCAAATTGCTATTGAATGAGGTCCCAAGACTCTCATTAAAGATCTCCAGAAACAAGAGACAAACTGGACTCCTTGGTCGGACATGATTTCTGTGGAAACTGTGTGTAGTCTACAGATTTCCAGAAGAAACAGAACCACCAGTGGGTAGTTTAGGAAGTGGTACAAAATGGGCTTGACTGGAGAACCGATCCACTATTACCTTTTACCATTCATTCCTCTGGATGGAGCGAGATCAGTAATAAAGTCCATAGTGATCATGGATGGACTGGATTGTACAATGGTTGGAGCAACCCGAATGTAAGAGACCTGGGGGTCGTCGATCTAGCACAGGTGTTGCAATCTGCGACAAAATTCTTAACATCAGTAGAAACCTTAGGCCACCAAAAATAACATGTTAGAAGGTCCAGAGATTTGCAGACTACAGGATGACCAGACTAATAAGAGGTATGAGATAGTTTTAGGGTTTCTTTATGATAGGATGGAGGCACAAACAGTCATCCTCTGGGAGGTATAGTTTCATGAGATGTGGAGCAGAGGCATAGAAATTGAGATACATTTTTGTGTTAGTGGAGAATCAGAATTGGTGTTGAAGCTCCTTTCAACAACTACCTCTATTCTTCCAAGGCTAACTTAATGACCAATAATGCTCCGTTGCAGACATATTAACTGATTTCAGTGGACCAGAATTTTTTAGACATGAAGACACATGTTTAGATAGGGACTCCCAAAGGTTCTTTTTTTGTGACAATATTGCTCCTGCATCAAATTCGGAGGCATCTACTTACAACACAAATTACCAGGTTGTAACACATGGTAAAGACATGTGTTACAACCTGCTTCTTCAATGGGGCTTAATGAGAACCTAGTTCAAATTTACCCCTGGCACACAAGATGGCTTCAGTATAGAGACAACGCCAAAGAATATGTGCAGATGATAATGCAGAAAGAATATCAGTGGTCTCAGAACAGGACCACTCCCCACTCAGGATACAGGCACACAGTACATAGTTCCACATCTTGTTTATGTGAAAAATGAACTGCACTCTTTATTATGAACTATGGACATATTATACAGTTTCTCCAGTGGAGAACAACCATTCAGAGAATTGTGCATCTTTGGTAACCAATGAGTACTAATCTACATGTAAATTAAGATTCCCCAATCACAGCACTGTGCATTCTCAGTTGCCTTAGGAACTCATGTCTAAATCTCAAACAGAGGCATTTGTGCAATACAGCGTCTGCTCTGTAATAGTCATGGTTACTATCCCAAGACTGTTGATTCAACACTTGACTAAAGGAAAAGCTATCTGGCTGGGCAGGTAAGAGCTCTGGTCTCCATTCAATTCCAAGCCCGTAATTAGCTTCATACAGGTCGCATGTCTGAGGGTTGGAAATTTGTCACATCTCGGCTGTATCCAATTGACTCAAACCCGCAATTACAGGCCTAAAGTCTAAAACCATAAACCATTAATCCAAACTTGGTCCTGGAGGGCCGCATCCAGGCCTTGATTTGAGGATTTCCTTTCTGTGCACAGGTGAGTCAATCAGGATGACTGAAGAAGCAATAGTCTCACCTGCTTGCAGCAAGGATTTCC
Organism: Discoglossus pictus; assembly: GCA_027410445.1. NCBI lineage: Eukaryota > Metazoa > Chordata > Amphibia > Anura > Alytidae > Discoglossus > Discoglossus pictus. The sequence continues at coordinate 383,892,471 of CM050164.1, forward strand.
ACAAATCCAGGCCTGGGTGTGGCCCTCCAGGACCGGGTTTGGAGACCCCTGCATTAACTCGTACTGGTGCAAGCTTGAAACATCAAAGGAGTAGATAGAACAAAGTTACGTTTTTTACAAGTGCAGTGATTTTGAGCCTGTAACTCGCAAATGGATTGCGAGTAGCAAAATATAGCCAATTGAATATCAGTAACTTTTATGGGGAACACAATGGGTGACATTAGAATTAACAGCACAACATTCTCAAGCTCGCACATCGCAATAATAAAATACTTTATTTCATGTTTAATTTCCGTCCAAAGTCCTACAGGCTTCAACCTCCAAGCCTGTAAGACTTTGGAATCCATCCTCCATATTTCATTGAAGTCCTACAGGCTTGAATAACGGGTTAGGGCTTGGAGGTCATTCAATGTCACCCATTGTGTTCCCCATCATTTACAGTGCTGTATTGATTTTATATTTGCTTTTAAAGTGCTCCGATTTGTTGGGCTTGAACCATGAGTTACGGGCTTGCGCCCATAAATGCGACTGTCGAGAGCATGGTTCCAGTTTTTCATGACCTAACTTGTGGGCCTGGCCAATTGAATAGCACCTTAAATTGTGACGCAGCAGGCCCACAAACGTAAGTCCTACTTTTTTTTACTTACGATTCTCAATTGAATGAGGCTCATGGTGTGCTCCATAATGATATCTGGTTTCCTTTCCAATTCATTTGATGATTATGCTTAAGCATCAAAAGATACCCCAATATTACTGGAACGGTAGAGCTAGACACAATGTGCAGTTGATTGTGTTCCTGTACTTTTGAAAGCCCAAAGAAGATCTGTTAATGGATTGACGTATCAAGTTTTGCGTTTTGGTAGAAAGTGACAAAAAAATGGTCTTGGGCAAATTCATATTCCATAACTTTTCCCGTAGAGCCAGAATCAATGACAGCTTGAGTCTTACATTGTTGAGGCCCCATAGCTAGAGTAATTGATAATAAGGATGCATCTAGCAAACTCTCCTCACTATTAGACTTGGCCTTTTCCTGGTCAAGTAGGGGAAGTTCTAAAGAAATATCCTTTTGATTACACAGGCCTTCAGTATGTCTTCTACTTTGCACTACCTCAGAGAGATGAGTACAGCTAATTTGCAAAGGTTCCTCGGTAGGTAAGGCGGTAGTAGCACAACGATTTTGGAACTGGGGTTCCAATTAGACAATTGAGACAGAGAAAAATTCTCTTTATTGAGTTTGCTCAGACGTACAGTGGATATAAAAAGTCTACACGCTACTGTTAAAATGTCAGGTTTCTGTAATGTAAAAAAATTAAACAAAGATAAATCATTTCAGAACTTTCTCCACCTTTAATGTGACCTACAAACTGTACAACTCAATTGAAAAACAAACTGAAGTCTTTTAGGTAGAGAGAAGAAAAAATATAAAAATAAAATATTATGGTTGCATAAGTATGCACACCCTTAAACTAATACTTTGTTGAAGTACCTTTTGATTTTACTACAGCACAATTGGACTTGGCAAGATTTGCCCACTCTTCTTTGCAAAAACACTCTAAATCCGTCAGATTGCGAGGGCATCTCCTATGCACAGCCCTCTTCAGATCACCCCACAGATTTTCAATCGGATTCAGGTCTGGGCTCTGGCTGGGCCATTCCAAAACTTTAATCTTCTTCTGGTGAAGCCATTCCTTTGTTGATTTGGATGTATGCTTTGGGTCGTTGTCATGCTGAAAGATGAAGTTCCTCTTTATGTTCAGCTTTCTAGCAGAAGCCTGAAGGTTTTGTGCCAATATTGACTGGTATTTGGAACTGTGGGTATGGTGTTCTTTTGGTGATGTGCAGTGTTGTTTTTGCGCCAAACATATCTTTTGGAATTATGGCCAAAAAGTTCAAACTTACGCCTTTTCCCACATGCTTTTGGGAGACTTCAGATGTGTTTTTGCAAAATGTAGCCTGGCTTGGATGTTTTTCTTCGTAAGAAAAGGTTTTTGTCTTGCCACTCTACCCCATAGCCCAGACATATGAAGAAAACGGGTGATTGTTGTCACATGTACCACACAGCCAGTACTTGCCAGATATTCCTGCAGCTCCTTTAATGTTGCTGTAGGCCTCTTGGTAGCCTCCCAGACCAGTTTTCTTCTCGTCTTTTCATCAATTTTGGAGGGAGCTCCAGTTCTTGGTAATGTCACTGTTGTGCCATATTTTCTCCACTTGATGATGACTGTCTTCACTGTGTTCCATGGTATATCTAATGCCTTGGAAATTCTTTTGCATCCTTCTCCTGACTGTTACCATTTAACAATGAAATCCCTCTAATGCTTTGGAAGCTCTCTGTGGACCATGGCATTTGCTGTGGGATGCGACTAAGAAAATTTCAGGAAAGACCAACTAGAGCAGCTGAACTTTATTTGGGGTTCATCAGAGGCACTTTAAATGATAGCAGGTGTATGCTGACTCCTATTTAACACAATTTGGAATGTGATTGCTTAATTCTGAACACAGCTACATCCCCAGTTATAACAGGGTATGCAGACTTATGCAACCACATAATTTTCCTTTTTGTTTTTTTCTTCCCTCCACCTAAAAGATTTCAGTTTGTTTTTCAATTGAGTTGCACAGTTTATAGGTCACATTAAAGGTGGAAAAAGTTCTGAAATGATTTATCTTTGTCTAATTTTTTTACAGCACAGAAACCTGACATTTTAAAGGGGTGTGTAGACTTTTTATATCCACTGTAGGTCTATTTGGGGTTCATCTTTTATGCTCTCTGAAAGTCCTATTCAGTAGACTGCCAATAAAGCCTCATTATTCTAGCCATACTCAGTAGTCAGGTTTTGAAACTCAATGACCAAATGCTCCAACAGTGCACATCCCCTGCTGGAGATGTCGAAATGCATTAGCAGAGGTGGAAGTACGATGAGGGATGTCAAAAACCTTCTTAAATTCGGACAAAAATATTTCTGACTCATTGGCAATAAGTGAATTCCAGAGTAGGGTTGCCTAGGTCACAGCTTCATCTTTAAGCAAAGATATTACTAATGCTACACATGTCTAATGGGAGCTCCCATTGTATGGAACATTGTTAAATGAAACCTTAGCAGGCAGTTAGATCACCAGAGTTGGTCAGTGGGGGCTATGAGACGCTGGCTGGGCAGGGCAGGGGGATTTATAGGCAAGGGTGATGCTGCCACATGCAACTGAGCTAGATGATTTGGATGGGCATCAGGTGATTCCAATTGAGAACAGTATGGAGAATTTTGTATGACATTTTGAATAACTAAGCTTGCTAATGGCCAAAATGTTTTCAGATAATAACCAAAAATAAACACAGCTTTGCATTTTCATTATTTTATACCAAATTATTATTTATTGAAGGCATCCATTAACTTTAATCAGCTTACTCTGGCTTTTACTTTCTCAAGAGGGTGCATCCTTGTAAACTTATTACATTTCCATTACTGCTACTGTAAACCCTGGCACTTCCTGATGCCAGATCCCTATTGCATAAAAAGAAATTCCTGTGCAGTCTCCTCCCACTTCAGGAAGTTGGTTACCTGCAATAGCATATAAAAGTAATATGTAACGGGCTGTATTATATTATTTTCTCTTCTAAATTAATTTTCAATGCATTGTAGTTCTTTAAATAGTTTCGTTTTAAAATGTAACAACCGTGGCGCTATATAAAAAACATTGTTTCAATGTTTTTATTGAAGACAATTTGGTAATATATTAGAGCAGTTTGTATCACATTTTGAATCGAACAAAACATATATTTGAAGCCGTTTGTATAAATTTCCCTCATTGTTTAATGAGAGAGAAATAATAAAAAAAAACAATATTGTATCAGGAAAATAATGTTTGTCTTATTTAACTTTTTTTTAAAATTATTTTCAACTAAATTAACCGTTTCATTTTCTAACTTTCATTTCACCTCTCATATTTAAATTATTAAAATATTTTATTTAGTCTGCCCATATTAAATTCACCGAATGTAAGCAAGGATATAGCAGATTAAAAATGAAAGCATGTCTCTATCTGGTTGACAAATTCAAACAAACATAAGATATCTTTTATATTAGGACATGAGGAGGCACTTTCTCTGAGTATTTAAACAATGTGAATTCCCTTAATAAATAAAATAGAGAGACATCAAAAGAAAAAGGGCAAAAGAAAAGGGGAAATAACTAAGGTGGTGAAGAAGCATCCACTTTACAAGATGCTAATTTGGGAATCCTTAGGAAGGATCAGTTAGAATTGTTTGGTTTACCTTAATCTCCATCTCATGAGTCAGCACTGAGGTCCAGGTTCCCTTGGTCTCCTGCTCCCCGCCAAGAAGAAGGGTTTAGTAGTTAGTAAAAGACTTATGGGGGAGATATACAATCTGGGGATGTTAGCCAAGGTCCCCATTTTTGTAAGAATAGGGGATATGAATCTGTCAAAATGTGCGCTAGCCTTTGGTTAAGCAGTATGAAGTTGAGTTTATGTATGATTTTCGCGGAAGTTGAGAGACTGGGCTTTCCAGTTTTTAGCTATAATATTTTTAATAGCTATAGCTATATATTGAAATAGTTTGTTTTGTGATATATTTAAGTTACATAGTTACATAGTATTTAAGGTTGAAAAAAAGACTTTCAGTCCATCAAGTTCAACCTTTTAAGATCTCCTCTGATCTGCAATATGCAAATTAACTATGAATTAATTAGTTGTATATAAAAAAATCAATTCCCTCCTGATCCCAGACACCGGCTGTCATGAATCAGCCAGTGGCCATATTGGATTTGGCCTGAATAGCCGGTGGCCATGTTGTGACTGGCACAGCCAGGTTGTGACTAGCAGCAATGGTCTCATTTAAGAGCCATGTGTTATATTGTTATGCTGTGGGCTAGGGGGAGGAGCAGGGTTTTCTCATCACTATTAATAAAGTCATCATAATGCATAAAATGGATTGATGGAGAAAGCCCTGTCCCAACCCTAAATTCCATAACTCCCATGTTTAGGCTCAGTGTAATGAGTGTCCTGTGAGAGAGCTAATGGGAGATATTGGCTATACGTGGGGGCAACATTGTGTGTTATATTTGTAAATATATAAATGTGTATTATAGTAGAGAGTAGCCCTATTGTACATATGACACATACATCTTGTCATAGGAGTCTGTTGACCACAAAGGCTAATCCCTTGTGTACACTCACTTAAGAGATAGGAGCCATACACAATGGGATCTCCACAGACACAGAGGCACCATAACTCCAGGGGGTCTACAGCTTGTCCCCTCCCAACTATCAGTGCAGGGAGCAGAGCAAAAGGACATGTGTCTCTCCTGAGAGCTAGAAGCCAAGTGAATTGGGTATCCACACCTAGTGGGCAGACCTGGGAGGAGTCTCATGGTTCCCACAGTGTAACGCTACCTGATTGGCCAGAGGCCATTAGGGGCTGACCTCAGGTAGCCCCTCCCTCTACTATGTTGTAAAGAGTTTAATTACGTGTGTTTTCCAAATAAAGGTTGTTCTTAATTTTCATACTTTGACTAAGCATGTATTATTGACCCAGAGGCATATGCTTGTAGAGGAGCTCGTTCTGACTCCCTACCAAGGTGCTCCCAGGTACACTACCACAGCAGCTGGGACTTATGCGTTTGTACCGACAAAGACTGTCCATAGGTCTAGAGTCACCCAAACTTAGGTCTAAACCTACTGGGAATAAGAGTACTAGGATACTCTAGATCCCATCATCATAGTAGGTTGTGACACCGGCGACCGGACTTCTACCTGGATCAATACTGCCTCTCTAATTATCCATGATAACCCTGAATTACCTTTTTAATTAGAAATAAATCCAGTCCCCTTTTTAAAGCTATCTATCGAATCCACTGTAACCACCTCCTCTGGTAGATAATTCCACAGATTAACCACCCTTACTGTGAAGAACCCTTTTCTTTCTTTAAGGTGAAATCTTTTTACTTCCAACCTCAAGGGATGTCCTCTTGTCAGTTGAAAACCTCTTGGCACAAAAAGCTCCCTTGACAAATCTTTATACTGACCCTGGATGTATTTATATAAGGTAATCATATCTCCTCTTAGACGCCTTTTTTCTAGAGAAAATAAGTTTAATTTGGTTAGTCTTTCTTCATAACTTAGCCCCTCCATTCCCCTTATTAGTTGTCGATGTGAATGCCTAGGAGGCAAGATTCGATGTTAGTAGTGATTGGAAAATTAAGTATTTTGGAAGCTAATTGTTTTCTTCCAGATATCCTGAACTAAAGGGCAATTCCACCAAGTATGGATGAAGTCACCCTCGATCTGGCAGCCTCGGAAGCAATTATTACTGTTTAGGGTTTAATCTTATGTAGTCTTGATGAAGTGAAGTATGCTCTATGTAGGACTTTTATAGAGGTTTCCAACCGATTATAGCTTACAGAGCCCTTCAAAAGATTGGATTATGACTCAAGCCATTTATTGTTCTACCATTCCTGATCTAAATCAGATTCCCATCTAACCATGAAGAGAGGTTGTTGGTCATTATTGGGGGAATTGAAGATGTTATACAGGGAGCCTAGGATGCCTCTGGTTAAAGGAAGGTTTTGACATATTGAGGAGAACTAGGATGGTTTGGGGGGCCATAAGTTTTGGATATATTCATCACCCAGTGTCTTAATTTTAAATGATTAAAGAATTCCTTTGGAGGGATGTTAAACTTATTGCTAAAGTGTTCGTAGGGGATCATTCAGTAATTTTTGAACCGAGTGCCTATCCTGTCTAATTATTGAGAGGTCTGCCAGTGTCTCTAGTGCTCTTTACAGTCTCTGTGTATACTAGAATGAGAGAAAACTGAGGAGAGGGGTGAGATATTATGAGCTAGTTGATGCCGGGTGTCGTTTCCAAATAGATATTATAAGGGTAATTAATGTATTAGAATGTTTTGTGGAAGAGAAGTTTGTTTGTGGCATCCAAATTATTGTGTCCCAGGTTTGGGGTTTCATTTGAAATTTTCCATAGAAATCCATATCTGCTGATGTTTACTTGAGTGGGCAGTTGGGAGAAATGCTAGTTGAGCAGCTAGATATATATCCCCTTCTGAATCGCTATCTTGTCACAGTGTAGGGGCCTGTGTACCTCAATAAAGTTGTGAGTTGTACCATGTAGGGGCACCAAAGATGGGCAGATCATTGCAGAGAGGTCAGGCAAATTGAGGTCAACTGGAGAAGGAACTGGCAAACCCACTCCAGTATCTTTGCCAGGATAACCCTATAGATAAGCACGACCAGAGACATAGCAATATGCAGTCCATAAGGTCACAGAGAGTCTGACACGACTATATACATCTATATTATCTCTCTCTCTCTTTAGCAAGGCAGTGGTCGTCTTGGAGGTGTGTTTGGGGTTGTTATTATGTTAGAATACTGTCCTGCGGCCCAGTCTCCAAAGGGAGGGAATCATGCTCTGCTTCAGTATATCACAGTACATGTTGGCATTCATGGTTCCCTCAATGGACTGTAGCTCACCAGTGCCCTTCTCTGGAAACTTGTTGGCTAGTTTCTCACTTTCTACACCATAGTCTGAATGTTTTGTGCAATTCCTCCTTATAAGATGGAAGTGGCCAAAGGGACAGTTCTTGATCCATAATGGGTCATGTCAGTTGATGTGTGGAGGTACCCATTAAGTGTCGTTCGGTTTGGGGTATGACTTGGAGGATATCTTGTCCTATCAGTATCATGTACAGAAAAGGAATGGAGGAGGGGTCATGGTAAATTTGAAGTTCATATTGTTCTCATTGGCATATCTTAGAAAAAAGTCTTTGTCACCTTTCTCTGTTTCTTCCCGGACAATTATAATATAATGTATATATCTTTTCCAATAAATTATATTGTTGGTAAATGGGTTGTTTCTCCATAAATGGTGCTCCTCTCACAGACCCATGTACAAGTTGGCGAAGCTGAGTGCAAACCTTGTTCCCATCGCTGTACCTTGTCTTTGTACATAGAATTGTCCCTTGAACATGAAATAGTTGTGTTCAAGTATGAAAATGATTGCTGCTACTTTGAGATAATCGGTGTGTATATGTATATACAGGATTTCATGAGATATACTATATCTGTTTCTGTACTTATGTATTTATTAATCTATTTATCTAAAAATATAAATATTTAATGATTGTGGAGAAATACCTAGGAGAAGGTTTACTTTGTGTATGTTTATATATTGTAGGTATATATCACTGAGGAAGCTGTGGATTACAGCGAAGAAACGCAGTTGAATACATTATATATTTAATTCTTTGTTTTTACCAATGATTTTGATGTATTTTGTAATAAAGACTTTTTTGGACCAACATCAAACTTGTATGTCATGGTCCGAGACATTTATCACTAACACCTTATTAAGCCCTACAGAACTATCCAAGTCAGGGCAAACTAGCCAGTACCCACATAATTGTCACCCTAAAGGAAGACAATACTGCGGGATAGACCAACTCTGACCAACTCTGACTTTTAACTAACCACACCAGATCAGAAGAGGATCTGACGAATATTACTACCTCAATATTTAAGGCATACAAAGCCTAACCTCTTCTGGTTAACCTGCACTAGAGATTGTGCGCTCTTCTGCCTCCCCCTCCCCCCCCCCCCCACCACCACCACCACCACTATTGTATTATCAAAATTAGTTCTTCAAAGGAAAGCATTGTATATGTAGAACTCCAGTCCTATAAAATCAAAACCATTGCCAATTAAGGGCTTCATTTCTTCCTTAAGATCAGAAGAAATGACATGTCATATACACAAATAACAAAAGCAGTTAAACAAGCACAGACATTACCAGGAGAAAACCTTGAACTATAGTCCAAAAGCACACGCAATGTTAAACATTAACTTATCTTCAAGGAAAAATCCAAATCCAAACATTTAACTAGTTCAGTGATTCAATTAAATTTGTTAGAAAGTGCTCACAATCTTCATAAACCCATTCGGCTACTGTGCCAATTATATTTTTTATTTGAATGTTCACAAAGAATTTGCCACCACTATGAATAGGGGGATTTTATGCCGGGGGAGACTACTGGTATTTTGGGACTGTTGAACTGCTATGGGCCCTGGTCTGACAAGGGTTAACACTGTATCATTTTTCCCCTTTCTAAGGAAATATGTCATGGCCACCTGAACATTGGGACTGTTACAGCCATGTTGGCATATAATGGTTACTTGTGTCTAATTTTATTTAATATTACTATGTATATTTTGTTCATGTGTGTATTAACTGGTGTTAGAGTTGTACATAACCATGTTTGGTGTTAAACTGTTGGGTTTCCCTGTGGCTTTTCATAGACATGTCATGTAGATCGCCCGGGGAAAGGAACCACAAGTTAAGGGGTACTCGGTTCAGAGGTATGGAAGGTCCAGTGGACCAGGGAGACTGGTAGAAGCCAGGGAACAATGGATAATCAGCTAAGACAGGGTTGGTGAGAAGGGATTACGTACAGTCAACTACTCATTCAAACATGGTGTCTCTACCATTTTTCTGACTGATGACACTTTGGGAGGTTGGGTACAAAGAGAGGATTAAGAGGATTACACTGACAGATTCTTGGCCTGCAGGGGGTGATCAGGAGGATGACATGATTTGATGGATAGCTCCCCCCACGTAGACAGAGTATGGATCATGGGAATTGGTTAAATTCTATGTTGATCTAAGGTTGTGTCTTGTCTTGTTTTGATTAGTTGATGTTATGTATAAATATCCTGTATTGTGACCAATACATTTGGACTTTAATAATCTATGTGTGAGTGGCATTTTTGTTAAGGATAATCCTTGCTTGGACCAATTGTTGCTGAACCTGCCTGGGTAAATAGTTACAGCCTGTAACTTCTGCCTTTCCTGTGGTATTGTGGGTGCTCTTGGCGGTCATTTTCCTGGGACTGGTCCAATTCCTGCTAGCAGGAATTAAACAGACCCTACAATTCTACTAGGTAGGATTGATCTAGGAATGTTCAATTCAAGCAGTAGATCATAACAGAAGATATGACATATTAATTTCATTGTGCGTGAAAAGAGGTTGATCTGACACAATATGGAGCAGCTAGCCTCAGTGGGCAAAAATAACTATGATTCAAGTGGTTTGCTGCACATGAGATATAATTTTTTACCATGAAAAACAGCCAGTACATTGTCACATACCCTCTTTACAGCCATTGTAGAGTTTAGTGAATTTAGGCCATTGTTCTGAATGTGTTCCGACAAGTGAGGATTCATGGGCTTCTAGGCCACCTGACATATTTGGCAGCAAATGTGTGTAATCATGTGGATAACAAAAGATGTCACGATTAAGGTGACCCAGGATGTCATGTTGGAACATAATAAGATAACTCTTTTGTTAAGACATCTGAAACGTATAAATATTGCTCAATGTGCCACACACTTTACAGATAAATAGCTACATTTACCAAATACATAAATCGCTCACTTGCATTAATACCAATAGCAAATTTAAATAATTAATAAAAGCTTATCATAAATGCTTATAGTGAAAAACCAAGTGCCCCAACTTTACACCAAAAATTAACTTAGATCCGTAACCTATTATAATATGGTTTGCAACTATTATTAGCTGAAAGTAAATCTAATGCCAAATAATTTACTTTGAAACTTTCATTTTCTTAACTGTAAACACTGTTTATAACTAATTGTTGTTGTTCAGTACCTCAGTAGTGTCCGACTTATGACCAAATGGACGCAGCACGCCAGACACATCTGTTTTTCTGGTCGTGCTTATCCTTATGGTTTTCTTGGCAAAGATACTGGAGTGGATTTCCAGTTCCTTCTCCACGTTTAACTATACAACTATTGTATAACTATATGTAATAACAAGTATTTTATCAACTGAATGTTATCACAAATATTGCATTGTATTACAATAAACTTACTTTGAAGTTTTCAGTTTTTACCTGTCAATTATCCTTTCTTATCCACCAACTAAGAATAAAGAAAAATCTCTTTGTAATGGGTATTTGTTGCAAATAATTGATAATTACTGCAAAACTCTGAATGTATTGTGTTCATGTCTGTAGCAATATGTAAATTAAAAAACTGAACATGCCTGTCCTTAGTGGATGAATTAGGACCTTTACTTGATGCCCCAATTCTTATATACAGAAAATGTCTTCCTTTGTGGTCGGGTCCCTCTCATGTGGCCAAAGGGGTAGCTGAAGTGAGGCCGCATGCTATGAACCCCTGACCTGCTTAGAGGGCGTGACGATCTTTGGCATGCAAAGAATCCTATTGGGGCTGAATCAGCAATGAGGTGCTTAGCGAAAGCCAAAGTGTTACCTTGAAACTTAGGCAAGCACTCAAGTAGAAAAGGAATGAATCTATGAAGAGGGCTTGTTGAAAGCCACAAAATAGTGAAAGAGCGAGTCCTTTGAAACGGGCAAGGACACAGATGGGACCAAAAATGATCAAGGATGTGCCAAGTGAAGGCTGATTTAGGATTCATGAAAAGCCGCAGGTTTGGAAGACATGTAGTGATAAGGCAAAAATAAATCAGTTTAGAGGGGCTGATTTAGGACTTATGGAAAGCTGAAGGCTTCGGGAGCCAAATAGTGATAAGGGAAGAATTCTGTTGAGAGTGCTTGCAAAAGCTGAAAAACGTACCTTGTTTAGTGAATATGGACCAAAACCTGCGAATGATTAACTGAAACCCAAGTAACTGTGAAAAGGGGCAACTGACTGTGACAAGGGGGCGTGTCCGTGGGTATGGGCAAAGACACTGATTGGCACCAATGAAGGTAGATTTAGGACTGCAGTTTAGTAGTTTTGGGCCAAAATTCACCAGACGGGCTTGCAAAAAAAGTGTTACCTTGGATGTGGGCAAGGGCACTGCACAGATGTATGAGGGTCAAAATCTGTTGTTATGAGCCAGGGGGGCTTTTTAGCAGATTTGGGCAGAAATCCACGGTGATAGATAGATAGTGATAGCCTAAAAAGTGTTACCTTGGACATGGACAAGTGGATAGGAGCCAAAATATGCTATGAGTGCATGCAGAAACTGAAAACCTTACCTTGCTTAGTAGAAATGGGCAAACACATAGTGAATTAATTTTCTCAGAACCATTGTTCTTCAGCAAAGTAAATGCCCTCACCGACATTTGGAACTGCTGCTCTCCAGCTATGTAAATGCCCTCACGGACATTTGGAACTGCTGCTCTCCAGCTATGTAAATGCCCTCACGGACATAAAGGCAGAGGGCCAATGCAACAAGGGAAGGCTAAAGACAAGAGAGTGCTGATGAAACAAACCATCTGGCACAGACTCAGAAATGGACTGAGGTGTGCAATAAGGAAGTGAACAGGAGGAGTTTAAGAAGACTGTAGAGGGCCCCATCCTGGAAGAGAGGCCCCTCTCACAATCTTGGTCTGACCTGCTAATCTAAGCATTTAGTCCATGGCAAATATGATCATTTACTAGATGCTTTAACTCAGGCTTGTCCAACCAGTGGCGACAGACATTTTGGGTTATTTAGAATACATGTATGTATTTTTATTCGATTATTAAACCTTGCTTTCTAATTTTCAATCTATTTTTTTTTTTTTATTCCAGCATGGCTTCCAGATCATCTCGAAAGAAAACCAAACCCAAAAAAATAAAATTATAGAACAAGGAAGATTGTTCAACGAAAAGTGGACAGATGACTTCGTTTTTGTCAAAGAAAATACTAAGGCAATCTGCCTAATTTGTAGGGAATTTGTGCCAATTTTCAAAGAATACAATTTGAAAAGGCTTTACACGCAAAAACATGCTACAAAATGTAGTGCGTATCAAGGAATGTGTCATAAAGACAAAATAGTGGAACTGAAAAAACTTTAAAAAAATAAAAATAAATAACAACTCAAAAGGATTCTATTGTAAAAGCTAGTTATGTGGTTGCAAACCTGATAGCAAAAAAATCAAAACCGTATGCCGATGGGGAGTTTATTAAGCAACGTATGGAAAGCGTGGATCTGCCCTGATAAAAAAGGGCATTTATCTGAAATCAGTTTGTCTCACCAGACTACAGCTAGGAGATTTGATGAAATAGTTAAATCTATCAAAAAAGGTTTGGAGAGAAGAGCTGCTAATTTTACATTTTATGCTTTGGCGATAGATGAAAGTACTGATGCTACTAATACAGCTCACTTGGCAATTTTTATTAGAGGTATTGATGATGCATATAATATCACTGAAGAAATGCCTTCTTTAGTGCCATTAAAAGACTAAAGACAAAATCAAGAGATTTCTACAAAACTGAAAAATACGTTAAAAAGCGATTTTCTTTGTCCAGTGTGAAAATATCTGGTATAGCTACTGATGGTGCCCCGGCGATGATCGGTTAAAGAGACTTAATTACTAAAATTAATAGAAGACGATGCCATTGATTGCCTCCCAAAATTTACGTATGATGAAATATCACTGCGTAGTACACCATGAAAATGTATGAGCAAAAGACAAAAGCCTTTTCTTACGAAGAAAAACATCCAAGCCAGGATACATTTTGCAAAAACACATCTGAAGTCTCCCAAAAGCATGTGGGAAAAGGTGTTATGGTCTGATGAAACCAAGGTTGAACTTTTTGGCCATAATTCCAAAATATATGTTTAGCGCAAAACCAACACTGCACATCACCAAAAGTGATGCTTGATTAGAGTGTTCTCGATTCCATTCCAAAATATTTCAATACTAGCTACTTGCCCGTCAAAAATGACGGCAATACAATTTGAAGCCTGGCAATGCTGTTTGCCACACAATGCAATCTTCTGCCACTTCTGAGCACCAGAAGGGGGCGCTCATTGCGAGCCTCTTCTCCCATCTACTTCACCTCTCCCATCTACTTCACCGCTCATTACAGGCCTCGGCAACTTGCAACTTGCCATGAGTCTCTTTTTCACCATCTCCCCCTTGTCCCATCCCTGTGTCTTTCTCCTCTGTGTCTCTGATGAATCTTTGCATAGCGCGCGCTGACTGCTGTTGTTGGTGTAAGTGTTACTGTCTTTGCCGTTGTGTATTTTCTAAGTCCTGTGTCCCTGGCGTTGTTGGTGTAAGTGTTACTGTCTTTGCCGTAGTATATTTTCTAAGTTCTGCGTGCCTGGCCTTGCTGAGCCTCGTTTTCATCTTGTTTCAGAATTTTTACGTTTTTTCGGCTGCCATGTTTTTCCTGCTTCAGCGATTTTCGATCGTTAAAAAAGACAAAATATGCCTCAAATTAACTTGCAACCTCACTCACAGGCTTCCTTGGCTCTCAACCTGTGCTGTGTGTGAGTGTGTAAGTGAATTTGAGGCATATTTGTGTGTTTTCGCTGTGTTTTCCAGTTCGGTGGTTCGGCCATTAAAGTCGTATTTTTTGTTAGCTCGTGCCTCAACGGCTCGCCACCTCTCAGCTGCGGCCCTATGGGCCGCAAACAGCGCACCTCACTTTGCGAGGCTCGCAGTTTGACAACTATTATATGTGATATTATACAGCATTTTTTATTTCCCAGACTCTCACATGCAGAAATTCAGCATAATCCATCTACTGTACTTCTCTTCCTTTGATAAATATTTTAAATTTTAATAACCTCTGCTATACAATCATTTTGTATTATAATTTGTCTGTTTCCACAACAGCACTTTCCATGGAGAGGTTATTATTATCTTGTATTAATAAAGTGGCAGCATGTTCCGTGCAGATAAGGTATACAGTGAATACAAAAAACAAACTTTTCAAGTTTACATATTGGTAAAGCTGTTGAGACATGGTCACTGATTGGCTAGTATGAGAATCGGTATCAATTGAGGAAAAAAACAACTTTGAGATTTCAAAGCTCCTGCAACTCCTCCTGAAGAAATTGTAAGTTGAGTCTCTACACTAACAGCAACCGACAGACATATTGTAATACATAGTGTTTTGGTAATAGAACAACAAGGGCAATGTCTATTAGCATGTTTTACAGAACTACTCATACATTCACACACACACTGATATATACAATGGCTTCTACCAACTCTTAACCTTATACAAGGATACATACATATGCATAAAGTGATAGATTCAAACACTTTACAAATGATAGTTCATCACATTGTGTGAGCAATTATCTATTTTATATGACAAGGGAATACTATTGGAAGACACTTTTCAAGATTCTTGTTATATATTTTTTATATTTTGTTTTGTGAAGTTTTGGCTATTTACTGTGATTATTAGAAGTACCTGGACCTTTAACATGTCCTTTAACTTTCCATGGATCCTCCTGTTGCTTTCTCTCAAAGTCTAAGAGAAAGTTCTATAAAATGTGTGCATAAAGCATTGTGCAGATATTAAATGTGTGTATCTCTAAAATGTAGTTTATGCATCGTACAGAATATAAGTCACACTGCCTAATGGTTCACCCGTTTAAAAAAAATAACTGCCCACCTCCATCCTCCATTCAACCATTTCTCGTGTATGTTGCTGAGAGAGGTATTTCAGAGAGAGAAGGTAGATTGCAAAACAATTTTAAGCATATACTTTTTTTTTAAATGTATGTTGGTTTATTTTATCCACCCAGGTGTATATATGACTAAGTAACATATTTTATGGCACCAGTAGGCTGGTCCAAGCTACTGGTGTGGAGTACTGATTAATGGTGCGTGTATATGCCCAGATGTGTCTATATACAGTGACATTTCTGTCTGAAAGTGTACCTGACATTGCCTGACATACTGTATATATATACGGTGGATATATATATATATATATATATATATATATATATATATATATATATATAAATATATACATACACACACATTCACTTATGTCTTATATATGTATTTGCGAAAATGATAAGGTGGGGAAAAAAAGGGGTAGTAAATGAGGCATGGAGAAAGCAAAAATTCAGAGTGGGTCTAGGGCAACATGAAACCTAAATATTACCTGTTCTTTTCTCAACCCAAGTTATTAAGTGAATTTGTATAAATATTACAAATTAGATCCTTATTTTCTGGGTATTTATTCTTTTCCCAGCAAAGAATAGCTGAGATGCAAAAAAGAAGATTCTCACTTTTAAATGTATTGTTAACTATGTTTTTTTCCGTTTTACCTGGTGGCTGGGTCATGTGACATACAGGTCAAGCTATGGGCAATCATGTTCTATATCATGACTTTACAATCCACCTTTTTTTCTTAACAGCTGTGTTACTATGCATTGTAACAAAGTTAATGACATAGTATAAGACAACAGCTAGCCTTCTCTCTTTGTCTCTCTCCTCTCTGCTTTACTCTCCTCTCCTTCCCTCTCCTCTCTCCCCTCTCTTTCTCTCCTCTCTCCCCTCTTTTTCCCCTCTCTCTTCGTTCTCACTCCCCTCTCTCTCTCTCTCTCTCTCTCTCCTCTATCTCCCCACTCTCTCTCCTCACTCTCTCTCTCCTCACCAAGGGCAATGAAAATATCTTTGCTTTACGTATAGCAGGGGCAACATTATTTATATTTAATTGTTTACACAAATATGTTACAAGATGAATATATTGGCTCTTAGGGTATAACAAAGAGGCTTAAAACCAACCCCAAAAAGTAACTTGACCATATGGCCCTCCAGTAATTTTATTCTACACATGATATCTCCTCTTGAGTCATAAACATCCAATATTGCATCTCTAAAAAAATAAAAAAAGTCCTCTCCAGTCTTAATACTGCTACCATTTTGGATGTGGCTGGTAATCAGCCTTACCATTGCAGAACTACCTGGAGCTGAGTACTGCTATACAATAGGTTGTTTGCTAAACCTTCTCTGTAGCAGGTTTCCCTTAATTTGACACATTTGCAGCCTTATTAAATTGCAATTCTGCAAATTCTAAAGGGCTCCATATAAGCACATAGCATATTTTTTTTACAGAAGTTTTTATTTTGTGAAGAC
This sequence comes from Discoglossus pictus, assembly GCA_027410445.1. Taxonomy (NCBI): domain Eukaryota; kingdom Metazoa; phylum Chordata; class Amphibia; order Anura; family Alytidae; genus Discoglossus; species Discoglossus pictus. Next base: position 383,909,367 of record CM050164.1, read on the forward strand.
CTGGCTTTTGGATAGAAGTTTACTAACAAAAAACTTCTATAAAAAAATGCTCTGTGCTTATATAGAGCCTTTTAGAATTTGAAGAATTGCAATTTAATAAGGCTGTTGATTTCTATCTTCGTATGCCTTGAAAAAAATGCTACTGAGTATGCTTTGCCTTTGAAAGTTTGTATAGTGTGTAAATGAAATAACATAATGTTAAAATCATTTAACTTATTGTCAGCAACTGCAGCCCGTGTGACACATTAGCATCCATCCATTCCTACCTTCTATCAGTCATGCTCAGCACACAGGGCAACAAATACCCGACACCTCATAATTTAATACCCATCATCTGTCAAAAATCCTCCACTTTGCCCTTCTCATGTGCCCTCTGGAATGCTAGGTCTGTTTGCAACAAACTCACTTACATTCATGACCTATTCATCTCCAACTCCCTCAACCTTTTAGCTTTAACTGAAACTTGGCTCTCTCCATCTGACACTGCTTCCACTGCTGCACTATCATACGGTGGCTTACATTTCAGTCACACACCCAGACCTGGGAATAAGCAAGGTGGGGGTGTGGGCATATTACTCTCCTCCCGTTGCTCATTCAATTGCATTCCCCCAGTTTCCTCTCTCCAGTTCTCTTCCTTCGAAGTTCACACTATCCGTCTCTTTTCACCCATCTCTCTGCGAGTGGCTGTCATCTATCGCCCGCCCGGTCCCGCCTCTCAATTTCTGGATCATTTTTCCGCCTGGCTCCCTCACTTTCTCTCCTCTAACATACCCTCACTCATTCTTGGTGATTTTAACATTGCCACTGACACTCCCACTTCTCCCACAGCCACAAAACTACTTGCGCTTACCTCTTCCCTTGGCCTCTCACAGTGGATAGAATCCCCTACCCACCAGGATGGACACTCCCTGGACCTAATTTTCTCTAATCACTGCTCTATCTACAATCTTACAATCTCCCCACTCCCTCTTTCTGACCACCATCTCCTAACCTACAGCCTCATTACCCCTTCCAATCTCTACCCTTTATCACGCGTAACTACCAGAACCCACAGAAACCTGCAGACACTTAACTCACAACACCTTTCCAATTTACTGCAACCCCTTCTCAGTCCTCTCACTACCCTCACTTGCCCTGATATTGCTACCACACAATACAATTTGACTCTAAATTCCACCCTGGACTCTCTAGCCCCCATAACCGCAGGCAGACGCCCCCGCTCTCATCAACAACCATGGCACACTACACAAACTCGCTACATCCAGAAGTGCTCCCGTAGCGCTGAACAACTATGGAGGAAATCTCGCTCCGAATCAGACTTCCTTCATTACAAGTTTATCCTACGCTCCTATCACTATGCCCTCAATCTTGCCAAACAGAGCTACTTCTCATCATTAATATCAAATTTGGCCTCCAACCCCAAACATTTGTTCTCCACTCTTAACACTCTCCTCTGCCCTCCCCCACCTCCCGCCTCCTCCTCTCTTACAGCTGAAGACTTTGCTAGATACTTTAAAAGTAAAATTGAAAATATTCATAATGAACTCTCCTCTCAACGCGCCCATATCACACCTTCTCCTCAAAATACAAACAGCAGTCTGCCTTCACCCTTTCCCAAACCTATAGCCACTATAAACTCCTTTAACCCTGTAACTGAGGATGAAGTTGCTAACCTTCTATCAACCTCTCGTCTCACAACTTGTCCACATGATCCTATTCCATCACAGCTGATCCCCCCCCTCTCTACCACACTTATCCCAGCTCTCACACATCTATTCAACCTTTCCTTAGACACTGGCAAGTTTCCATCACCTTTGAAACAAGCCACAATCACACCCATTCTTAAGAAACCCACATCTGATCCAGCTTCTCCATCTAATTACCGCCCTATCTCTCTACTTCCCTTGGCTTCTAAACTACTTGAGCTTGTCGTCTACACTCGCCTTACACAATTCATTTCCTCCAACTCCCTCCTTGATCCCTTCCAGTCTGGCTTCCGGCCCCAACACTCTACAGAGACAGCTCTCACAAAAGTTACTAATGACCTGCTCAACGCCAAATCAAAGGGTCATTTCTCTATCCTAATTCTCCTGGATCTCTCTGCTGCCTTTGACACAGTTGATCATCCTCTTCTTATCCAAATTCTCCACTCTCTTGGCATCCGTGACACTGCTCTCTCTTGGTTCACATCTTATCTAGAAAATCGAACATTTAGTGTCTCCTTCTCTGGCACCTCTTCATCTCCTCGCCCTCTAACTGTCGGTGTACCCCAAGGCTCAGTCCTAGGCCCCCTCCTTTTCTCCATCTATACATCCTCCCTTGGTGCCCTTATACAATCTTTTGGATTTCAGTATCATCTAAAATCTACATCTCTGCACCTGAACTATCCCCCTCTCTGCTAGCTCATGTTGCCAATTGCCTCTCGAGCATATCCTCCTGGATGTCTGCCCGTCAACTCAAACTCAACATGTCTAAGACAGAGCTCCTTATCTTTCCACCCTCTACTACAGCTTTCACTCCGCAAATATCTCTCACTGTTGACAATGCCATCATCACTCCCACCTCTCAGGCCCGCTGTCTTGGGGTCCTACTGGACCCTTCCCTCTCTTTCATTCCCCACATCCAATCACTCACAAAATCTTGTCACTTTCACCTAAAAAACATATCCAAAATACGCCACTACCTCACACAAGACACAACTAAAATCCTTATTCACGCTCTTATCATATCTCGCCTCGATTACTGCAACACTCTTCTTGCTGGCCTTCCTATCACCCGTCTGTCTCCACTCCAATCCATTTTGAATGCATCCGCTAGACTCATCTACCATACTAAACGATCAGTGTCGGCAGCACCTCTCTGTCAGGCCCTCCACTGGCTTCCCATAGCGTCTAGAATACAATTCAAAATCATGACCCTAACATATAAAGCCCTCCACAATAGTGCACCCTCCTACATCTCTGCTCTCATCCCAAAATACACTCCCACCCACCCTCTTCGCTCTGCTAATGACCTTCTTCTCTTCTCCTCTCTCATCACCTCCTCTCATTCCCGGCTTCAAGACTTTTCACGTGCTGCCCCTATTCTTTGGAACTCTTTACCTCGCACCACCAGACTATCTTCCTGCCTCAGATCCTTCAAAATCTCTTTAAAAACACATCTATTCAAAAAAGCCTATCATCTTTAGCCTCTTCATTCACTATGCATCTCTCACTCTCCTGTACCTTACCCATACCCTTTAGAATGTAAGTTTGCGAGTTTTAATCTTGTGAGGTGCTTTAGGGAAAGCACAGTGTATATCAGATTGAAAGCTCAATAACAGGGTCTTCCATTATTTTCATTGTGGGGCATTGTTTATACTTGTACCTAACCCCTGTATTGCGCTGCGGAATATGTTGGCGCGTTATAAATAAAGTATAATAATAATAATAATAATAATAATAGCATGCCCCACTTGATTATATTTCTGAATGGAACTTAAAGCCACAGATGAGGCAACAAAGTACTTGCATCTGAACACTGACAATTTCCAAGTAAGCCTTCCAGACAGATTTTGCAGTGCTAGGGAATAATGCACAATGGATACAAATTCAGACAAGTTAGCACACTGTACATTCACACTGGTACCAGAGTAAATGAGAGTCTCTTGGGAGATCTTACAATCTAAGAGATAATAGAGTATAGAACGGTAAGGAGAGGTGACTGCTGGATGAATCAATGTTATAGAGTGATGGAAGGGGAATGATTATGGATAACCTATTTTGAAATTGTTAGTGTAAGGAGGTTGGTGATATGCTTTTCTGAAATGTGTGGGATTTTAGAGAAAGTTTGAATATCTGAAGACTGGAGTGGAATGAGGGAGGCTTTTAAGAAGTTATGTAACAAGTCATGGAAGGAGTTTTCGATTAAGAATTTAATGAGGAGGTTGTAAACTAGTCTTACCATAAGTTTGGAAGCTAGTAGGAGTAGGAATATAGGGTGATAGCTATATAGGAATGAGATACAGAGAGGGCTTCTTGAGAATAGGTTTGATGAGGGCTCGCTTGAAGGATGAAGGAAATGTGCAAGTGTAGAGAGAGCGAGTGGTTGAAGATACAAGTGAGGACTGGAGTAAGAGTGGTAAAATTACATGGAACAAGATGTGAAGGAATGGGGTCGAGGGAGCTGGTTCAATTAATTTGTCAAAGCTTTTTTTTTATTTTATTAATGATCACATATATAGTTGTGAGCATGCGGGTTGTTGCTAACGCTGCAGGCTCTTTGCTAACGCTGCACGCTCCTTGCCAGCAACTGCGGACCTCGCAAAATTAACGGACTTACAACACAGAAATACGACACACGGTATGACCCATTACGACCTTGCAAAAAACGCCCGAAACCCGCGCACATGAAAACATGAAAGACACAATAAAAACACACAACAAATACATAAAAAACTTACCTACAGCAAGGGGTGGCACCCAGGACCTCGAAAAGTGAAAGAAAGAAAGAAAAAATGGCTGCCGAAGAAAACGAGGCTACAGGACTCTAAAGACGTAAAACACCACCAAACTCCTACAGATTTTTTGAAAAAGACCTACGATATACAACTCCAGTTCGACTAAATAAGATATCCCAAACAATCTCAGATAGATGTTTTAGGGGGTGTCACGGAAGGGGAGACTTCATTCATACTTGGTGGAGCTGTCCTAAGGTATTTAAAATTTGGTCTGAGACGACCAATCTAATTTCGCTAATACTCAAAACCCCACTCCAACCATCAATAGCAGTCTGTCTCCTGGGAGCACGCTTCTCAAAATTGGGAAGGGAGGGGAATAAACTGGCCCAACTGATATTTCTAGCAGCTAAGAACACCATCGCAAGACGATGGAAGAGTAGGGATATTAATTTCCATGATGTAACAAACAAAATAAACTTTATTTGCATTAATGAGCGGATGACCCATATCATATCAGATACACATCACTGCTTCCTGGAGGTTTGGGAACCCTGGATTCTATTCACAGACAGTAATATATAATAACTAAGTTAAGGGAACACATTAAAGAAGCCATTCCTGATGTGCGGCTGGGGAGTGGAGTGTGGAGCGGACGGGGAGAAGTGGTGAGAGGTCCCGGAGAGATATTTCTTCAGTACGCCAAAGGTACAGGGGGGGAGGATGGCTACCTTAAGATTGGCTGAGCAGGGAACTAATGGGGGATGACACCCCACCATAGGTGTTATATGATGTCACTTGTTTTATTTATTTTTTTCTATTTTATTTTCTTTTAACATATCTCCTGCTGCTCAGGTTCATCCATGGAAATGTGAATTACTGCAATTTGAGCAATGTGACTTTATAAGCTGTATATATTGCTGAGTATTAAGAAACTAGTGTGAATATTTTTGGACAGAATCACAAAAAAAAAAGAAAAAGAGTTGGAATGGAGTTTTTATTTAAATGGAATGGTTTTAATATATTAGCAATATGATGTTAGTTATAAGACAACATGTGGACTATGTTTTTCATTATTCTTTTTGTTTTGTCATTGCAATTCCAGAACTTCTCAATAAAATTTATGTTATAAAAAAAAAAAGACCTACGAGATCCGAAAACAATGAGGAAACCCGTGCAACGCGAAAACCATTACAAACACAAGAAATACACACAACAAACATATAAAAAGCTTACCCACAGCAAGGGGGCACCCAGGACCTCTGCAAGTGAAGTTACACCTCAATTGAATTCCAAATTAAAGACTTTAGACACCTGAAAATTACCTAAGCGAGAGAAAAAATGTCCGGCGAACAAAACGAAAACGAGGCTAAGGACGCCAAAATACTACAGTTACTCGCAAAACGTAAAGAACGCTCCAGTCAAGTTCACAAGGCACGTAGCACACACTATGCGGCACGTACTTCACTGATATTAACCACCACTTTACATGAAAAAGACAACTATTAGCCGGAAAATGGCATCTGGATCTCAAATTTAACGCTGGAACGCAAACAGCGCATGCCTATTGCGTTCTAACGGTTTCAAGCACCTCAAAGTTTATAAATACTGCCTACTTTCCAGAAAAGTCTACATTTCTCCTCAGGTGATGAACAGTGTGACTGCATAGTTCACTGCTGCCGTTACTTCAGAAGAGAATTACCGTATATACTCGAATATAAGCCGAGTTTTTCAGCACTTTTTTTAAGGCAAAAAAGGGCCCCCTCGGCTTATACTCGAGTCACTCCCCCTAGTGTCTCTCTAACCCCTCCATGTCTCTCTACGCCCCGTGTCTCTCTAACCCCCCCTTGTCTCTCTAACCCCCCCGTGTCTCTCCACTCCCCTGTGTCTCTTTCCCTCCCCCTCCTCATCCTCAAACCCCCTCCTCCTCATCAACCCCCCTCCTCCTCCTCAACCCCCTCCTCACTGTCTCCCCTCTAAATACCTCCCACCCGGCACCAAGCAGACGCCGGAGCAGAAGGAAATTCAACAAGAAAAATAACAGAAAAGACTTGCAAGCAAAAGACTATCAGCTGAAAAAATAAAATATAGACTCAAAAAAGCCAGTAAAAAACAAAAGCATTTAGAACCTGTTCTTCCAACATCACATGACATTTCAAATGATGAATTAGAAACTGAAACTGATATATGCTCTTCAAATTGTCCTTTACACAAGTCTTTAGCAGTAGAGGTTCATAATTGTGGTGACATGAATATTCTATGTCAGTTTTGTGAGGCTTATTATTTTAAACAGGAAAGACCCAGAGATGGACAATTCATTAGTTGCTGTCAAAAAGGCAAGGTCAAACTTCCAGAAAGAAAACAATTCCCAATATATTTACAAAACATTCTGACTGAACATACTTTTCCAAACTACAAAAATGTCAAGACAAATATAAGATCCTACAATAGTGCCATATCCTTTGCATCTATGGGGGCAACATTAGCTGGTAATGTGCCAGGACATGGTCCTTACTGCTTTAAAGTCCAAGGCCAAATTTACCATTGTACTTCCCATTTACATTCAGAGGAAGGAGAGCAAAGAAAATTTGCTCAACTATATGTCCTAGATACAATGGAAGCTGTTGACCAACATATGCAGTTGCAAGAAAAAAAAAAAATGCTTACCCACTGTTTTTATAGAGCTAGATAAAATTATGGCGAATAACCCCTACAGTCAAGCTTATAAAAAAAATTGCAGAAGTAGAAAAGGAACAACAACTTCATGTAGAAAGACATCAATTACCAATCCCAAAGGTCAATATGGTGCTTAAAAGAGATAGACATACTGATAAAAGGCGTTATAACTTGCCAACATCAAATGAGGTTGCAATGGTGTTTCAAAATGATGAAGGAAAAGCACCATTTAAAGAGACATTAGAATATATCCCAGAAACGAGGAGTAACCATTCATTAATATCAGTATCTTAAGTACTAATTTAGATCCAATGACATATCCCATTTTTTTCCCACACGGAGAAACAGGTTGGCAACCAAAATTAACACTTCCCAGTTACCCAAATGCTAAAGCCCGAATGCAAAATAATATTTCCATGCTTGAATTTAAAGTAGCTCAAATTGCCATTTGAAATACATTTAATCTAATTTTATGTGGTGGAAAACTAACACAACAGTGGATTATTGATTCCTATTTGCAAGTTGAGGCCAATAATTTAAACTTCATAAAATATCAATAAGATAAACTATGTGTAAAACAATATTGTGGATTAATGGATTATGTCGCTGAGGTTGCTACAAGCAGAGACATGACAGCTGGCAAAGCCATAATATTACCATCTTCTTTCCAGGGATCTCCTCGCAATATGAGAGAAAGATACAATGATGCCATGGCTATTGTCACCAAATTTGGAAAACCCAATTTATTTATTACATTTACATGTAATCCCCAATGGCCAAAAATTACACAAAATGTACTTCTTGCCCAAAGTGCTTCCGATAGACCAGATTTAGTAGCCAGAGTTTTCAAAATTAAATTAAATGAATTAATACGTGACATCACTATAAGTCACTTATTTGGCAAATGTCTGCTTATGTATATACAATTGAATTTAAAAAAAGAGGCCTTCCACATGCACATCTTCTAATAATCCTTCAAGAAAAAGATAAATTATATACTGGTGAGAAAGTGGATTCAGTCATTGTTGCTGAACTACCAGATCCAGAACTATATGGTAGACTATATGAGATTGTAACTCATCGGATGATTCATGGACCCTGTGGGGAGCTTAATCCACAATCACCATGTATGGAAAATAATAAATGTACAAAATAATTTCCAAAAGATTCTAGAGACAAAACGTATGCCAATTGTGATGGCTATTCATTAAATAGAAGAAGAGAAGGAGATAGTGCCATAATTTGTGGAAAAAAGGTTGACAATAAATATGCCGTACCATACAATCCACATTTACTTATGAAGTATAATGCACACATTAATGTGGAAGCCTGCACTTCCATCAAATCCATTAAATATGTCTACAAATATATTTACAAAGGCTATGATGCAGCTACTGTAGTCGTCAAAAGTGCAGACAATACCGAAAGCACTGAGTTAGTACATGATGAACTTGCATCTCATGTAGATGCTCGCTATGTCAGTGCACCAGAAGCTATGTGGCGGCTTTTAAAATTTGAAATGCACGATAGATCACATGCAGTATATAGATTAGCAGTACATTTGCCACAAAGACATTTAGTGTATTTCCATGCTGAAAATTAAACTAATGCATTGGCCCAAAGTGAGCATCGTCACACTACACTAACTGAATGGTTTCAATTAAATTCTACAGATTCACAATTCTTATATATTGAAATTCCATATCACTATGTTTTTGTGAATGGATTATGGAGACCAAGAAAAAGCAGAGGAAATAAAATAATACCAAGAATTTACACGGTTAGTCCAAGAGACCTTGTACATTTCTGCTTACGACTACTACTTTTAAGTGTTCCTGGTGCACAAAGTTTTGAACACTTAAGAACTGTTAATGACATAGTTTATGAATACTTTCACTTAGCTGCCAGACATAGAAACTTACTAGTTAATGATACAAAATTGGAAAGATGTCTAGAAGAAGCAGCACTATGTCAAATGCCACGGCAGATGAGGGAACAATTTGCATTCATTTGTATCTTCTCAAATGCTCCAAATGCATTAGCTTTGTGGGACACATTTAAAAGTAATATGGATGAAGACTTTCTGCAACGATACAATGAACCCATTGCACACTTAAAAGCATTAATGGAAATCCAGGAAGTATTTTTAACTCATGGATTAAGTTGTGCAAGTTTTAATCTGCCTGATCCAGGTCTTATAGATGACATAAACTTTGAAGACTATGACATTCAACTACACGTACAAAGGACAGAAGAAAGACTTGCAACTTTAAATACATTACAATTGCAAGCATTTAATGCCATCAAAAATGCACTAGATGATGACATGGTCACAGACCGTTATTTCTATCTTGATGGACCTGGCGGATCAGGAAAAACATATCTATATAATTTATTAATGAGTTTTGTACGAGCACAAGGTCTAATAGCACTCGCATTTGTCACCACCGGAATTGCGAGACTTTTGTTAGAAGGTGTACATATTGGGTTTAAACTGCCAGTGCCTATTTTAGAAACATCAGTGTCAGATATTCGCATGACATCATTACAAGCAAAAAAACTCAAAAAAAGTAAATTAATTATAATAGATGAGGCTACAATGATGTCATGCTATGCCCTCCAATGTATTGACCATTTGATTCGTGAAGTAATGGATAATACTTTTCCATTTGGTGAAAAGGTAATGTTGTTAGGTGGCGATTTTAGACAAACATTACCTGTTGTTGTACACTGAAATCGAACTGAGATTATCGAAACCTGTATAAAGTCAAGTACACTATGGAAACATTTTACCGATCTACAACTCCAACAAAATATGAGATCAGAAGGCCAAAATGATTTCAATGATTGGCTTATTAAAATTGGAGAAGGAAAAACTGAAAAAATACCAAATTTACCCGACGACACTGTGCACATCCCACCTCATATGATTTGTCACCAAGATCTTCTATTGGCTATATTTGAAAGTACAATAAATAACCAGGACTATTCTGAACTTGTATTCTGAACTTGCCAACCAAGTTATACTAACATGTAAAAATAAGGATGCATTAATCCTCAATAATGAAATATTTAAAAAAATTAATGCACCCCAAAGAAATTATCACAGTGCTGATTCTTTACTTGCTGATGACAAAGAAAGTCAGGCAACCTTTTCAACTGAATTCATAAACTCATTAACTCCTTCTGGAATGCCACCACATATTTTGCAGCTAAAGAAAGGTGCAATTGTCATGTTACTGCAAAATATGAACCCCAAAAAACTCCTATGCAATGGGACAAGATTAATTGTTCAACAATTAAAGGACCATTTCATAGATGCTGAAATTTTAACTGGTACCGATAAAGGAGAGATAGTTTTCATACCAAGGATAGATTTAGCACCAAGTGAAAGTAGTCTCCCTTTTATACTTCAAAGAAGACAATTTCCCATCATTATGGCATTTGCCATGACCATTAATAAATCACAAGGACAAACTTTCAAATCTGTGGGTATTTTCTTAGAACAACCAGTATTTGCACATGGCCAATTGTATGTTGCCTTATCATGGTGCAAAAATCCACAGGCTATTAAAGTTTACATTGAAAACAATTGAAAACAATGAAAGTCAAGGTGATTTATTAGAGGATGGACACATTTTTACTAAAAACATTGTCTACTATGAAGTACTGTAACTTTCCATCAAACAAACAAAAGCCATGCAAAACCAATTTCAAACCAAACACAAAAACCTAAAAAACAACACTATAACCACAAAAAAATGTGAAAAAGTACACTCGACTGTCCATTTTCTTCAAAAGCTCATTATTATGCCACAGAAATTAGGTTTACACCAACAATATTTTCAGATTAAACTACATGACATTATAAAACACATAGAGAACAGTAGTTACACATCGCGGACCACCTTTAAGGTCTCGCCTTCTCTTTTTAGAGAACCACTTTTCCACAGAGGAATCTCTATGTGCCATTTAAAACAATTACTACATGAACAACCATTCAAAACTAACAATAAATAAATAATTCAGTCATAATTCATGGAAGTACTATTTATGCATGATTGGCCCACAAAACACTTGCCTTGCATTATTTTACCAAATTCTGTTCAACTGTTAATTAACTATGTTACTGTTTCTATTCAATGTATATTTAACTTAACAGTTCTTGACCTACAAGTTGCATGTTAAAAAAACATTACATCAAGTTTACAATACTGATTAATCTAAAGCTGAACTTCTCTTACATTCAAATGTTAATACTTTTTCTACAAAACTATTTAACAGTTACTCAAGAAGAAAAGAAAATGTTAAATCCTTTCAAGTTCCTTACTTGACAGATAAGAAAGTTCAAGTTTACAAAAATATACTTTCAAGTACCTTACTTAGACATATGACAAAGTTCATGTTAAGAGCACAACCACGTTTTCAGGCAGAATGTAAATGTTGTATTTCATGTTAAACATTAATCCAGGGAGTAATCCGATCGTCAGTTAATGGGTGAGGAAGGAATACACATTTTTCCTGCTTTGATACAATTGGCTACATTTCAAAGATGTTTTTTACTGTTTGCCTTCCTCTGGATTGAATGTATATTTAAGTTAACAGTTCTTGAGCTACAAGTTGCATGTTAAAAAACAATTACCGTATATACTCGAGTATAAGCCGAGTTTGTCAGCCATTTTTTTTAAGGCTAAAAAGGGGCCCCTCTGCTTATACTCGAGTCACTCTCCCCCCGTTTCTCTCTAACCCCCCCGTGTCTCTCTAACACCCCCCGTGTCTCTCTACCCCGCTTGTGTCTCTTAACCCCCCCCGTGACTCTCTACCCTCCTGTGTCTCTCTAACCCCCCCGTGTCTCTTTCTCTCCCCCCTCCCTTACCTGCATCTGAAGCTTCTGCTCCGACCTCCGCTCCTTCTGGCGTCTTCACGTGGCGCGCATGTGAGGTCATATAATTAGCATATACCAGGTGCCGGCACCATGTATATGCTAATGACATGATGTCACATGCGTGCCACGTCATTAGCATATACCGGGTGCTGGCACCCGGTTTATGCTAATGACGTGACGTCACATGCGCGCCACGTCAAGGCGCCGGAAGGAGCGGAGGCCGGAGCAGAAGCTTCAGATCGAGGTAAGTGAGGCGAAAGAGAGTGGTGAGGGGAAAGGGAGGGCGGGGGTATTTAGAGGGGTAGAATGAGGAGGGGGGTTTAGAATGAGGAGGAGGGGGGTTTAGAATGAGTAGGAGCGGGTTTAGAATGAGGAGGAGGAGGGGGTTTAGAATGAGGAGGGGGGGTTGAGGATGAGGAGGGAGGATGAGGAGGGGGGTTGAGGAGGGAGGTTGATGAGGGGGGTTGATGTTGAGGAGGGAGGTTGAGGAGGGGGTTGAGGATGAGGAGGGAGGTTGAGGAGGGGGGTTGAGGTTGAGGAGCGAGGTTGAGGAGGGGGTTGAGGATGGGGGGTTGAGATGAGGAGGGAGGTTGAGGAGGGGGTTGTGGATGGGGGGTTGAGGAGGGAGGTCGAGGAGGGAGGTTGGGGATGAGGAGGGAGGTTGAGGAGGGGGGTTGAGGATGGGGGTTGAGGTTGATGAGGGGTTGAGGAGGGAGGTTGAGGAGGGAGGTTGAGGATGAGGAGGGAGCTTGAGGATGAGGAGGGGGTTGAGGATGGTGGAGTTGAGGTTGAGGAGGGGGTTGAGGATGAGGAGGGGGTTGAGGATGAGGAGGGAGGTTGAGGATGAGGAGGGAGATTGAGGAGGGAGGTTGAGGAGGGGGTTGAGGATGAGGAGGGGTGTTGGGGTTGAGGAGGGGGTTGAGGATGAGGGGTTGAGGAGGGAGGTTGAGAATGGGGAGGGAGTTTGAGGATGAGGAGGTTGAGGAGGGAGGTTTAGGGTGAGGAGGGAGGTTGAGGATGAGGAGTAGGGGTTGAGGAGGGAGGTTGAGGATGAGGAGGGAGTTTGAGTATGAGGAGGTTGAGGAGGGAGGTTGAGGATGAGGAGGGAGGTTGAGGATGAGGAGTAGGGTTGAGGAGGGAGGTTGAGAATGAGGAGGGGGGAAGAGACACAGGGAAGGGAGAGGGGGGAAGAGACACAGGGAAGGGGGAAGAGACACAGGGAAGGGAGAGGGGGGAAGAGACACAGGGAAGGTAGAGGGGAGAAGAGACACAGGAGAGAGAGAGGGACACAGGGGGCAGCACATTTCCCAACCTCGGCTTATACTCGAGTGACTCATTTTACCCAGTATTTTGTGGTAAAATAGGTGCCTCGGCTTATACTCGGGTGGGCTTATACTCGAGTATATATTGTACCTCAAGTTTACAATACTGTTTAATCTAAAGTTCAACTGTTCTTACATTCAAATGTTAATACTTTTACTACAAAACTCTTTAACAGTTACTCAAGAAGAAAAGAAAATCTTAAAAAAATAAACATGTTCAATATAAGAATTGCACTTATTGCGACATAACTAAAACCTTACAAGTGTCAAATACGTATATTACTAACTAAACAAATTTACAAACATACACATCTCATTGCCGTCATTTTTTGACGGGCAAGTCGCTAGTATAGTATATTGGCTTGTCAAAACACCTGGAGGATCACTTTAGATACCTCCTTTTAAACCTAATAACATATTTGTCAAAGTGTCACAAGCTTGTACCGTCACTCATAGGCACAGCAAATCATTCATGGAAAGTATATGCATTTGTCTAAACATGTTGCATTATGAATTATATATGTCAAGACATTTGTAAGTATCAACACTGTATTCATTTTTTGGTATATGCTTTTTATATTTTTTATTATATAGATACAGTGTATATATGCATGTGCTTTTTCTATGTATGAAGGAATTTCAGTTTCCTTACAAATACATATATTCCTTTGTTATCTCTAGACTATTCTCACAGCTTATTTTATAACTCTTCCATTTCTCCTTGACAAGAGAGACATAGGAGTTTCCACTGAGATAAGCATGTGTCTGGGATTTCGTGTTCTCAGATTCATAAATTGTTTCTTGGTATGCACAGCAGACAGATGTTTTGATAAACTGTAGATATGGGTTTTTATTTACTAAAGGGTTAATTAGGTTATTCCTGAAATGTTGCCCTTTTTGGCTTACATTTTTATGGAACAAGATTGGTCATGTGTTATAATTACACTGTTTACTGCTGATACAATTCCATAATGCACTAATGCACTAGCAAAAGGATGACTAGTCTATTCTACCACTGGTTGAAAGAAGACCAGTGGAATGTGGCCACTTGGTAAAGATGTGGTATATCCATAGGAGGGAGACAAAGGAGGAGAGTTTCTTCTAAATTTTCCTGGGATATTAATCGTACTACCACCTAAAAAGAAAACCATAACAGATTTCTTCATACATCACTGAGGGATTTCCAATTCCACACTGGGGTCTGCTTTATAAATTCCAAATCAGTAATTATAGATTTATATCCCTTATATTTTGTAATACAGTTGAAATTAGTATTACCGTACATACAATTTGTCTGTTAAATGTTACCAAATAGAAACTCTAAATCATAAATTCGGATGATTCCACAATTTTGCTTTGTGTCCTATTTGTACAGAAACAGATAAACTGATTTGTTTAGCCTATTTATTCAACTAGCACAAAATTATCTGTTCTGATAACCTTTTGCCTATGAATAAATGTATTAGCTTTCATATCATAGAATATTTTTTTATCACTATAATCTAATAGTTTTAATATTGGTCATTTCTCTTAATTTGTTCATAATATTAGTTGTATATTCTAATTATTACATGGGTTTTCTACATATGTTGTTATTGCTTATTTTATTTTGTATATTGATTATGCATTTATGAATATGTAATTTCATTGAAGGTTAATAACATGAAATCCTCTGTGGTATAAATACTGGTGTGATCTAAATATATGATTTCATGTGTTGCTATTGATTTTATATGATAGATTATCTGTATATGGATTATTTTACTAGTTCTAACAGATTTTTTATAATGCCTTGCTATCATGAATAAACTTTATTTTGCTTAAGGTGTATGACTATAAATTGATACTGAACTTATAATTATCATTCTAGTCATTTAGAATATTTTTGTCATATTTAAATTACTAACATATAGTAGATTGGCTTGTGAAAACACTTCTGCTCACTTGTATATTTTTTACAGAGCTGGAGAATCCCTTTAAATACTGTAGATGAATTAATGTCTGATGTAACCTTGCCTCCTTTTAAACCCAATAACCTCTTCGTCCAGGTGTCATAAGCTCATATTTTCAGCAAATAATTCATGGAAAGCATATGTAGAATCCAGGACTAATATTTGCTGAGGCTTTATGTAATTTGCTTAGTAATTGTGTGCAGTAAATCTATCTGTCTACAAGGCATTAAGTCTAGGAGTTACCGTTTTTAAAACCATTGCATTGAAGCATATTCACAGCAGACAATAAGAAGGATTATATTAAAGAGGTTCACATTGCCTGTTTGTGTATCGCTGCATAAAGTATGAACATGGCAGATAAATTATGGAACTATTGTTTTAGGCTATTCATACTAAACTGAGCAGAAACACTATTTGATACTAGCAAATTATGACAATAAAATTTGAAGCCTGGCAATGCTGTTTGCCACACAATGCAATTCTGCCCCCTGTGAGCACCTTTGGCGCTCCCTGAGCACCTTTGGCGCATACTGCGCATTGCTCTCGGCGCTCATTGTGAGCCTCTCCTCCCATCTACTTCACTGCTCATTACAGGCTACAGGCAACTTGCAACTTGCCATGTGTCTATTTCCACCATCTCCCCTCTGTCCCTTCCATTTGTCTTTCTCCTGTGCCTGGCGTCATTTGTGTAAGTGTTACTGTCTTTGCTGTTGTGTATTTTCTAAGTCCTGCGTGCCTGTAGTTGTTCGTCTGTTTCCCGCGTGCCTGGTGTTGTTAGTTGTTGGTGTGTTACTGTCTATTGTGTTGTCTATTTTCTAAGTTCTGAGTGCCTGGCATGGCAGAGTCTCGTTTTCATCTTGTTTCAAAATGTTTATGTTTTTTTAGCTGCAATTTTTTTTCCCGCTTCAGCGATTTTCGATCGTTAAAAAAGACAATATATGCCTCAATTTAACTTGCAGCCTCACTCACCGGGTCCCTGGCTCTCCCCCTGTGCTGTGTGTGAGTGTATAAATGAATTTGAGGCAAATTTGGTGAACTATTGTTTTAGGCTATTCATACTAAACTGAGCAGAAACACTATTTTATACTAGCGACTTGCTTGTCATAAATTACAAAAATTTGAAGCCTGGCAATGCTGTTTGCCACACAATGCAATGTTCTGCCCCCTCGGCAACTTGCAACTTGCCGTGTGTTTTTTTCCACCATCTCCCCCCTGTCCCTTCCCTGTGCCTGGTGCCGTTGGTGTAAGTGTTACTGTCTTTGCCATTATGTATTTTCTAAGTCCCGCATACCTGGTGTTGTTGGTGTAAGTGTTACTGTCTTTTGCGTCATGTATTTTCTAAGTTCTGTGTGCCTGGCCTAGCCCCGTTTTCATCTTGTTTCAGAATTTTTACGTTTTTTTGGCCATAATTTTTTTCAGTTCGGTGGTTCAGCCGTTAAAGTCATATTTTTTGAGAGCTTGTGCCTCAACATCTCGCCTTGCTTCGCGAGGCTCGCAAGCGTGACGACAACTTGCAGTTTGACAGCTGTTATATGTGATTACTACCTAGTTAATTAGTAGTAACAAAAATATTTCCAAGCTCTCTTGTTTAGTTGAAAATCAAATAGTCCACTCACGCTAGGATGTGCATTTTTATCTTTTACTGCCAACAGTTCAGACATTTTTCTGTCCCAGGAGGCAAAACACATTTTTATCCTTCTGGCTACGCATTTTAAGGTAATGATTAATATTTTAGATACATAATAATATATACAGTATTTATTTTTTCACAATATTAGATCATTATTTTATTAGTTTATAAAAAAAAAAAAACTTAAATGTAGCTTAGTTTAAAATAAAAAATATGCATTTTTCTTAGAAGCTTACAAGTCTTATGTGGCTTATATTTTAAAATGTCTTTAGAAAATACTGGTAGCACTAACCCACATGATGGTAGCTTTGAGCAGGAAGTTGGGCAGTTTTTCCTCTTCGCATTGTGGATTATTAAAAATAAGAAAGAAGAAACAGTTTAGAGGGATAACCTCATCTAAGGTAATATTGCACAAATAAGCAAAGAGTATCAGAATGATGTTTATATCTCAAGGATAGAGAACATCTTCCGTCCTGTGCTAATCTTCTGGTTCCTGGTTCAAGTTACCCCAGAGAAAAAAGATAGGGAGGAGCAAAAATAAGCATCTAGCATATCACCTTATTGACAGACAAAGTTTTATTGCTAACACATGTAAAATCACTGGTAGTGGTCTCCTTAGTTATTCAGTGCATATCACCTCAAAGGGCTTCTAATGGAGTGCATACTGGTAGGGGGGTAATTTTCAAAGTTAATCTCTACTTTGTACAACATTATTAAATATCTAGAAACTGTACAGTTCACTCTTACAACATACAGGCTTATCCTACATTATTGATCTCAGGATGTGGGGTCATCTCCTGTAATTGTCTGCCACCCCCTTACATTGTTGTGCTGTATACACACCCTCTGTGTAACTGCTATAAATAGTGCTGTGATTTTCAAAAATCAATCACTTGGAGATACATAGAAATTGTGTATCTCTGACTCTGTGCCTGGTGGCTGCGATACTGAACCTATCTCCACCATACAAGTAACCTGTCCTGTTCACTACCACAGGAATGTTACTGGAACTCCTGTAAATGCTGATTCCTGATGGAGAGGCTTTGACTGATGCAGAAGCCAGATATCAGGGTGCTGGTGCGGAGATTTCAAAGAACCCGACGGTCCTTGTAGGTAGATAACCTGTAGTCCAGAGCAGGTGGCTCTGAGCTTGTTTGGCCCCTACCTTCAGATCGTCACAACTAGTTGACAGTGGTGGAATCTCAATGCAAAAACCAGCAGCAAGGATGGAATATGGTGATCTATGCAGTTTTGAAGTCCAGTACTTTCGGCGGCTTGGCGGGAAGCAGAAACCACTCAGAGATTTATCCAAACCTTCAAATCCAGGCCCAAGTCCAAAGAAGGCCAGCCCTGGAAAGGGGAGGTCAGGGGCCACAAGGAGGCCTGGAGAGCAGAGGTGATCAGGGAGAAAAGGAGCCTCGTCACCAGTATGCTGGAGCGGCGAAGGCAACGGATTGCCTCAGACGAGGATAGGTGGACAGCTATTCTAAATCAGCGGATGGTTTCCCTTTGGCTCCAGCCAGATGAGAAGCTAGCAGAATGGCTTGAGGACCTGGTGTGGTTGGAACTCGACTTGGAACTTGAGTATGTGGACCTAATGCTTCCAACTCCTGCATCACAAGGACCCTCCTTCTACAGACTTGGACTGGTGGATGTGCTCCTGGATGTGCTGCAGGGAGATCCAAAGTGTGGCCTTGGAACCGCAGAGCACTGGGAAATCCTATTTGCACAACTCCAAAAGGACGTGGAAATAGACCCAGGGACAGTTGGAGTTGGAAAAAGAGTTTGAGGAACTGCTTAAGGAGGTGGGCCCAGGTGGGACCTGTCTCAAGTACTTGAAGCTAACCCATGCTCCCCCAGCTGAGCTAGCAGAGGATACACTGCCACAGAAAACTGACTGTTGGCTACACCCCTATCAGGTGGAAGAAGGAAAACAGAAGGTACCTGGAGATCTGATCTCTAAAGACCAGGTGAGATCAGAGGGATTTCTGGGAACTTGTCAGGATAGGGAGGCCGGGAGAACAGTCCAGACCCTGGCAGATGCAAGACCAGGGAGCAGTGTAAAGCACTGGGAGATGGCCAACAAACAGAAAAGTTCCAGCCGCTAACCAAGGGTGAGAAGCTGAAAACTGAATAGTTGACAGAGGAGGGTGCAAGCCCTGAGTATCTGCCAAACTACCCATGGACTGTTACCTGTCCTGAACTACAGACCATTGATGTCCAGGCACCAAGGCTGACAGTCATTGAGAATGTGATGCCAGATCAGGGCATGAGCTATCAGGAGAGGGGGCGTCCCCTGAGACCCTGAAGCTCTTGCCCAGCATGGATCAGGTGGATCCAGAGAAGTGTGGGAGTTTAGGTGAAGGCACTGGTCCTGAGACCCTGATGAAGGAGCAATCTGAGACCCCACTCCCAAACCCTGTAGAGTTACCAGCAGGGCTGACGGGGACTGCTTCAGTCCAGGCAGAGTTAAATATGAGCAAGCTGCCCACGGTACCAGAGAGACTGACACATTGTACCCTAGCTGCAGCCCTGGAGAATACTCACCCTAAGGAGCTTCTGACCCCAGCGAAGTCTGCTAACCCGGGCGAGGCTCAGCCAGGAAAGGGCCTCTATCCAGAGTATGATGTTGTATCGATCAGGTAGTGTAAGGGTTACACCCGCTTCACAGTAACAGACCAATCTCCCCGTTTAATGCACCGCAAACAACTGCAAACAGTCCCTTTGCACAACCACAAACTCCCCATTTGCACAAGGTTGGATACCAAGCTAGCCATGTCCCGTTCCATGTCCTCACTGATGTCATTGAAGGTCTCTTCCTCCACCCAGCCACCAAGTGTCCCCGAAAGGTGACAACAAGCCCCCTGGGACGCCTGCTGTGTTTGGTCTTCCAACTCCTCAAAGCCACCTTCCTCCTCTGACTCCTCTTCTTCAGACTCCTCTCTGTGGGTTGCCTCTGTCTGCGTTATTATAAGGTGTGTACTGTTAAGTAGTACTATTCCTATCGGTTTAATCCCTGTTACGTCCACTATTAGGGGACGTGTATATGGCATTGATTTTTGGAACTGGGAGATGGAAAAAGATGCTTGGTCGGTCCTCCCACTTCAAATTTGGGGCACTGCGCGTGCAATCTAAGGTGCCACCAGATATGAGTGTCACTGTGCACTGGCAAAAGTTGGCAGAGTAGGCGCTGTAGGCCTCACACACACGCCTGTAGGCAGGCAACTGATATTCAATCGATCACAGTAAAAAAGGGTTCTTTTATTTCACTGTACACTAGGTTGCACCAGATATGAGTGTCACTGTGCACTGGCAAAAGTTGGCAGAGTAGGCGCTGTAGGCCTCACACACACGCCTGTAGACAGGCAACTGATATTCAATCGATTACAGTAAAAAAAGGGTTATTTTATTTCACTGTACACTAGGTTGCACCAGATATGAGTGTCACTGTGCACTGGCAAAAGTTGGCAGAGTAGGCGCTGTAGGCCTCACACACATGCATGTAGGCAGGCAACTGATATTCAATCGATTACAGTAAAAAAAGGGTTCTTTTATTTCACTGTACACTAGGTTGCACCAGATAAGAGTGTCACTGTGCACTGGCAAAAGTTGGCAGAGTAGGCGGTGTAGGCCTCACACACACGCCTGTAGGCAGGCAACTGATATTTAATCGATTACAGTCAAAAAAGTGTTGTTTTATGTCACTGTACACTACGGTTGCACCAGATATGACGTATCACTGTGCACTGGCAAAAGTTGGCAGAGTAGATGCAATAGGCTTCACACACACACGCCTGTAGGCAGGCAATTGCTATTCAATCTGTTACAGTCAAAAAAGTGATGTTTTATTTCACTGAGCACAATATAAGCTGTGAGCCTGACACAGGCAGGCAACTGAAATTAGATTACAGGAAAAAAAATGGTTGTTTTCAATGTATGGTACACCACCAGGTATGAGTAGTGAAAATAAGCACAATATAAGCTGTTAGGTGTTAGCCTGTCACACACACACGCTGGCAGGCAGGCATATGCAATTAGATTACACAGAAAAAAATTATAAAATAAAATAAATGATGTTCTAGCACTAAAAAGGGCTTTTTGGGTTGCTGTCCTTGCAGCAGAGTCCTTCAGGTCTGTAATGGAAGCTAAATACACAGCCTGGCTATCTATTTCCCTATTAAATCTCCAGCAGCTACACTATCTGTCCTCTCACAACGAATGCAGCTTCAGAATGATTCTAAAATGTATGCTGTCCTTCAGATGGAAGGCTCTGGAAGGGAGTGTATGCTGCTGATTGGCTGGAATGTGTCTGCTGACTGTAAGGTGCAGGGTCAAAGTTTCCTCAATGATAAAGTATAGGGGGCGAACCGAAAAGCGCATGTGTTCGCCGTCCGCTGCGAAGGCGAACATGCCAAAATCGCCGATAATAGTCCCCGGGCGAACTGTCCGCGACAACTCTAGTTAATACATATCATTGAATTTGCATGGGCTAGAATAATAGATTTATTGATTATTTTAGATTGCAACATTTCTGGATTGTGAGTCCGATCACAAACCAGACTTCTAAACACTAATTGATTGAGGTTTAACTTCCATGTTTTACTGACGTCCTGATGATGGTCCCATTTACTATTGGTTGTTTCTAAATCGGTAGTTACAGGCGTGTTTAATTGATTATGATCATGCCCATAAATGCTACTTACAGGTGCATGATTTACGGTTTTGTACTTGCAGGCTTGTTCATTTTAATTGATCTGTAACTGCTGCAAATTTCAAGCTTACAAGCTATATGAAGGCAACTGTGTGCTTGGAATTTAATAGGGGCCCATATCTACTAAAATAAACTTTTAATTCTTTAAGTTTATGAAGAATAACATGATTGGTGTTTCTTTGGTTTTGTATTTTTTATTTGTAGCTAAACTAATACAGATAAGTAGAACAGAAGCAAGGGAAATTAAGGTACAACTATAAACATATACAGAATCTTTAAAATTCTAATAGAGCTGACAAGCCTTATGCTATTAAATATTCACGCAAGTCTTGTCACATTTTACACAAATTCTAATAATTTAACAATGTCCAATCAAAAATGATAATAAGGATGTATCAAATATATGCAGACAAATATATTTGTATCTAACAATCACATATAATAGTTGTCAAACTGCAAGTCGTCATCACACTTTGTGAGCTCGCGAAGCAAGCTCACAAGAACTGCGTCCCTCGCAAAGTGGAGGGTCCAACGTCAGCTGCAATGAGCCGAAGGCTCATTGCAGGCCACAAATGCTGACCCTCTCAGGACTTAGAAAAAAAACACTAACGCGTAAAGATGAAATACGGACTTACACAAAAAAAAAATACGACCTGCAAGGTCACAAAAATATGAACTTAACTGCCGAAACGCGTACATAAAAAAACACAAAAAACAATGAAAATTAACAAAAAACAATTACAAAAACATCACACACATCACAGGGGACAGCCAGGACGTCAGGGGGTGAGGTTGCACGCAAACTCAAGTCGATTTTAAGCAGTTTCGCCACTTGAAAATCGGCTAAACGAGAAAAAAAATGGCGGACGAAAAAAATGAAAACGAGGCTCCACGACCCAGGATCGCAGAAAACACTGACAAGGACGTACAAGGTTTAATTACGACCTGTGGAACTTAGAAAATAAAAATACGAGGTCGCAAAAATACGAACTTAACGGCCGAAATGCCTACATTCAAAAACAAAACAAAAAAAATACAAAATAGAAAAAAGAAATAAAAAAAATACCACAATCAGCATCAAGAGACAGCCATGACATCTGCCAGTGAGGTTGCACGCTAATTAAAGTCAAATTTAACGAGTTTAGCAAATTGTAAATCGCCTAAGCGAGGAAAAAATGGCGGCCAAAACAAACGAAAACGAAGCTACACGACCGTGAAATGCGCAAAACACAGCCAAGCACGTACGACTTTTGCCAGGGACGTATAAGCTACAAAAATAGACACTTAGGAAGCACTGAAAAAGCTCACAAGCCGCTTAGCACATAGACAAATAACGCCATTTTACAACACTAACACATTACAAATCTAAAATGGCGCTTTACACAACTAAACCAACGGTTTGCCCACGCGCAATCAGCATATTTCTAATACACACTTGGAACATTGATGACACTTTCTCCTCAGGAAAGCAACAGTCCAACTGTACATTGTAGGCTGCAGGAAAATAAAAGTAGATACTTAGCTCTTCAGGCTATTCATTGCTGGATATATCAATTACAAATAGGTCAAATATATTAATTTAGTAAGTAAATAAGTAATTTATAATTATAGAAAAAAAAACATATATATCTGTCTTTGTCATGAGAGCCGAATGCGCTCATAGGACCAAAAATACATGACAGGAGCGGCTCGCTATGAGCGCCGAATTCGCTCATTGCGAGCCACTTAATGAGCGCCGAAGGCACTCAGTGCAAGGCTCGCAATGAACTCCGAAGGTCCTCACAGTAGAAAAACATTTACATTGTGTGTCAAACAGCATTGCCATGGCTTAAAATGTTATTGCCCCGTCATTTTTGAAGGGCAAGTCGCTAGTAACAGAATTATAACTGGAAAGCATATGTAGAATCTAGCACTAATATTTGCTGAGGCTTTATTTAATTTGCTTAGTAATTGTGTGCAGTAAAGCAACCTCCAAATCTGAAATGGTTATAGCTCAACTAGATAAACTATAATAGCTTTTTAAAACATATCCCTTAGTGCCATAAATGTCCCAATGCAGTTGAAACAGATCAAATGAGGGTTGGTGCAGATGGCAATCTGCAGATGGCTGGGAGGGAGTGGCTGGAGAACAGAGCAGTTAAAACTTGT
Source organism: Discoglossus pictus (assembly GCA_027410445.1). NCBI lineage: Eukaryota > Metazoa > Chordata > Amphibia > Anura > Alytidae > Discoglossus > Discoglossus pictus. The sequence continues at coordinate 383,933,126 of CM050164.1, forward strand.
GAGCCTGTGGCTCTGAAATTGAATGAGTTACAGTGACCTCCTCTTTGCTTGCTAATGGGAATTTTAAAGAGCTGCTCCATTCTTTGTAACCTTCCTCCCTTCTTCATTAGGTTTTCTCCTATACTTCAGATATTCAAATGTACTCTAAAATCCACCTCTTTAGAAAACCTTTAAACTTACCCCCTTAACTCCACTACCAATTTGAAACAAGGCTATCTACTCTCTACCACAATCTATCTATCTACAAAGTTTTACCCCCTCCTCATGTCTCTACCAACCCTATTACCTATTGGAAATGCCTGAAGTTGATACAGATGTTAGATATATATGTATTTTATATATAAATTAACTTAAATAATCATCCTCTGATGTAACTGCCTTTTTTTTTACAGCAATGTGATTTAGTAAAGAAGATAAGCATGTCTCTGCTGTAATAGTGATCGATACAATTAACAATTAAATGAATTGTTCCACTTTTAAATGGACCCTTTCACTGTGACTTTCATACTGTAAGAAAACGTGGCGCCATTGTGAAAATGGCTATAGATGAGTTTTAACAAACTAAGTGTCATGACTGACTTATAGGAGGAGGCCAGGAAGGGAGAACCCCTTTACCCCTCCAGCAAGGGCCTCTATGGCCCGAGATCAAACTGTCACCTCCCTGAACTCAAGGACTAATTTGTTATGACCGTAATAACCTGTGTAATGTAGTGTGGGCCACAATAATTAATGTTTTGGTTGCTCTAGTGTGTTATGTGCACTGTAGTAGTGTTATGTTACCTGTAACTAACAGATATACTTTTTCACCATATTTGTAGTGTGACAACTAAGAGTAAACTCTGCAGGAATTTAAATGTGCATATGGCCCCAGATTTTATGTTACATCTTAGTATCTCCTAAGTGATCAAAGATAGTCATAACATTTGAAGTTAATTTATTGCCCTCACTTAATGACAGCAGAAAATACAAGATCAGATATATCTCACGAAGGAATGAAGGAGGGAGTTTGTAGCTGTAGTAACAGGGAGAGGATTATGAGGGAGAAGTATATATCTGTGCAAGAGAAAAAGAATAAACAGTCTGTTTGAACTAATCAAAGGTGCATGTGTTGTTACAGGATTCTAACCAAAGGGATCTGATTGTGCCTGCTTCTTCAGGAATAATGTCCTGATCTGAATTTTGAGGTATACGCAGTCCCTCAACTCTGGATCGTAACACTTCTTGCAACTCTGGGATTACTAGAGGTAATGTTTGTCAGTGACATACAGTATATTCTATGTAGTGTGACAGAGTAAAACCAGAGATTTACAATGGCACAGGAGGTGAGAGAGTTAAGAATTGAAGGAGTTTAATTAGCTCAGGTAAAAAATGGACGTGAAATACAAATCTAAATAAATTACCTCACGTACACCTCTGTTAACCACATACCATCCGGATCTAGAAGGAATATGCAAAATACTTAAGGATTTACAGCCACAACTAACAGAGGACACAGTATTGAAACATATATTCCCCAAACCCCCCATTCTTGCATTTAGGCAGCCACCAAATTTAAGACAAACATTGGTGAACAGACGATTGGCCAATGAACAGCATAACAGAGAAAATGGCCTGAAACCCTGCAATAAAATTAGCTGCAAACTATGGGCCTCATTAAATTCCAGCCTCGTAAATAAGAGGCTTCTACTTAAGCCCTACGTACTGCAAAGTTTCTCTAACTTACAATGCTATTAAATTAGCCCTGCTGCGAGCAACGTATGAGCTACGCAGCAGGCCCGTACGTATCTACACTGCGTAAATGTACATGAGGAGTGACAGCCTGCGAGATGATATCGCAGGCTCCCACTCCTCATCAAGTGCTGCGGGGGTCCTAAAAGGGACCTCCGCGGCAGTCCCCCACATAAGCATTGCCGTGGGGGGTACTCCAAACCCCCCCCAGGCACCTAAAATGAACCCCCCCTCAATGCGGGGGTCCCTGTCGGGACCCCCGAAGTGTCCTCACATGAACACCTTGCTGCAGGGGTCCATAGGAACCCCCGCAGCCCCCACACATTAACCCCTTGCAGCGGGGGTCCCCGATCGGCACTGATCAGGCCCCCGCTGCATTTAAAACTTTTAAATTCCCCGCCGCGGCTCCTTAAAGGGGCCGCGGCACACTATTACCCAATCCCGGCCGCGGCACTTAAAATTAACCCCCCTCTATGCTGGGGGTCCCCATCGGGACCCCCGAAGTGTCCCCACATAAACCCATTGCAGGGGGGGGTCCCCGATCTGCATAGATCAGGCCCCCCGCAGCATTTAAAACTTTTAAATTCCCCGCCGCGGCTCCTTAAAGGGGCCGCGGCACACTATTACCCAATCCCGGCCGCGGCACTTAAAATTAACCCCCCTCTATGCTGGGGGTCCCCATCGGGACCCCCGAAGTGTCCCCATATAAACCCCCTGCAGCGGGGGGCCCCGATCGGCACCGATCGTGACCCTGCTGCAATTCAATTTTAAATTTCCCGCCTCGCGGGTCCTCAAAGGACCGTAAAGGTCCTGAAAGGACTCGCACTAAAAATAATAACCCCAGGCAACTATAATTACCCCATTAACTCATGATGGTCAATCCAGACCACCATAAGGCCTAAATTAACCCATTAACTCATGGTGGTCAATCCAGACCACCATAAGGCCTAAATTAACCCATTAACTCATGGTGGTCAATCCAGACCACCATAAGGCCTAAATTAACCCATTAACTCATGGTGGTCAATCCAGACCACCATAAGACCTAAATTAACCCATTAACTCATGATGGTCAATCCAGACCACCATAAGGCCTAAATTAACCCATTAACTCATGGTGGTCAATCCAGACCACCATAAGACCTAAATTAACCCATTAACTCATGGTGGTCAATCCAGACCACCATAAGACCTAAATTAACCCATTAACTCATGATGGTCAATCCAGACCACCATAAGACCTAAATTAACCCATTAACTCATGATGGTCAATCCAGACCACCATAAGGCCTAAATTAACCCATTAACTCATGGTGGTCAATCCAGACCACCATAAGGCCTAAATTAACCCATTAACTCATGGTGGTCAATCCAGACCACCATAAGGCCTAAATTAACCCATTAACTCATGATGGTCAATCCAGACCAGCATAAGGCTCTATTTAACCCCATCAGTCCCATAAGGGTATATTATTACCATTATGGGCCTGTTACAACCCAACATTAACCACATAAGTGCCATGATGGTCCTCAAGGACCATCATGACACTAACTACAAACACTACACTATAACCCCCAATAAACCATTTAATCTAAACTAACCCCCCTCTACACTAATCTATTAACACTTACACTACCTACCTACACTACCTACCCCCTAATAAACCTCCCCAACACTCTAATTACAAAAAACAAAAAACCTACAGTACAAAAAACAAAAAAACCTACAGTACAGAAAACAAAAAAAAATTACAACCCCACCCCCCACTACAGAAAACAAAAAAATACATTACAACCCCACCCCCCACTACAGAAAATAAAAAAATTACACACCTGAAAAGGAAAGACAGATAAACACAATACAATAATACATATAATACATTACATACATTACATACAATACATGACATTACATATAATATATTAAATATAATATATTAAATATAATATATTACATATAATACATTACATACATTACATACAATACATGACATTACATATAATATATTAAATATAATATATTAAATATAATATATTACATATAATACATTACATACATTACATACAATACATGACATTACATATAATATATTAAATATAATATATTAAATATAATATATTACATATAATACATTACATACATTACATACAATACATGACATTACATATAATATATTAAATATAATATATTAAATATAATATATTACATATAATACATTACATACATTACATACAATACATGACATTACATATAATATATTAAATATAATATATTAAATATAATATATTACATATAATATATTACATATAGTCCTAATCAAATACCCCCTATCTATCTAACATACAATCTATTTAATTTAAAATAAATCCTAACTATATCAAATACATCCCCCTATCTATCTAATATACAAAAAATCCTAACTACATACACAGACCCTTATTCTAAAATAAAATAAAATAATTACAGTCCTAACTACATACACAGACCCTAATTCTAAGCTAAAATCAATAAATTAAGACCACTTACCTTTAAGATGTTGCTTCAGATCACTAACCTATGGGTCAAACAAAGAAAAAAATTAGTACAAAACATTAACATCAAATAAATAAACATTATATACATTCTACATATTCAACTCACCTTTACAGCATGTCCAGTCACTGTTAAGCTCTTCCGGCGCGGCCCTGTTAAAAAAAAAAAACACAATACATGAATACATGAATACAATATATAAACAATAAATAAAATACACAAATAAACATCTAAATATACATTTAACTTACCTCCCCGCGATGTCCCCGGCCTTCTCTCCTTCAGCCCCGGCTGGGCCGCGGAACCATCCGCGCTCTAAAAAAAAATAAAAAAAAAACTAACGGAGGTCTGCACTGGCAGACCTCCCCGACGCTACTGAACCTCCCGGAGTCGTTTCCGGGAGGAAATTGGCATTGTCGGCTTGTGATTGGCTGAAAAAGCTGTCAGCCAATCAAAAGTCGTCAATGTAGGAGCCAATCAGGATGCGCAGATGTCTTCTACCAATCACTCCGTGGGGGTGTATCCCATAGTGATTGGCTGAAGGCATCTGAGCGTTGTGATTGGTTCCCATAAAGATAGACAAGTGTTTTAGCCAATCAGGGTGGGATATTGGGGTGTATCCCATCCTGATTGGCTCACACATTGACGACTTTTGATTGGCTGAAATTGATAGACAGCTTTTTCAGCCAATCACAAGCCGCCAATGCCAATTTCCTCCCGGAAACGACTCCGGGAGGTTCAGTAGCGTCGGGGAGGTCTGCCAGTGCAGACCTCCGTTAGTTTTTTTTCTTTTTTTTTTTTAGAGCGCGGATGGTTCCGCGGCCCAGCCGGGGCTGAAGGAGAGAAGGCCGGGGACATCGCGGGGAGGTAAGTTAAATGTATATTTAGATGTTTATTTGTGTATTTTATTTATTGTTTATATATTGTATTCATGTATTCATGTATTGTGTTTTTTTTTTTTAACAGGGCCGCGCCGGAAGAGCTTAACAGTGACTGGACATGCTGTAAAGGTGAGTTGAATATGTAGAATGTATATAATGTTTATTTATTTGATGTTAATGTTTTGTACTAATTTTTTTCTTTGTTTGACCCATAGGTTAGTGATCTGAAGCAACATCTTAAAGGTAAGTGGTCTTAATTTATTGATTTTAGCTTAGAATTAGGGTCTGTGTATGTAGTTAGGACTGTAATTATTTTATTTTATTTTAGAATAAGGGTCTGTGTATGTAGTTAGGATTTTTTGTATATTAGATAGATAGGGGGATGTATTTGATATAGTTAGGATTTATTTTAAATTAAATAGATTGTATGTTAGATAGATAGGGGGTATTTGATTAGGACTATATGTAATATATTATATGTAATATATTATATTTAATATATTATATTTAATATATTATATGTAATGTCATGTATTGTATGTAATGTATGTAATGTATTATATGTAATATATTATATTTAATATATTATATGTAATGTCATGTATTGTATGTAATGTATGTAATGTATTATATGTAATATATTATATTTAATATATTATATTTAATATATTATATGTAATGTCATGTATGTAATGTATTATATGTAATATATTATATTTAATATATTATATTTAATATATTATATGTAATGTCATGTATTGTATGTAATGTATGTAATGTATTATATGTAATATATTATATTTAATATATTATATTTAATATATTATATGTAATGTCATGTATTGTATGTAATGTATGTAATGTATTATATGTAATATATTATATTTAATATATTATATTTAATATATTATATGTAATGTCATGTATTGTATGTAATGTATGTAATGTATTATATGTAATATATTATATTTAATATATTATATGTAATGTCATGTATTGTATGTAATGTATGTAATGTATTATATGTAATATATTATATTTAATATATTATATTTAATATATTATATGTAATGTCATGTATTGTATGTAATGTATGTAATGTATTATATGTAATATATTATATTTAATATATTATATTTAATATATTATATGTAATGTCATGTATTGTATGTAATGTATGTAATGTATTATATGTAATATATTATATTTAATATATTATATGTAATGTCATGTATTGTATGTAATGTATGTAATGTATTATATGTAATATATTATATTTAATATATTATATTTAATATATTATATGTAATGTCATGTATGTAATGTATTATATGTAATATATTATATTTAATATATTATATTTAATATATTATATGTAATGTCATGTATTGTATGTAATGTATGTAATGTATTATATGTATTATTGTATTGTGTTTATCTGTCTTTCCTTTTCAGGTGTGTAATTTTTTTATTTTCTGTAGTGGGGGGTGGGGTTGTAATGTATTTTTTTGTTTTCTGTAGTGGGGGGTGGGGTTGTAATTTTTTTTTGTTTTCTGTACTGTAGGTTTTTTTGTTTTTTGTACTGTAGGTTTTTTGTTTTTTGTAATTAGAGTGTTGGGGAGGTTTATTAGGGGGTAGGTAGTGTAGGTAGGTAGTGTAAGTGTTAATAGATTAGTGTAGAGGGGGGTTAGTTTAGATTAAATGGTTTATTGGGGGTTATAGTGTAGTGTTTGTAGTTAGTGTCATGATGGTCCTTGAGGACCATCATGGCACTTATGTGGTTAATGTTGGGTTGTAACAGGCCCATAATGGTAATAATATACCCTTATGGGACTGATGGGGTTAAATAGAGCCTTATGCTGGTCTGGATTGACCACCATGAGTTAATGGGTTAATTTAGGCCTTATGGTGGTCTGGATTGACCACCATGAGTTAATGGGTTAATTTAGGCCTTATGGTGGTCTGGATTGACCACCATGAGTTAATGGGTTAATTTAGGCCTTATGGTGGTCTGGATTGACCATCATGAGTTAATGGGTTAATTTAGGTCTTATGGTGGTCTGGATTGACCACCATGAGTTAATGGGTTAATTTAGGTCTTATGGTGGTCTGGATTGACCACCATGAGTTAATGGGTTAATTTAGGTCTTATGGTGGTCTGGATTGACCACCATGAGTTAATGGGTTAATTTAGGCCTTATGGTGGTCTGGATTGACCACCATGAGTTAATGGGTTAATTTAGGCCTTATGGTGGTCTGGATTGACCATCATGAGTTAATGGGTTAATTTAGGTCTTATGGTGGTCTGGATTGACCATCATGAGTTAATGGGGTAATTATAGTTGCCTGGGGTTATTATTTTTAGTGCGAGTCCTTTCAGGACCTTTACGGTCCTTTGAGGACCCGCGAGGCGGGAAATTTAAAATTGAATTGCAGCAGGGTCACGATCGGTGCCGATCGGGGCCCCCCGCTGCAGGGGGTTTATATGGGGACACTTCGGGGGTCCCGATGGGGACCCCCAGCATAGAGGGGGGTTAATTTTAAGTGCCGCGGCCGGGATTGGGTAATAGTGTGCCGCGGCCCCTTTAAGGAGCCGCGGCGGGGAATTTAAAAGTCTTAAATGCTGCGGGGGGCCTGATCTATGCAGATCGGGGACCCCCCCTGCAATGGGTTTATGTGGGGACACTTCGGGGGTCCCGATGGGGACCCCCAGCATAGAGGGGGGTTAATTTTAAGTGCCGCGGCCGGGATTGGCTAATAGTGTGCCGCGGTCCCTTTAAGGAGCCGCGGCGGGGAATTTAAAAGTTTTAAATGCAGCGGGGGGCCTGATCTATGCAGATCGGGGACCCCCCCTGCAATGGGTTTATGTGGGGACACTTCGGGGGTCCCGATGGGGACCCCCAGCATAGAGGGGGGTTAATTTTAAGTGCCGCGGCCGGGATTGGCTAATAGTGTGCCGCGGTCCCTTTAAGGAGCCGCGGCGGGGAATTTAAAAGTTTTAAATGCAGCGGGGGGCCTGATCTATGCAGATCGGGGACCCCCCCTGCAATGGGTTTATGTGGGGACACTTCGGGGGTCCCGATGGGGACCCCCAGCATAGAGGGGGGTTAATTTTAAGTGCCGCGGCCGGGATTGGCTAATAGTGTGCCGCGGTCCCTTTAAGGAGCCGCGGCGGGGAATTTAAAAGTTTTAAATGCAGCGGGGGGCCTGATCTATGCAGATCGGGGACCCCCCCTGCAATGGGTTTATGTGGGGACACTTCGGGGGTCCCGATGGGGACCCCCAGCATAGAGGGGGGTTAATTTTAAGTGCCGCGGCCGGGATTGGCTAATAGTGTGCCGCGGTCCCTTTAAGGAGCCGCGGCGGGGAATTTAAAAGTTTTAAATGCAGCGGGGGGGCCTGATCTATGCAGATCGGGGACCCCCGCTGCAAGGGGTTAATGTGGGGGGTGCTGCAGGGGTCCTGATAGAGACCCCTGCAGCATGGGGATGTGTATAGGGTGCAGGGGAGAGCCTCACACTGCTGTCTCGGGCTGTTCCGAGGCAGCACGTAGAGGCTTTCGGATCCCTTGCGTGGACTTTTTGTCCACGTAGGGATTCTTACGATATGCGAGACTCGTGCATAGATTTAAGGCTACGTAGCTCTCTCGGAGCCTATTCTCGGCCATTTTCTCGCAGTCATATCGTAAAGCAGGCTGCGAGAGATTCGGTTCTCGCAAACAGCAGGAAAACTGCCTTTTGCGAGCACCGAGAGAACTACGAGGGAGAATTTAATAGGGCCCTATGTCAGCACATCTGTAAAGAGAACACAGCCACACATAACAACAAGACCTATAACATCAGAGGATCATATTCATGTACATTCTCCAATGTAGTGTACATGATACATTGTACTGTATGTGAGAGGGGATGTTACATTGGAGAAACCAGCCAGAAACTGCACATGAGAATGAACCTCCACAGAAGCTCCACCAAAATGCACAATGAGGAAAGTTACTCTACCCCAGTTGGGCCCCATTTCACTCAGGAGAATCACTCCATCCAGAACCTCAAAATAAAAATACTCAGAGGGAATTTCAGAACTATCCAACAGCGGAAAACTTTCTAATTAAAAATTATTACATTTTTTAATACGAAGGATACTGGGCTTAATATTGATTAAGGTTTTCTATCCTCCTATCTAAATGTCTTATAACTCATACACATTCCACATACCTCCCCCCGTTCAATTGCTGTTCTAATCCACAGACTGTGGTGACATTTATTTCTTTATTATGACTGTGCTGTGCTCTTATCTAAAACCTGATCTACAGACTCACATACTGACCTATCAGGACATTATTTACTTTGCTGGACTGTTTCTCACTAATCTCTGCCCAATTAATTATTAGTCTATTTTTTTTCTTCTTTTTTTTGTTCCTCTTCTATTCTGTCCACTTCACTCATATTTATATCAGTATTGCTTTTGACTTGATAAAGAGAGGATCATCTCTCAAAAGCTTGTCATGAAAACTATGAAAATGTCTGTCCAAAAAAAAGGTATCACTATATGCTGCAATACTCTGATTATTTATCTAGATTACTGGGCATTCACGGTTAACTCACTCTTCATTCATAGATTTGGATCACTGTGATATTAAAAGGCTTACCTTGAATTCAAATTGAAATCATTCTGTCATTTATTGGGTTGTGATCAAGCGCTGCTTTGGCCACCCTTTAATTGACTACGAGGGCTAATCCATTTCTTCTGCAGGGTTCTTGACCACAGTAGAAGATCTGGTGGTTGTCTGATATGTAATGTCTTATTCCAGTCCATTTAAGTTCACTAATTCCCAGGATATCGATGTTTAAGCTTGTCATCTCATTATTGACCAGATCTAGTTTGCCTAAGTTCATAGTTCTAACAGTCCAGGTTCCAATGTTGAATTGTTCTGTGCAGCAGCAGACTTTTCTTTCCCCTCCAACTGGATGTCCTTTCGGCTTTGGCCCAACCACTTAATTAGATCTGGTGTTACTCATACTAGCCCTCTGGTCTGCCTCAGTTATGTGGTAGGCACCTTCTGACCTGAGGACCTCATTTTCTGGTGCCATGTCATTATGCATCTGGTTGTGCCTGTCCATAAAGTTATCTTAGCAACGTTACCGGAGTGGGTTGCAGGTTCCTTCTTCTTTGTCTGACCTCTCTCCCATGGCCTGCCCATCTTAGTTGACCCTACATGGGTCACTGCTTCATAGAAGTACACAAGCCCCTTCAGCACGACAAGGTAGCAATCTTAGAAAGAGACCATTGAAAATGATAATGTCAATAAATAATAGAATATAGACATTACCTGCAATTGGAGACTAAGCATTGGAGAGCCAATAAGTAATGTTTGCCCATCCTTCTAGCACTCTAGCACTCTAGACAATGCGTTAGAGCATCTGGTTTAGTCCATGTGGGTTTCATGATATATATTAACTCCTTGAGTACCTGGATCGATATTACACATAAATAACGCTTAAAAATAATATTTGTTAATTGCATAATTGTGAGTTTGAGACTGTTATGCAATTAATTGGAATATCTTTCCATGCTTACCCATGCTTTTTGACATACAGTGGTGTATTTAATTGCTACTACAGCTACCAGTACTGGCGTTACAACACTCAGCAAATCCTATTTACTAGAAATCTGAAAATTGATACTTTTTCTCGTTGTGGTTCAGACTTAATTTGCGAGCTAGACCTAAAGTTGTAATAGAATATGGATTTGGTGTAACTTTGAGTACAGTGCAATCATAATGTTCGAATTATCCAAAAATCAATGGAGAGATTAACCCTAAGTTTCGTCTTTGGCTTGTTAGTAGTGATTGTGGGCGGTAGCTCACAATCAGGATGCGAGTTGCTAATAGAATATATGGCAACTTTACTGACAACTTTAAGTATGTGTAACATTACAATTTGGGAAAAAGGCCCTTAGTGTCTGTATTTTTATTATTTTTACATTCTCAAAAACATTTTACCTGTTTACAAGCAGTGTTCATTAACCTCAAGGGCAATCAAATAACTTTCAAATTCAGTGCTGCAATTATCAGTGATCTGTACTCTAGGTTGGTGCTTAGTGAGCTACCTTCATCTGTTACCCACTTGGTCTTGTGATTCTAGGCTTACAAAGTGTCCCCAGTGATGCTGCATTGCTGACATCACAAGATATCCACCTGTCCAAACAGCACATGACTGGGATCGCTCACTGACGAGCAGCAGAAAGTAAAGACACCACGATTGCTCCTCAAGGATTTTGGGTTAAGGACCAGGGGAGGCTGGATTACAATATTAAGCAGATTACCCTATGTATAATAGGATTTGTTCTTCTCATAAAGCAAGCAAGAAGTTGGGGCTATTCACAAGCACTGCGTCCCTTAATTCATCACTGAGGAACCAGTAGTATTCACTGGAGAACATGCACAAAAGTGTGACATGATCTCTACAATTTGAAAAAGAAGCTCCATCTATGGCAAGTGAAAGGTTTATGTAAATATTCATAATACTGATAATTCTGCCCTTTTACTGCCAGCTTGATTTGCGTCATATTCTAATGTAATAAAGCAAAACAAGTTACTGAAGCATAAACTAACAATAATGCAGCTGTAAACTGAAGTAACACAGTTCAGGTATTTCCATTGCTCGTCATGTCTCTCTCATATTTTCCATATTTAGTGGGCAGATACAAGCTTTGCAACTATTATAAACCCTTTAAATAAAACTTAGTTCCTGGAGTTGGTCGGTAAACACAGCTGGCTGTTACATCAGTAACTTGTACTGATCAATCTGATAGATTGTCATCATTACTAACTGGAGTTGCATATCTTTAGTACATATTTCCTTGACTCATAACAACACAGAGGATGCAAAACTATAATGTAACATTATTTGTTTCAGGTAATTCATACATTACTAAACCAGGAACTGAAGATTGTGTTTCAAAAGAACTGAATGCACCCCCTGACAGCAGTTCAAGCGAATGATTATTTAAATTAATTTCTCGGCAGAGTTGACATAGTACTCAAAGGTGCATGATCAATATTCAAATCACAGGTTGGAGATGAAGACAAAAAAGTTAATACTGCAACAAGTTCTGCTAACTGCTCCACCCCCCGCATAATGCACAGAGAAGGAATGACATATTACAATTGTCCAACTACGATTCGTCGTCACGCTGTTAGCGTAGTGTGTACGACTTAGCCATTAGCACCGCAGGCGCTCATCGCATGGCGAGCCGTTAAACCATAGCACATTGGCAATGAGCGCCGCAGGCGCTCATTGCAGCGAGATTCGCGTAGCGAGGCGAGCCGTTAAACCGTAGCACTTTTTAACACAAGACGCGGGACTTAGAAAAAAAAATACGACATGAAAAAAATTACGAGATAAGCGGCGGAACCAAAACAATTACAAAACACTAAATACACACAAAAAAATAACAAAAAGGTCACTTACAGCATGGGGAACCAGGCAGGACGTCTGGTAGTGAGGTGGAACTCCAATTTACATTGATTTAGACGATTTATAAAGATCCAAAATCGGCTAAGCGAGAAAAAAATGACCGCCGAAAAAAATGAACACGAGGCTACACTACTACAAACTGCGTAAAACACAGCCAGAGACGTATGTGCTCGAAAAATAACGATACCAAGGATGCTCAATAACCGCGCGATGCGTAAAAAAGACAATAGCGAGTACATTTTACGAAACTAAATTACACATTTACGCATTAACACAGATTTCCCGCCTTTGTCTTGCGGCACCTCGGATTTTCCGCCTAAAACAACGCATTTGTCTCGCGGAACAGCGGATTTCCCGCCTAAAACAATGCATTTGTCTCGCGCACAAAGCCTATATATAAGGCACACTTGACACATAACTGACACTTTCTCCTCAGGTGATGACAGTCTGACTGGACATTTTCTGATGCCGGAAAATCTCAAAAGATTGTAAGCTCTTCAGGATACTGCTTCAGCAATATTACATTAAAAAAGGTAAATATCATTAATAATCATTAATTATTAAATTATTAATTACTTAATAAATAAATAAAAAAATGTAAGGAAATTTATTTAATTGAAAAATAATATCGTGCTTACCTGTGTGAAAGAATTGTAAATAACATTCATAATGTACTTTAATTAATTAATGAATTAATCATTAATAATCATTAATATAAAAAATCGTTAACGTTTAAGAATGTGCATAAAAAAAGGAACACATTGATTCATTAATTATTAATGTACATTATTTTAATAATTAAGTTGTTATATATTGTGCTTACCTGTGTGAAAGAATTGTAAATAACATTCATAATGTACTTTAATTAATTAATTGATCATTATTAAAAAAACAAAAGTATACTTATGCTTACATCTTGACGTTACATTTAGTCAGACATTACTTTAATATTAATGAAAATTAATTCATTCTTATTTCATTAGTAATGTACAGTATTTTAATAATTCAGTTGTAACATACTCATTATAAAATATCCCCCAAAAAAGAAAAAGGGAATAGACTCATGCTTACATCTTGACGTTATATTTAGTCAGACATTAATTTAACATTAATGCACATTAATTGAGTCTTATTTAAAGACTAACAGGAATATTGATTGTATGTTTTTAAGATATGCTAACATATCTGTGTTCATGCTGATTGATTGATATATTCATTTCATGTTTTTAATCTATGCAAAAATATCTCTGTTCAGCCTGATTGATTGATACAGATGAAGCAACATATTATACATTAATTTTACAATTTTGTATACTTGCAGTGGAGCTGTAGCTGAATGAACAGAGACAGTGACGTTTGGACCCATTGAACATCATAAGGATAATCTTGACAGGTACAGAATTTTATTATATTACTACGCAAGATATTAAGGAATATGCTTCTAGGTTTTTAATCTATCCAACTATATGTCTGTTGCTGCTCATTTAATGATACGGATGAAGCAAAATATTAAAAAGATTCTCAATTTTATTTAACAGTTTCATCAGATCTGCAAGTGAATCAACACACAGCGTGTCATTTAATTTTGTAGTGATGGAACAAAAAAGGCTATATTATATTTTGTGAAAATGGAGAGTAATTATTGAGTCATTAATGTATAATAATTAGTCATCAGTTAACAACAATTTTTAACATGCACTTATGTAAAGTTGAAAAGAGAATACTAATTAATAATAATATTTAAAAAAAATAAGAAGCTTAGAACACTTGTGAAAAAAAGTAATTCAATGTATGCAGTGAAGTCAATGAAGAATGAATGGAATTCAAGGATTAATAATAAATATATATATATATGTGCAGCTCTTTCCTATTTAATATATGTCAATAAAAAACTTTGAAAAATGGTTTCATTTATTTCATTGTAAAAAAGTACAACATTTTAAAATGCTTGATTAGTTCATTCATCAACATGTAACAGTACAAAAAGTTAAAAAAATATGTACACAAAACAAAGAACAAACAATAATTACATCTCTATTTACAATTACAGATTAAAATGGCAGATAATGGAGAAGATAAAATTGAACTCAAAAGAAGATTGGCAAGGGAAAGGAAGCAAAGGTGGAGAGATGCTTAGACACCGGAAACTTCACAACGCTTGCGAGAAGAAGATCGACAGAGACTTTTAAATAAAAGAAAGATGAGTAAGAAAGCAGCAAGTGAGTGTGTTGGGGCTTCCAAGAAATGAAAACATAAACAAAAAGAACTATGTGAACCATTGTCCAATGATTCTATATTGCCTAATGACTTAAATGTAGACCCACATGACACCAATGTACATATAGAAAGTGGGTCTGATATCTATGTGGAAAAAATGCATGACAATGTGTTTACTACTGCAGTACAAGTAGACACTCATTATTGATATGTGGTTTGTCATTTTTGTGGGGCCTATCATTTTCTAAAGGAAAGACCTACCCACGGAAATTTCATTAGTTGCTGTCAGAAAGGAAACGTAAGACTTCCACTAAGACACCCATATTATTTAGAATGCATTATGAGCGATCCAACATTTCCAAATTATACTAATTTCAAACAAAACATAAGGTCTTATAACAGTGCAATTTCATTTGCTTCAATGGGTGCAACATTTGCAGAAAATGTACCAGGACATGGTCCTTACTGTTTTAGAGTTCAAGGTCAAATTTACCACCGAACTTCACATTTACACCCACAAGAAGGAGAGCAAATTTGCACAGTTATATGTCTTAGATACAATGGAAGCTGTGGAACAAAGAATGACGCTGCCAGAAAATAAACAGTGTTTGCGCATAGTCTTTGAACAGCTGGATAAAATTATGCAAAAAAACCCATACAGTCAAGCATACAAACAATTAGCACAGCTTGAAAAAGAACAACAGGAACATGCTCAAAGACATCAATTGCCTACACCAAGAGTAAATATGGTGTTAAAAAGAGATCGCAACACTGATCAAAGAAGATATAATTTACCTACAGTAAATGAGGTTGCCATGGTGTTTAAAAATGAAGATGGTAAACCACCTTTTCAGCATGATATTAGTATATATCCATGCAATGAAGAACAACCATTTATCAACATAAATATATTAAGCTGTAATTTAGATCCAATGACATATCCCATTTTCTTTCCAAATGGGGAACCGAAATGGGAACCAAAATTACAATTGGAAAGTTATCCCAATACTAAACTTAGAATATAAAGTGGCACAAACTGCTATCCGTGATTGTTTTAATCCAATTTTACATTGAGGCAAACTCACTCAACAATGGATTATTGATTCATATCTACAAGTTGAAGCCAAAAATCTAAATTTAATTAAATTTCAACAAAATAAATTAAGAGTAGAACAGTATTGTGGATTAATGGATTATGTGGCAGAATTAGCTTCCAACAGAGACATTCTAGCTGGAAGAGCAATTATTTTGCCATCCACTTTCCAAGGATCTCCTCGCAATATGCGAGAAAGGTATAATGATGCCATGGCTATTGCCACAAAATTTGGAAAACCAGATTTATTTATTACATTCACATGTAATCCACAATGGCCAGAGATCAAGGAAAATTTGAATCTGGGACAAACTACTTCTGACCGACCAGATTTAGTGGCAAGAGTATTCAAAATCAAACTCAATTCATTAATACCTGATATCACTAAAGCACACTTATTTGGACAATGTGTGGCTTTTGTTTACACTATTGAGTTTCAAAAAAGAGGATTGCCACATGCTCACATACTTTTAATACTGCAGGAAAAAGATAAGTTGAATACTGCAGAAAGAGTGGATTCAGTAATTTCCGCAGAATTGCCAGACCAAGAAAAATTTAACAAACTTTGGGAGATTGTTACACATAGAATGATTCATGGCCCATGTGGAGAGATGAATCCTAATTCACCATGTATGGAAAATAAAAAATTTACTAAAGAATTTCCAAAACAATTTCAAATGCAAACTATGCAAATTGTGATGGATACCCTTTGTATAAAAGAACACAAGGACAAACAGCTATTATCCGTGGGCAAAAGGTTGATAATAGATTTGTCGTTCCCTACAATCCACATTTGCTCATCAAGTACAATGCACACACCAATGTGGAAGCTTGCACTTCGATTAAATCAATTAAGTATGTGTATAAATATATATACAAAGGATATGACGCAGCTACTGTTGTTGTGCAAGGTGCTGCAAATGAAAACGAAAATCCAATTTTACATGATGAGCTATCAAATTATTTAGATGCTCGGTATGTTAGTGCTCCTGAAGCAATGTGGCGCCTTTTGAAATTTGAGATGCATGATCGGTCACATGCGATGTATCGTTTAGCTGTACATTTGCCTCAAAGGCAGTTGGTTTGCTTTACTGCAGGAAATGAAAGAACTGCATTAGATCAAAGTGAACACAGAAATACCACACTTACTGCATGGTTTAAATTAAATTGCCAGGATACGCAGGCCAGACAATTTTTATACATAGAGATACCATATCACTATGTATTTGTAAATGGTCTATGGCGACAACGAAGAAGAGATGCACATAAAATTATACCACTCATTTATACCGTCAGTCCAAGGGACATTGAACGTTTCAGCTTAAGATTACTTCTGCTACATGTTCCCGGTGCACAGAGTTTTGAGCATTTACGTACAGTGAATGACATAGTTTATGATACATTCCTATTAGCTGCAAGACATCAAAACTTCATAGCTGATGATACAGAATGGGAGAGGTGTCTGGAAGAAGCAGCACTATGTCAAATGCCAAAGCAAATGAGACAACAATTTGCATTCATTTGCATATTTTGCAATGTACCTGATGCTTTCACTTTGTGGGAAACATTTAAATTAAACATGTCAGAAGACTTCTTGAAATGTTACAGAGAACCAATAGCACTGTTAAAAACATTGATGGATATACAAGAAATATTGTTGGCTCATGGATTAAATTGTGCAAGTTTTAATTTACCAGATCCAGGACTTATAGATGACATCAATTTTGATAATTATGACACTGAGCTACAAAAACAAAAAAAAACAAAGAAAAACTGGCAACTTTAAATACTTTACAGTTAGAAGCATTTCATGCCATCACAAATGCTACAGATGATGAAATGGTCAAAGACAGGTACTTCTATCTAGATGGCCCAGGTGGATCAGGAAAAACGTATCTGTACAATTGTTTTATGAGTTATATTCGATCACAGGGTCAGATAGCTATGCCATTTGCAACAACTGGAATTGCTGCACTTTTGTTAGATGGTGGTAGAACTGTGCATAGTGGATTTAAGCTGCCAGTTCCCATTTTGGAAACATCAGTGTCAGATATTCGACTGAATTCCTTACAAGCAAAAAAATGTAAATAAACTAAACTAATTATCATAAATGAGGCAACAATGATGTTGTGTCATGCACTGCAATGTATTGACAGATTCTTAAAAGAAGTGATGGATAATAAGTTGCCATTTGGTGGAAAGGTGATGCTGTTAGGAGGAGATTTTAGGCAAACATTACCTGTTGTGCCACACGGAAATAGAACGGAGATCATTGAAACATGTATCAAGACCAGTAAACTGTGGCAAATATTTATACATCTCAAATTAGAATTAAATATGAGATCTGAAGGCCAAAATGAATTCAATGATTGGCTCATTAAAATCGAAGAAGGAAAACATCCAGAAATACAGCATTTACCAAATGATACCATTGAAATTCCATCAGAAATGGTTTGCAATGAATCACTCATATCAGCCATATTTCTAAACACTCTTAATAATGAGGATTACTCAGACATTGCAAACAAAGTGATATTAACATCAAAAAATATCGATGCCTTGAAAGTAAAAATAACGAAATTTTAAAATACATCAATGCACCACAAAATAATTATTACAGTGCAGATTCGGTTCTGTCTGATGATAAAGACAGTGAATCTCATTTTAGTATCAAATTTATTAACCACCACATATTTTACAATTGAAAAATGGTGCAATTGTCATGTTATTGCGAAATATGAATTCAAAAAAAGGACTTTGTAATGGGACCAGATTAATTGTGCATGAGTTAAAAGATCATTTTATACATGCAGAAATTATAACTGAGACCCATAAAGGTGAACGAGTTTTTATACCAAGAATTGATTTAGCTCCAAGTGAGAGTGGTTTGCCTTTTGTCCTTCAAAGGAGACAATTTCCAGTTATCATGGCATTTGCTATGACCATCAATAAATCACAAGGACAAACTTTTAAGTCTGTTGGGATTTTTTTAAAGGAACCAGTTTTTGCACATGGACAACTCTATGTGGCTTTTTCAAGGTGCACTAATCCAAAAGAAATTAAAGTGCATGTTGAAAAAAACGAAAGTCAGGGTCATTTATTGGACGATGGATGCGTTTACACCAAAAACATTGTCTACTATGAGGTGTTGGAAAGATAGAGGACAATGGTTTCATTTTACTGACAACATTTTATGCTACTCAATATGATTGCACAAAAACAATATTTCAAGAAAAAAATCTATAGAATGGACAAAAAAACATAGAGAACAGTGGTTTGACTTCCAGTACAAAATTAAAGTACTCTGGGACTCTTTAAATAGGGGACCACTATTTCACTTATGAAACTCTATGTGATATTTGCAGAAAGGACAAACAGAACAAACAAAAAAAGAAACAACAACAAAAACAACAGTAAGAAATCCTTAAACATATTGGAATGGGTTAAAAGTTTCATATTAACATGATTGGCCCCACAAAACAATTATTTGACTTTTTCATGATTTACAAGAGTTAAATGTTATTGTTAATGTTACAATTTCATATGTTAAATATGTGTATTTTAAATGTTTGTGACAGTTAGTTAAATATATATGTGGTATAGTCAAACATGTATTATTATTATAAAGTTGCAGCATTTCATAATAATTGGAAATGTATTATTTAAAGACAGAGTATTGATTCAGGGAGTAATCAGATCGCCAGTTAATGGGGTCAGGAAGGAATTATTTTTTTTCCTTCTGATACAATAGGCCAAGTTTCAATGGGGGGTTTTATTATTTGCCTTCCTCTGGATTCAATGCTAATTTAGTTTAACAAGAGTTTAACAAAAATGTAAAAAATTATAAAAAGCATGTTATTGTTAAAACAATTTAGTTACTCTAATTTAATATAGTCGGCAGTTACTCATCGATAAATATCAATTGAAAAGTGTTAGTATTATTAAAAAAATGTTTAAAGATTGTTTAATATACAAGTTGCATGTTCCAAACTTTCATGTTAGCCTTTACAATATGTATGCATTAAAAATTAACACATTATTATATTGTTATTATATATATCACAATTAAAAGACTGAAGACTGAAAAAAAATGAAATATGTTAGTTAAATATAAGTTGAAAGTTAAAAAAATAAAAAGTTAAAAAAATAATTGTGTATTTATTTTTAGATAAAAAAAGGGGACAAATGTAGCAGACTCATATTGTGTTGCAAAAAAAATTCACAACATTTACATTTTATTGACCGTCATTTTTTGACAGGCAAGTCGCTAGTATTCTAGAATGAATGATTCCAAATGCATCTACAATGTTAGTCTAGCACAGAATTACTAGATAGTTCTCTGAGCAAGAGGCATTTGTAATAACAAATATACATTTGCATTTCTAGGGCCACATCAGGGAGGTGAAGTTAACCTCAATAGGAACAGTGAACAGGTCCACTAAATAAAAAATTACTCTATAGAAGATCTCAACCTTGTTTACTCTATGACACCCTATAATTGAAAGGTATTTTAAACCCTCAAACCATGTTTTAAGGGCCATTTACCTCACTATCAGTGCTCTTCATGGTGTGAAAGAGCACAAGATTTTATGTTTTATATATTCTTTTTTTAATTACACTGAGAACATCTAAAAAATTTAAAGATTTAAGTATGTTTACAAACACAGTCTAAACACAGTCAAAAAGTTGACCCACAACTGACCTCTTTAGATAATTCTGGCATGCCATACTCTGCTTTGTTGAGGGTTAACTCTATTTTTTTTATTTTGCTCACTAGACACAGCTGAATCTGCATGTCTGAGAGTGGACAGTCAGTGACTCATGTAAACACAGGCTTTACTTTATTGATTTCTTGGCAAAAAATGTACATATTTAAAACATTTAAAAAGTATTTCAATGTGCTTGTATGAGATCTTTATTGTGATGTGGACTGATTTGTGCTGAGTTAAGTGGCCCTTTAAATGCCTGTCTCATACCAAATACTCGACTTAATGTAATAAAAGCAGTTGAAATACATAAAAACTATAGTAGTCGATTGCAGCCTATGACTCTAGAACCCTAGAACAGGTCCAGTACTCTAAAGTCATCATTATCACACCAAGTTTTCAGATGCTTTGATGCATGTACTTCTGCAGACGGGATTACCCTGGAAATCTGGCCTGGCCTTTAGATCCTTTGTTGGCTAAGCACAGATCATAATACAATATTGTAATGTTTCCCTCAAGGCCCAGTGATCCTGGTAGAAAAACACATAAACAGTGCGATGGGAGGTTAATCATGAAAAAATGGAAATCTAACAGTGTAATCCCAAAGACATTTTTAGATTTTATGCTACCTTAGAGTCTTCTCGTCCTTTGCATTTGCAGTGTGCTCATTTGAAGATTAATAAACACACTCACACATATACATTTTATAGTGTGTTATTTACTGGGTCATTTGAGTACTTACTACTTAAATGTGTATATAAATGTATATTTGTGACAAAATATATACATTTAAAAAACTTAGTCTAAGCGCATGTTTAAGCAGGATTTTTTTTATAAAGCTAGTTTTTAATTAGAAAAGAAAATCGCACCCCTGTTGGTATTATTTTCTGAACATTCGCAGAAAAGGGGGTACCAGTCAAGTGCTAACAGCCACTCACATGCTCCAATGATATTGTCATCTGATAAGATAAGATAAGCACACACCCTCAGGTTTGTAGTTATTAACAACTGCTGAAGGTAGAAAAGATGGACCTATCGGTACAAAACAGTCTTCACATTTTTTTTAAAAAGTATCTAAAAGTTATTTTATAGCTTTAATTTTCTACTGATTTTTTCAAATGAAGCTCCCAAATCAAAAAACAAAATTGATTAAATGATTTCACTGATCTGGGGTTTACCACTGTCAGCCAACAAGCAGTAATATAGATGTATGACTCATATCCATAGACATAATCCTGCTCCGTGCATTTCCTCTTAGTTCCAATGAAGTTTAAACAGGTTTTACTTATTTTTTTTATACTTGCGACTTGCCCGGGGCAATAAAATTGTAAGACAGCGAATGCTGTTTGGGCCAGACATTAATTGTTTTGGTGGTACGAGATCCTTCGGTGCTCACTGCGAGCCTCGCGCTGAGTGCCTTTGGCGCTCATCGCATGGCTCGCAATGAGTGCCGAGAGGCTGTTGGTTGTTGTATTTTTTTTCTGATAGCCGCATTTGCTATTATTGTTTTGTCGGCGGTGATCTGCTTTTTGACCTTATTGCCAGGCTTTGTGTGCTATGAGCAGCGTTGGCGCACGGTGAATGGGTTTTGTGTTTATTGTGAGAGTGTTTTTTTTGTTTTTTCTCTTGCTTAGGGGATTTTCTTGTGTCTAAACTCATGAATTTGGACTTAAATTGAGGTGTAACTTCACTTGCAGAGGTCCCCCCCCTTGCTGTGGGTAAGCTTTTTATGTATTTTTTGTGTGTAGTTTAAATGGCGGCGAATGTGTGTGGATAATGTTGCGTCCTTGGTAAGTGTGTATCTTGTACCTCGTATGGCTTTTTTTAAAAACTGTATGTGCTTGGGGATGTTTTGCGTCTTTAGTATCCTGTAGCCTCGTTTTCGTTTTTTTTTGGCAGCCATATTTCTCTCGCTTAGGGGATTTTCGTGTGTCTAAACTCGGGAATTTGAACTTAAATTGAGGTGTAACTTCACTGGCAGAGGTCCTGGGTGCCCCCCTTGCTTTGGGTAAGCTTTTTATGTATTTTTTTGTATATTTATTGTGTTTTTAATGTTTGCAGGTGCGCATAGTTTAGCCGTTAAGGTCGTGTTTTTGTGAGGTCGTAATGGTTCCCGCGTCTCGTAATTTTTTTATGCAAAGTCCGTAAATTTTCCGTTCTAAGTCCTGTGGTTCGTATTTTTTTGTGTAAATCCGTATATAGTGATTGCGTGTTAGATCTATTTTGGTAAAGTACCGTTTGTGTGGGTGTTTGTAACCGCGTGTGAGGTGCTGTAGAGCCTCCACCTCCGCAAACGAGGTCCCTCGCTTTGCGAGGGTCCGCATTTGCGGCCTGCATTGAGCCTTCGGCTCATTACAGCCGACGTGGGAGCCTTCACCTCCGCAAATGCAGCGCCTCGCCTTCGGCTCATTGCAGCCGACGTTGGAGCCTTAACCTTCTGCAAATGCGGCCCCTCGCTTTGCGAGGGTCCACATTTGCGGACCAAACTGCGTCCCTCGCTTTGTGACGACGATTCGTAGTTTGACAACTATTATATGTGATTGGGTAATGTTTAAAGCATACTCCATTGCATGCATGAAAAAAGAACTGTGTTCCATGTCCCTTAAAGTCGATTAAAGACATATTTAAGTTGCATGGATTATGAATGCACCTAACAGAGGAGAATCAGTAGTGTATGAAAACATTTTTTGTATGAATAAATACCAAAGTAAACATTAATACATTTTCTGTGAAGTTAGCAATATTTCTTCTATGTTTCGGCAGTTAAATTTGAGAGTAGACACCCGCTAATAACTAAACATAAAATTCATAATTTGTTTTGGCCAATCAGAGGCAGCTATAACATTGTGGCAAAAGTCTGGGGATCCTGTCTCTGCAGCAAAGCATCACAGGATTTGTAGTCTGACACATATGCATGTAAGAAGGTGCTATGTGTGTTCATTTTAGAGCCTCTCTCTCTCTGCAGCTCATTTTAACTCTCACATTCATTCTGCAGTTTATTCTCTCTCTCTGAAGCTCATTCTACCCCAGTCCCTGCATCAAAGAATAACATAGAGTTTACATAAAATACAATTATACTGCTATACCAAACACTGCCTGTAGTGTGGGTTCAGCCTTGGCTATTATCTGCATCTTCTATACCACCTTTACAAAAAGTCAATTGTATGAATCAATTACTGCTGCAGGTTTGTTTCATTTGAATTGCTGATGGTGGGAGTGGCTTACTGTGCATGACAGAGCTAACAAACCACTAGCTGAGCACCAAATACTGCCTACAGTGTTGGTTCAGCCTTGATTATTACCTCTGCTATAACTCAATTATATCTATCAACTACTGCGGTCTTGACTCTCTCTCATTGGATAGAACATGCAGATTGAACTGCACAGCCGCTTGTTAAGTAACTAACAGGTTCAAAACATTCTTGAATGCTGTGTTTCTATAGGCTAGTACAGGTAGCTGACATGGGCAGCTCTGGGGTGTGGACATCATGATTTCAGTTTGCTGCAAATAAATCTGTCAGTAAATTTAACTTTTCAATGTAATACATATTCTTTTGTTAATCCCTGGCTATGAAATCCGAAACATTTAACACCAGGGAAATGTCCATATACCTTTAACAGTATACTTTCGTCTATCATTGAACTTTGCACAGCTACAAAGCCATAAAATATAATTTTATAATATATATGATATTCATATTGGCGTCTTCAATTACAATGTGACATCACTAAACAAGTTACCCTTTATCTACCTTGTTAAAGACACAAGCCTCCAAGCCCATTTAAAACGACTGCTGCAAACTAAAACTTTTTGGCTATATGTAAAGACAGCTTTTGCAAATATCAGAATTTATAATCCTGAGCTCTGTGGAGCTCCCTCTCAAGTGACTACACCTAAAACTAAGTTTGCCAGAGATAGTTTCTGACATTTGTAAAAGTTTTCTTTGCAGGATATTTAAATGTTTATTTTTGATCTTAAAAACGTAAACCCATGTACTGTTCGTAATATACAAGAGGCAGAATTACGTGACTTATTGGCAAATCATCCAATCCACGTATTTTACTGAATTTCTTGCTTTGACACAGCTTAGGAATCAATAGAAAATAAGAATGTCACATGATTTTTACAGAAACAGGTCATAAAAGAGCGTGTTTTTCACCTAAATGCTAGCTGTGTTGTAGCTTTTTCTAGTTCACACACAGGTTGGTGGGTTCTGGTATTTTGAGAGTGCGAGAAGGAGATTGTTTGTTATTTGCAGACTGGAAGGATTTTTTTTGTAGATTACCACACTTAATAATCATATAACACTTAGATTACATATTTCACATAATTTGCCTGCACATAGTTTATTACAATTACACATAGTTATTTATTTTACACCTAGATCACAAACACATTAACCCCATACCACTCACCTTATAACCTCACCCTTAACACTTACTCATACACCATCATTTTACACATGGATCATACATGTTTATTAACTTATATTTACATTACACTTTAGATCATTTTTATTTTCAATTACTTTTTTGGGCGAGATGATGGCAAGAGGAGAGGAGAGAAGGGAAGAGGAGAGGAGGGGAGGAGAGAGAGTGTCACCAATAGAGGAGTGGATAAAGGGAGAGGAGTTGAGAGGGGGAGAGGAGGGAGATGAGGGGAGAGGGAAGTAGTGAGGAGAGAGGGAGAAGAGGAGGGAGAGATAGGGCACAGAGTGGCAGAAGTGTGAGTTCTGGGAGGGGGAGTCTGTAGGTGGGGTTGAGGTAGGGATGCCCCACAAGAAGCAACACAAAGAGCTGGAACAGAGGATGAGGAGTCTGATCCGGGGGTGGGATCTTGGGAAGGAACTGGTCTCAGACGAGGATCCCCAGCAGTAGTTAGAACAAGCATAAGACCCCTAACTATTCACAAGAGAAGATTATGGCTAGCCTCTGTGTGATAGGTGCCTGCAGCAACATGCTACATAGGGGAAGGGACGTGAGGCCTGGCCAGAGGGCCCAGTGTCGAGGTGAAGTAGCAGCAGAGGTAACAGCCCTAGGTTATGCTAACATCGATTTGAGGTCTGTCAAACACTGATATGATAAGAGCTGATCCAAAATGAAGAGGAAGATGACTGAGGAGGCAAGAGCAGCATGATCTAAGGGTGGTGACACCCCAGTGACTGTGGGGTTCAATGAGTGGGAGAGAATGATGAGGGACTGAATTGTCTCAGCAACCAGCGTAGGACTTCCAGGCCTGGTGGGCACAAAGGATCCAAGTACTATGCAAGGTGAATATCATATACACCATCATTCCCTCAAATACCCACACATGTACACCAAACACACATAGATAGCAAACATCCAATGTAAATGCTGCCCACCAATGAAAGAGAAATCAAGGCTTCCTGATTTTGACCAGGGATATATGTGTGTCTAAATACTTAGAGATAACACTTTACAATCAAAAATTTGATTAAAGTGATAAAATATCCAGTAGAGAGTCCATATATGGGTGTGCCCACTTCAGCATATGCAGATATGGACTATGGAGGGCTGAATTTGCTGTGTAGTATACTAGACTATACTACATCAGTCTTTTGCAGACTGTGGGTGAGAGATTGTCAAAGATCGGTTAGTATGACACACTGCACAGAGAGTTCACATGAGTATGTGTCTTCATGAGCTGCAGAAGGCAGACTGCAGCAGGATTAATTATGCTGATATGAGCCATTATTAAACAAGTTCATAATACACAGCAATGATCAGTTGTAGCAAATAACTGCACACAGTGGCAATTGATCCAGGTTCAAAACATCATGATTTCAGATTTATACGAACAAACAATCATACAGTGTTATTACTATTGTTCTCTCATTTCAGCACCAGGAGGTACAGCACATCTACTGAACCGTTGGCAGGGGCAGAGTCTCAGGAACCCCCCACCCCCCCCCACCCCCACACACACACACACTAAACAGGATTTGTGGCATGAGGAGGATTAGCAACATGGACCCTACGAGGGTCAAGGATATGAACATGGACATCACCCTTTGCATTATTGTCACAAGCACTGACTCATCTACACAGGGACTATCCCCTGCTCATCAGCAGCCTGGCCTGTCATTGTCTTTCTCCATGCCTCCTCCTCAATAAGGTGCTATGCCTGCCCCTGCAATTCCAGCAAGGTGTAAGGCACGAGGGGTGGGCGTCCTGTGCTCAGATAGAGGAGGAGATAGGAGCTACCTGTATTATTTAACTTCTCAAAGACACCCCTCCGTGAAAATCTATTGGTCAAAATGTTAACATACTCAAGGCTGTCTACAGATTAGATGATCAAGGCCTATGTGATGGTGATATTTTGTATACATGTAGCTACCAACCATCACATAGTCCATAATACTCTTCTCTGTAGGATGCTTTCTTTGTAGGATGTTTAAATGTTTTTTATTTTTATTTTAAAGAACATTCATTTTCATGTACAAAATAATAAAACAGCAAATTATGTGTAGTGTTTTAAACTTAGGGCCCTATTCAAATTCACACTTGTCTTCTGTTTAATTGAGCAGATATGGACACGATGTAAGTGCTAAGCGCATTACTGGTTACTTTATATATACCATTATATGCTTTATTATATACCATTATATGCAGTGATAAATTATAGGATTTATATTGATCTAATTATTGTTACTGTGGTGTAATGACCAAATGTGGCTCTAGTAGATGCTATGCATCATTATTATTATAGAGTATTACCTTTAACTAAATTTTTTACGTTTTCAACAAAGCCTCTTCTCCTCTTGGGTTCAACACACACCCCACACATGATATTAATACATGGTGGGATACATTTAAGACTGTGCTCTGTGTATATAATAATTTTGTTATCATTATACAGTAATCCATGTGTCAATTTATTACTGATGGTTACTGATTTTGGACATAAACATACATTACATTTATTTAAAGGCCACTTAATTCAGTACAGTTTGGGCCCCATCACAGTAATGATCTCCTTAAAGCTTTTTAAATACTTTTTGCATTTTTGAATGCAAGAAATCAAGAAAACCTGCTATAAATCAGAGTCCTCACCACTCATGTGGCTTTCTGTTACTAATCATGAAACTGTCAGTTGGCAGAGAAGAAAACTGGGTTATGATAACAGATTTTAGCTATTAGTGTAATTAAAATAGATAGATAATTTTAACATACAATCTTGTGCTCTTTATCACCATGAAGTGAACCTACAGTGAGGTAAATGGCCAGTTAACAATTCAATTTTTGTACATAGATCGTTCAAGATACTCGTACTGTGTTAAGGTATAGTGGATGTGTATAATCTATCTTTTTAGACATAATCTGCATGTAGAGATTAATAACACATGGATAACAGCATAATCTATTTAAATATCAATAAGGGTTTATAGTAATATAAATCTTGGCACCATTGTCCTCATGCATTTGACTACTGTACTCCTATGTTTCCATGTCACTAATATCATGTTCGTAAATAATTAATGATGTTACACCTTCCATGTTAAATCTGATGTTAATATCATCATAATTTAGCATCAGTTCACATACTGTGCACACAACACCAAAATATGCATTACCTTTGAAATCATGAAGAAATATTTAGCCCTATTTACACACTGTCATATGAATTGTAAAGGCCATAACTGTGACACAGGAATGATTTTACAGATGTGGCCTGTATTAATATGCCAAAATATGTTTAAGCTGTATTTTATATGTTATTTGTACATATTTCTATATTATGCGTGTACAACAGTAATACTATTTTATTATTAATATAATACAATAATACTAACTATGAATTATGATATTTCTGATATGTATACATGTTGTCATATGCACAACCACAATGTTGTGGGATTTTAAAATACAGATGGAGTTTAGTTTCCTGGAGCCCCACAGCATCCTTGTGCTGTTTCTGGCGTTCCTCAACAGCTAATACACATGAATGCAATACCCCTTGTCATGATTTGTTCCTATATCCCCATGTCCCTGTGCCTATAACTCCATGTTC
Source organism: Discoglossus pictus (assembly GCA_027410445.1). Classification (NCBI taxonomy): domain Eukaryota; kingdom Metazoa; phylum Chordata; class Amphibia; order Anura; family Alytidae; genus Discoglossus; species Discoglossus pictus. The sequence continues at coordinate 383,961,794 of CM050164.1, forward strand.
CTTACATGCTCCCTATGACAATCCAGTGCATGGCCTGTGCTATATAGTGAAATAGCTGTTGAGGTTCACCTCCAGTATGGATGAACAGCCCTCATTGAGACACAATCAATGTCAACCGCTCCTCTCTTTAAGGACTCGGGCTGCCCATGACGACATTTCTCCCACCCCAGTATATAACACTCAAAGTTATTGTGTAGATGACATATGTTTGGGGTTTGACTAGCCCTTAAACAGACAATACATTAGATCACCTGCTGTAGGCAATGTGGGTTTCCTGATTTGTATAAACCTCTTGAGTACTGAGGTCTATGTTATCCCTGACGTTGAAATATGCTATGTGTAGGTGTATTATTGCCAATAGTTGATGTTCCCAGATGTATACTGACTCAAACATAATGATTAAATATTATTTTTATTTTTTAGTACTGTGCTGTCTCTTTAAGTGCTTTTCAAAAGACTCAGCAAGTCTTTTAAAAACATGGACAGGTGCTCTTCAGTGCAAATAAAATTCTTCTTCAACAACCTTCTTAAGATAGGAGTTGGGAAGCTACAGTAAGAGCACTGTAGCTTGAGTTAACTGTTAACTGTAACTGAATTGACTTTAAGTTAAAATGTTGTGCTGAGATTTTCAGGGGGCGTGGCTAAGCTGCTGGAGAGGAAAGACGTGCTATGCTATAGCTTTAGCTAAGGCCTAAGTCAATCTGCGGTAATCGACCCCTATAGCTGCCCTGATCAAATAAATAATAGTACCCCTACACTCAGGGGATCTGGGGGAACACACAGAGCCCAAAACTGTTCTAAAAAACCAAGACACAAAGAAAAAGAAAAAAGAAAAAGAGAAACCGTGCTCTCTACTGCAAAAGCGGGTCGGACTCCTCTGACCTCTAGCTGCGGGGACCAGTCTGGGCACAGGGGCCGGCCCGGTGGACCCAGGGAGGTGCTGGATGCCCCACAGGCCTTTGGGGAAGAGGAGGCGACGACCCACATCCCCTCGGGGGACCTCCCCAGCGGCACCGGAGTGGTCTCAAGCGGGGTCAGCCCGGCGTGCAGCTGGCCAGGGAAGACGCTGTCTTCCAGTTAGAGCACCCAGGGAGGTGAAGGCCCGGGGGACCCTGGGACCTGAAATGGAGCAAGAAATCGCCAGCTCTGTGGGAACAGCTAGGGCAGAGGCTGCAGGCGGATCTGAGGCCTAGTGATCGGGTAGCAGCCATCTTAGATCTCCACAAGGTGGCGGCCATCTTGGATCACCATAGAGCAGCGCGGAGACGGAGACCTGAGCCCTGTGAGTACCCCACTCTCTCAACAACACCCCAAAGACACCCAGGGGCGGCAGATCCCAGCTGGGGGAGATCAGGGCAATGCAGAGACCTCTACTCACCAGCATAAGGAGAGAGAGGGTGAGAGAAGAAGGCCTTGGGGAGCTATATTGTTTCCTTGGCCCTTGATGAGTCACTCATAACACCCCATATAAACAAGTGCAAAGTTGCGGAAGCCTATATACCTTACCACTCTACAAACAAGGCCTGATTCATGCAGGGCAGTTGAAGGCCACACAAGGCCCAAAAATCCAGATTTTGCAGTACCACATGCCCCATACTACTTGGGAAACTTTGCAGCAACACTGAAGCCCACAATTCAGAGCAGCACTCTCCTACATACATTATAACTCTTATCATCCCAATATAACCTTGGAAACGGAAAACTCTGGATTTATTTAACAAACTGGCCCATAAAGGCCTTAAGACCAAGCAGACTATAATAGTAACAACAAATACGGCTATCATCCCAAGCCCGCCAAAAATATAAAATAGGGGGAACCTCCCCCAGAGTTCCACCATTGAACCCTAATATCAAGGAATTGGGTGGCATACACACAACAATGTGAACCATGAACGACGCCACCTGCCTACTAGAGCTAATGCCTACTCAATAACTCACGCATCTTTGGCAGTGCAACACCAAATACTGCAAAAATAAAAAGAAGAGAAACCTGGGCTACCCCACGAGCATTAAACGACAGCAAGCCACCAGGGCTGGAAACCTTGTCACGATCAGATCCATAACTCCAGGAAACATTCAACATGGGGAAACCTAGGAAAAGCGGCCCTTCAAGGAGTATCTCTGATCATTTCACAAAACAAACAGCAGGCTCCCAATTGGGGAACAGCCCTGCACCTACCTCGCCCTCAGGCTCAGAAGGGGGCAGAGACTCGGAGGTCGCTTATCCAAATGTGAATGTGTCAGACTTCTCGATGGCCAAATTTGACATGCTATTGCAATCACGGCTATCAGCGGCCATAAAAGAATTTAAACAGGAAATACAGGAACTGGGCGTACGGACCAGTAAACTTGAAACCATTGCGGATCAACTTATTGTAAGCCAAGCCAAGGACAGAGCCGACATATCGGCCAACACTTCGCAACTCAAGGACTTTGAACTAAAGCTAGAAGACCTTGAGAACAGGAGCCGGCGACACAATATACGCCTGAGTGGGATACCTTCTGCGGTTATGGACCTGGTAACTTACACGAAAGCAGTGGTATCTACCATACTCCCGACCTTCACCCAAGAACCCTGGGACATAGAAAGGGCACACCGAGCCCTGGGAGGCCCTGCAACCCCTAACTTGCCAAAAGACGTGGTGGTGCGCTTCCTCCGGCAGCAGACCAGAGATGCGGTACTTCAAGCCGCCAGAAAAGCCCAGGCTATCATAGGCCCAGATGGAGCGGAAATCCAGATCTATGCCAACCTGGCCCCATCAACCCTGTATAAGCGACGACAGATGAAGCCGATCCTGCAAACTCTGACGTCACACCAAATAAAATATAGATGGGGGTTCCCCTTCAGCCTCACCTTCCAGGTAGGCGCAAAAACATACATAGTGCGCTCAATGGAGGAAGGAAGGGAGACCCTTCACCGTTTGAGACTCCTGAAAGAGGGGGAATTACTTAGCCCCCAAGGGGTTACCGGGGCCCAAAGGCCGGCAAGAGAATGGACTGAAGTAACCCAGCCCAAACGTCAAAGATCACAGAAACAAGGGAGAGAGACATCCGATCTTGAGCTTAAGGCAGGCCCATCATCAACCTAGGTGGTCCGCAACCGGAGGCACCACCCCCTTCACGGTACAAATCGCCCCAGGACAAAATGAAGCAAAAAGACCAAAATTACTCTTACAAGAAGGGCATACTCAGGGAAACTATAGCGAACTTTGCAACTAACTGAAAGCAGCCACGCATAGTCAAGAACTGACAAAGTCTAGACGATACTTACCCAATTCAGGCCAGGAAGGGCCCCTAGAGTATTGCCCACTGGAAAGCGGATGATCCCAGAGACTATACCAGCAACCTCAGGGGATGACCACCCTTAACAAAATTAGGCTGACCGTTTACCAGCCGGGCATTCCAATTTCCCTGATGATAGTTTTTCAAGTTTATTACAATCTGGTGTTTGAACTCTTAAAGATGTTTGATTCTATTTTTTATCTAATATCTCCAATTATTGACATGTTCTATTGTCTTGTTTCACACTTTTAGGCAGTTGAGCTCTAGGGCAATGACCTTAGACATTTCCACCTATATTTGTAAACGAAGGCTTTATGCCTTCCACACACTATTGTTTTTCTTTTATTTGCACTACCGATGCAAAGGAGGTTATGATATACCAAATACCATGCTAACTATCTATACTCTCCTTACTTTCTCCCTAGCAGCTGAGAGCATCCTTCAATCCACCTTGTACACCAACCACCCGCCAAACAACAAAACCCCATCTGTACCCGCAAAGATTTGGCTTATCCCACAAACAAGATTAGGCAAAGAGAGCTACCCTGGACCCCTGGCCTCCTCTTATCCGGGTGGTGAGTATATTACACTTGGAAGCCTGACTATAGGCGCAAAATGTGATACCACATCATGACTGACACTGAAATAACCTTTATCACACATAACGTAAGAGGGTTCGACTCATAATTTAAAAGGCGGAAGGCCTTTAATGCTTACAAACAGTACCACCCCTCAGTACTCTTCCTACAAGAGACGCATTTTGTCAGGAACAAGATCCCTAAATATTTATCCAAACTCTATCCTACCTTCTTTGCCACTAGCCATTCCACAAAGAGGGCAGGGGCTGCAATCCTGTTGCACAAAGACCTCCCTTTTATCCTAGACCATAAAAAGATAGACCAAGATGGCCACTTTCTGCTCCTTACAGGCTCCCTATTCGGGAAGAAATTTACCTTGATCTCACTATATGCCCCCACTCTTATGCCACAGAAAATTTTCATACGCTTACTGCAGTATATTAAATCCCATGATATCAGGAAAATAATCCTGGGAGGGGATCTAAATTCAGTCTTATCACCATTAGATAGATCAGGAGGGGGACGGAGCAGTCAACTCACTAAAAAGCAATCCCAAATTCTGGCAATGTTGGACGAACTCCACCTGATAGACCTTTGGAGGGAACAACACAGAGGGGTAAGGGAGTATTCATTCTACTCCCCAGTGTACAAGACATACGCTAGAATAGATACATTTTATACAGACTCCTCCCTGCTAGATAACGTGGTGGGCTCGGGAATCCATCCATGCCCCTGGTCAGATCACTCCATGGTGAGTTGCACAATAGACTTTGGCTTTTGCATTTAAAACCCCATACTCATGGCGACTCAACGAAATGCTCATGTCAATGCCTCTTTTTAGGGACCACGTAGCATTTGACATAGAACTTTACTTTTCAACAAACCTATCTGCAGAGGTGGACATAGGGGCACATGCATCAAACTAGCAGCAAAATACAAAAAATCCCAAAAGGCCAGAGAAAGACAGTTGAATGCAAGCCTAATGGACCTAGAAAAGCTCAACCAAAAATCTCCAACATCGGAAAACCGCAGCAAAATAGACAAGATCAGGGCTGAGCTAGACCTAATCCTCTCGGAGCAAGTAGAGAAAGCCATGAGGTGGACAGGCCATCGATATTATACCAAAGCCAATAAACCCAGCGCCATGCTCGCTAGGAAACTAAAACAAAAAGCTAACCAATCAAAAGTCTTTAAAATTAGACAACCCACGGGAGGGATAACCTCTAGCCCTGCGCATATACAGAAAGAATTTACAACTTTCTTTCAAAATCTATACTCGTCCCCCAATCCCCCCATAGATAACCATTTAAACCAATTTCTAGGATCGGTAGATCTCCCAGTAATGTCTACCCAAGAGATGGACCATGTTAAAGCCCCAGTCACAATAGAAGAAGTCATAGAAACGATTAAATCTCTAAAACCAGGGAAAGCCCCGGGGCCGGATGGGTTCACGAACCTATACTACAAAACATTTGCGGAACCATTAGCAGCACACATGACGACCCTATTCAATAACATGCTAAAGGGACACAGTATCTCCTCTGAACTAAACCAGGCTAATATGGTATTCTTTCAAAAGCAAGGGAAAGACCCCCTTCATGTACAGAACTACAGGCCAATTTCCCTCCTGAATGGGGATATCAAGATCCTAGCTAAACTTATGTCCAACAGAATCAACTCATTTCTTCCCAGACTGATCCATAAGGACCAGGTGGGGCTCGTCCCACATAGGCAAGCAGGGGATAATGTCAGGAGAATATTAAATTTAATACATCTATCTCAGCAACGCAAAACTCCTGTGTCTCTTCTAGCGTTAGATCTTGATAAGGCCTTCGACTCAGTAGAGTGGAAGTACCTCTGGGAAGTTCTCAGGAAATTTGGACTCCCTGAACAATTTATTAACCTCTTGAAAATATACTATGACAAACCCAAAGCCTGCCTCAAATTAGCGGGGGATAACCCCTCTATAATTAAGATTGAAAAGGGAACTAGACAAGGATGCCCCCTCTCCCCTCTGCTCTTCGCACTAGCAATAGAGCCTCTAGCCCAAATGATTAGATCCAAAGCGGAGATAGAGGGGGTTGTGGTGGGAATGCACCACATGAAAAGCTGCTTCTTCGCGGACGACTATCCTCCCCTGTTCAGGGAATTGCACACTGAACTTTCAACATGGACTAAAGGGGCCTGTCTTGGCTGGGTCGCATTAATGCGATCAAGATGAATCTATTGCCACGGCTTCTTTACCTCTTTAGAACGATCCCAATCCCAATCCCAGCAAAAAAATTGGAAATTTGCCAAAAACAGATTTTTAACTTCATCTGGGAGTACAAACGCCATAGAATCTCAAAAACAGAAATGCACAAAGGCAGACGCATGGGGGGATTAGCATGCCCAAATCTTCATATATATTTTAAAGCCGCCCAGCTAGCATTCATACCATTGGCTCACTCACCACAGCATCAACCATTATGGATGTTTATCGAAAACAGGGCAATGACACCTTATACATGGGCCAATATCCTCTGGCTGCCTGATATACCGGATAACATGAGGAAAATGGACAACCCTTTTATAAAACTTACCCTTGAAACTTGGCGATAGGCAGCTAAAACACGACACCTCTCAGCAACACCCTCCACATTGACAGCATTGGCCCCCCACCCAGGATTCGCCCCAACGCTTACCCAGGAATCGCTTTTTTGGTGGCAAACAAGGGGATTTTTACGACTGGGATCATGGTTTCATGCTAATAAAATTAAACATCCAGACAATATAAAAAATTCTCTGAACATACCACCCAGAGAGTACTTTAACTTAAAAAAAATACTATTTAATGTGAACTCAATAAAACAGGAATTCGGACCCCCCAAAACAAATTGGCTGATTAAGCTTTGCGAGTCGTTCCCTCTTTGTAAAGGTATGATAAGTCTCCTATACCATGAACTTCTACTCGACAAACAGACCAGGAAACCTGCATATGTTTTAGCATGGGAACAAGACCTGGGGCATGAAAGAGATGAGGGCTCATGGACCTCCTCATGGGCCAATTTATCTAAAGGCGCACTTAACTTCAGTTTGCTGGAAACCTCACTCAAGGTTCTCCATAGAACATACATAACTCCGGACGGGCAACATACATGGAACAACAAAGTGAGCCCCAGGTGCTTTAGAGGCTGCCAGGATTCGGGCTCCTTCATCCACATTTGGTGGACTTGCCCTATGGCAAGAGCCATGTGGGAGGAGGTCTTTGACCTGGCATCCACAATAACCCATGCCCACATTGACAGAGACCTAGAGATCGCACTCTTGGGGTCCAGATGCCCACTTCTCTCCAGGCCCCAAAATGTACTACTGCAATTCATGATGCTAGCGGCCAAAAGCCACTTAGCAAAACAATGGAAAAGCAACGCCCTCAGCCTTCAGGCCATCATCAACAAACTTAACTTTATAGCCACCAACGAACGATTATCACATCTATTAGCTGATGCAATGCCCACATTCCTTTATATATGGAGCCCCTGGCTACACTCCCCTCTTAGCTTAAGGGGACTAACGACAACTGACGTTATGACTAAGGCTTCCCCGGATGGGAGGAGGGCCATGGCGTCTTGAACATAACGAGTCCATCCTGCGGGACAAGATCAGGTGAGGTGGCGGCGTGGATCGAGTGCAAAATCTTAGGTATAATTAACACCCTCCCTTATCCCCCGCCTCATATCTTTCCCCTACCAAGTTAAGTAATCCTGACCCCACCTTAATATCCCCCCCCCCCCCCCCACCACCACCACCTAAAACAAGAAAGAAATCCCCGACCCTCTAAAGGGAAGGGGATACAAGATACTTAATTCGCAACAATAAATGACTAAGGAAGATGTACCCAAATCCCCATTAAATTCAGAAAATCCTTATTAGGCAGAGGGAAGAATGCTCCACAAAAGCGCTGCACGGCACTACGGCTATGAGACTTAAGGTTACTAGACAAATACTGTAAATTGCATTTCATACTGTTAAGAAAGATGTACTGTTTTGTGCGTGCTGTGTTTGCCTAATAAAAACTCGATTGAGAAAAAAAAATGTTGTGCTGATATTCAGGTTCTTGCTGGTCTGTTAAGACATGAGTCTGGGCTATTTGAGTTTTGGCTCTTTGAGTTTTGAGTTTTCTGTGCTGTCATCACAATAACTCTTATTAGTGTTTGACAAATGTCTCATTACCTATACTGCTGCTAATAGCATACCTTGTCAGAAGTAGGGTAGTTTGCCTGTTTCTTTTTCCATCATCACAAACTAGTAGGTAGGTAAATACATCTCTCCAGGATTTGAGTGATTGTATAAAGCAATCTTAGATATAGAAATTACTGTTTAAATTTGCATAAAGAACAGCAAATGCAAACGTGAAACTGCAAATGGATCTTTATCGCACTATTTTGGCACCATTTCCCTTTGTATGTAAGAAATAAGAACTACAAATCTGATGCTTCTAAAATTATTGAATCAATTATTCAATCTTAACTAGTGCACACAATTTAACATATTATGATGAAATATATATAGAGCTTATAATTGATATTCAATATCAGTATAAAGCAGCTTTAGTGAAACTGTGTTATAAAGCATCATCATTGTTCCAATTTTAAATGAGAAAGAGGTCCAGGAGAATCAGAATAGAGAAGTCACCATTTAACTTGATGGGAGTAAGTCATTAGTGACTTTTGTTAGGGCTGTTTCTGTAGAGTGTTGGGCCCGGGAGCTGGATTGGAAGAGGTCAAGAAGGGAATTGGAGGAAATAAATTGGGTAAGGTAATTGTAGATGAGCCACTCAAGCAGTTTTGAAGCCAGGGGAAGTAGAGAGCTAGAGCGATGGATTCAAAGCCTGGATCAGATGAGGGTTTCTTAAGAATGGGTGTTATTATGGCATGTTTTAAATATAATGGAAACATGCCAATGTTTAGGGAAAGTTTGAATAGATATGTGAGAGCTGTGATAAGTGTGCTAGAGAGGGGAGGAATTAGCTGTGATAGAATAGGATCATGTGGACAAGTTGTAAAGTGAGAAATTGATAGTAGACTGGATACTTCATCCTCAGTTATAGGGTCAAAGGCAGTGGTGGCTAGTGACTTTCCAATTTGGTGGCCCCTCTCCTTTCACAGGCTCCACCCATTTGCATGGACTCCTCCCCATCATGTCATATTGATTTTTGTATGGACCACCCATTGAAATAGTCTCCACCCACTGTTTTTTTTCCTGTTAATACATTCTAGATTCTTAGGACTCTGACGAATGATAACATTAAAATCTCTCTTCTGTTTCAACAACACAACGACACTCACCAACAGTTGGTTCTCTTTCTCAAGGTTTCTTAAAGTGTAGTAGTAGAATAACCAGTCCAAAAAAGTCTGCAGCTGCAGAGTGCTTGGATCTGGGTGTGATATAAAACAAGCAAACAAATCAGAGCATGCAAGGCATCATCCTTTCCGCCTAATATCCGCCACTATACCATGCTGATCTATATAGGGCCCCAAAATACCATGTGGTTCTCTATAGGCCCAAACAGTACCAAAAAAAAACACATTATACCATGCTGGTCTATATAGGCCCAAACCAGACCTAAAAACCCACATTATACCAGGGATGTCTCTATAGGCCCAAACCATTACCTAAAAACCCACATTATACATTGCAAGTTTATATAGGCCCAAACCATACCTAAAAACCCACATTATACCATGCTGGTCTATATAGGCCCAAACCATACCTAAAAACCCACATTATACCATGCTGGTCTATATAGGCTCAAACCATAGCTAAAAAAAAAAAAAAATACCATGCTGGTCTATGTAGGCCCAAACCAAACCTAAAACCCACATTTTACCATGCAAGTCTATATACTGTAGGCCCAAACCATACCTAAAAACCCACATTATACCATGCAGGCCTATATAGGCCCAAACTGTATCTAAACACCCACATTACACCATGCTGGTCTATACAGGCCCAAACCATACCTAAAAACCCACCTTATACCATGCAAGTCTATATAGGCCCAAACCATGAAACCATGCCATGGTTTACACATAATTTAAATTTAGACATGTGACGACAAGGGTTAATTGCTGGGCCTATGCAAGGATTGCAATCATGACCCCTCAGCATGGAGGGGGTGAATGTTAGGTCCCACAGAGGGTACTTGTAGTGATGTATACTGGGATATTTGAACTGATTAGTTTGCACTACAGTATGGCTGAACCTAAAATTATCCTAAGAGTCACCAATTGTCAGTAAATTATTTCCCAGTACACTGTGCTTCTTCTAGCACTGCATTTTTGTTACAAAGATTTAAAAAGCCTTCCCACTTTTATGCTATTACAGTGTACCAGAATCGAATTAAATGGATACAACACAGGTTCAAAATAAGATCCAATTTAAAACTATACTTTTAAGTAATTTCTTAGTTGAGTGCTATTTAATAAAATGCATTTTCTCTCAGTACACTTACAGCAAAGTTTGTAATTGTCACAAGCAACTCTGTTATTTGGGAATCTGGCACACTGGGTTACTAACATCAAAGGCTATTAAAATGGGCATGAGACTTGTTGTGGGTATAGTGATCTGTTAATTTTGTGTTTAGTGTAGTGTGGGACACAATAAATAATGTTGGGTTTGCTATATGGTGTTTTGTGACTATAGTAGTGTTATTGTACCTGTAGCTAACAGAGATCCATGTTCTGCCATGTTTGTTAGTGTGACAACAAAGAGTTAACTCTGCCGGAATTGTAATGTGGACATGGTCCCCAGATGGCACCCCCTAGTCTCTTATGCGTGATCAAAGTATAGCCAAAAAATCTAAAGTGACCTAATAAGATAACCCCAAGTTCTGGTGTTTCTGGCGACCAGGGAGGGGATTTATATCATTGTAATGGTGTGAGAAGGTCACAGTAAGAAAGCAGACCCCTCATATAGGGAGGGAAATTGTGAAGAAGGGGTTTAGCTAAAGAAAGTGGGGAGGGGAGATGTGGGTTAATTGTTTGGTTTAAATGTGTCTAAAAGGAAGAATAAACATTCAGTTTCTTGTATGATGTCAAATCCTAATTAAGGGATCTGATTTTCCTGCTTCTCCGTGAATTATGTCTTGATCTGAATTGTTGGGTGCTGAGATAAATATAAAGACATAATGTGCAGATTGCACCTGTAAACTGAAGTAGGAGGATTAGGGGTACATGGACCCCTCGTCTTCTGGGTTGTGACAGTCACCTCTTCTGTTTTGTTCTGTTTCTTACCTCTAGCTTTAAACATTATGTTAGAGTTTAACTATAGAATAGTTAAAGTACACAGTAACCAAAATGGTGGAAATCGCTCTCTACCCACATCCAAGACTTGTTATAGAGTTGAAAGTGAAAAATGCAGTTTCATATACAGGGTACGTGTAGTTGGGTGAGGGACTGTTTAAAATCCTAGGACTATTCTAAGTCTGAGCAAGGGGAGGCCAATTCCACAAAGTATGAGAGATCAACAGCCCCATTAAATTCAGAGGCCATAGCGGCATCGGTACACCCGCAAAGGCTGCGGGCTTGAAATTTGGCTGAGTTATAGAGCTATTAAATTGAACCATGCTGCGAGTTACGAGCCGGAGACGCAAACCCATAAATCATTCTTGCACACGTTGCATGTGCGGCCATGAACTTGATCAATTAATCAAACCCGTAGTTACGGGTTTAGACGGAGCCATTAGCAAAAAACGAGATTGTCATCATTACGTCACTGAAAAATGGAGGTTAGATTTCAAAGCCTTACTGGTTTCAATTACGAGTTTCAATCACACCCGCATTTCAGAAATAATGCAATATTAATAAATCAGTAAATATGATATTCTATTCCATGCAAGTTCCATTATATGTATTAACTGATTACCATGAACAATATAACATGGAAATGAAACATAAAAAAATATATTTTATATGGCAGATTTGCGATCTTGAGAACGTTGTGCTATTAATTGTAATACCTAACATCACTTTCCCTTTCATTATGAGTACAGTAGTGTGTTGATATTTGCATTCACAGTGCTATGGATAGGACTTAAACCCCCTTGCGGGTCCTCTCTAGTAAACGTTGGCATTTTGGCTCCATTTGCGGATAACGGGTTTGAAAGCCAGTGTATTCGTAGCGATTTAATAGTGATTTGTGAACGTAACAGTTGTGGGCTTGCCAGAACAAAGGATTTGCAGTCGTGGAGTTCAGATTTTGACATCCTGTAGGGTTTTTTCGTTTGCGGGTAACTTTACGAGGCCTTTTTAATAGCCGTAAGTCTTGTGGGCTACGTTATGGGCTACGGTTTTACGTGTTGAGGGGTATTTAATAGGGCTGCAAGTCTGCTGCATTCCAACCTCTATAACACCTATCTGAAATTTTGCAGACAAGCACTAAGTTCCAGAGTGAGAGGCCTAACTACATGTCATATTTTACCCACAATTTATCCAGAGTCTGAATGTGTTTGATATTTTAAGAATATGATCCCATCAAGAACAACAAAGGAATGGATGATGCACTTTCAGACTCTTCCTTGCTCTGAACAGTTTCAAACACTCTCCAAAAACTCATCTATTCAGAGTAGCCTAGCAACTTGCAGCCCCAATAAATTTGGGCTACGTGTAAAATCGTAGCTCGTAACCTAGCTCACAAGACTTAAGGCTATAAAATTAGCCCTTTAAAGCAACCTGCAGACGACTTGCAAGTTAAGAAGCAGCAAGGCCGAAAAAAGCCTACGGGACGTGGAATGTGGAACTTCGTTGCCGCAAATCCTTTGTTCTCTCAAGCCGTAACCGCTACGTTCCAATTGAGCTATTAAATTGGATCAAGATCACTGGAGTTCAAACTCGTAACTCGCAAAGGGAGCCAAGAAGCCAACGAGTGCTAGAGAGGACCCGCAAGCGTGGTAAAGTCCAACTTGTAGCACTTTAAATGCACATATACACACACTACTGTACTTTTATTAAAAGGGAAAGTGATGTTAGGTCTTAGAATTAATAGCACAACATTCTCAAGCCCGTGTTGGGGAAATAATACAAATATCCTTACATTTTTAGCATATATATATATATATATAAGATTATCACTTCTTTCAGTGAGAATGATATTTGGCTGGGATGTAAGCAGTGAACTAGTATTTTCTATTTTTTAAGATATAAGTTATGAAATGGTTAAAACGCACAAGTGTATCATATAAAGTAAATATACGCACAGATCTTACCAAAGTATGTGTTATATACTTATTGGGTATCATATGTAAATAAAATTTTATTAGTTGCTAGTGGATTATGCCATGCGTCTAAAAAGGGATGATGGATTATTGCATTGTCTTTGTGTAAACTAGTATAAACGTTTACTTTTTCTTTTTATTCAGCCGGTCAGTAGAAGCCATTTTTGGATGTTTTTACTACTGATCCACATTTTTGTCTAAATAAACTCTAATAAGGAGAAAATTACCAGAGGGCTCTTTTTTGTTATCATGACTGGGGTCGGAGTACAAAGTGATGTGAGTATGTTTTCTTTCTTCCTAATCACCTGAAAATCGGCCCAGAAAAATACTTTATTTTTATGTTTAATTTTTGTGCTATATCGATCCCTTTGATCTGTGAAGCCTGTAACTGTTACGTTCCAATCATGCGATTAAATTGCAAATAATTCACTGGCGTTCCAGCCCCTAACGCACAAATGGAGCCCAAAAGCCAACGGGTACTAGAGAGGACCTGCTAGGGGGTTAAAGCCCAATCTGTAGCACTCTAAATGCATATGGACACACTCTACTATCCTGATAATTAAAGGGAAAGTGATGTTAGGTATTAAAATAAATAGCACAACATTCTGAAGCTCGCAAAACAGTAATATCAAATACCATATATACTCGAGTATAAGCTGACCCGAGTATAAGCCGAGGCACCTATTTTACCACAAAATACTTGGTAAAATGAGTGACTCGAGTATAAGCCGAGGGTGGGAAATATGCTGTCCCCCGTGTCCCTTTTGTGCCCTCTGTGTCCCCCCTCTCTCCCGTGTCTCTTCTCCCCTCCCCCTTCCCTGTGTCTCTTCCCCCCTCCCTTATCACCCTCCTCAACCCCCCTCCTCATTCTCAACCCCACTCCTCAGCCTCCCTCCTCAACCCCCTCATCCTCAACCCCCTCCTCAACCGTCCTCCATAACCTAAACCTCCCTCCTCATCCTCAACCTCCCTCCTCATCCTCAACCCCCTCCTCAACCTCCCTCCTCATCCTCAAGCTCCCTCCTCATCATAAACCCCCTCCTCAACCTCCCTCCTCATCCTCAACCTTCCTCCTCATCCTCAACCCCCCATCCTCAACCCCCTGATCAAACCCCCCTCAACCTCACTCCTCAACACCCCAATCCTCATCCTACCCCCTCAACCCCATCCTCATCCTCAACCCCCCATCCTCATCATCAACCCCCCCATCCTCAACCCCCTCCTCACCCCCTCCTCAACCTCCCTCCTCCTTATGAACCCCCTCCTCATCCTACCCCTCAACCCCCCATCCTCATCCTCAACCCCCCATCCTCAACCCCCCCTATCCTCATCCTCAACCCCCTCCTCACCCCCCCTCCTCAACCTCCCTCCTCCTCATCAGCCCCCTCCTCAACCCCCCCTCAACCTCAACCCCCCTCCTCCTCATCAACCCCGTCCTCAAACCCCCCATCCTCAACCCCCCTCCTCATTCTAAACCCCCCTAAATACATACCCATCTAACTTTCCCCTCACTTACCTGCTTCTTCTCCGGCCCCTTGCTCCTTCCGTCTTGACCCCGGCGGTCATGTGATTTCACATGCGCGCCGCGTCATTAGCATATACCGGGTGCCGGCACCCTGTATATGCTAATGACGCGGGGCGCATGTTACGTCACATGCGCGCCGGGGTCAAGACGGAAGGAGCAGAGACCGGAGAAGAAGCAGGTAAGTGAGGGTGAGGTATTTGGAGGGGAGACAGTGAGGAGGGGGGTTGAGGAGGAGGGGGGTTGAGGATGAGGAGGGGGGAGGGAAAGAGACACAGGGCTTAGAGAGACACATCGGGGTAGAGAGACATGGGGGGTTAGAGAGACACGGGGGGGTAGAGAGACACGGGGGGAGTGACTCGAGCATAAGCCGAGGGGGCCCTTTTTAGCCTTAAAAAGGGCTGAAAAACTGAGGAAATTGAGGTGAGGATGGAGGAAGTGGAGGTGACGATGGAGGGAGAGGGAATAGAGGTGAGGGTGGAGAGAGAGGGAGTGGAGATGAGGATGAAGGGAATGGAGATGAGGATGATTCCAGCCAGGCACCAGGCTACCACCTGCGATGATTTCTCATACAGCCATGCCCGTCTCATCATTCCTGAATTCCGATGTCCACCATGTCCACCATTAGAAGCCACCATAGGGGAGATGAGGCAGCAAGTGGATGCTACTCGGGGGCTCCAGCCCAGTGTCTCTCCTGCTGTGAATAGCAGCCTCCAGAGGCTTTATAGAGAGGTAAGGAGACACAACCTCATGATGGAGTCCTACATGGCCAGGCTGCTCCAGTCTCCGGATAACCAGAGCTCATTCAGCTGAACATTGACGCCATCCAGCTGACTCTGGTTCCAAGTACTGCCTCCTCCAACCTAGAGGTCTTCCTCGCATATTCTCAGCCTGACTATTCCTCACCTCCTTCAATGCCTCCACCTCCTCCGGTGCTCCTGAGAGATACCTCCCCCTACAACCCCCCTTACCCTGGGGAGAAGACTTGTGGTCACAAGAAGTTGGGGCCTTGTGGCAAGGTGGAGGAGGATGTAGGCTGCACATAGTTTTGGACCTTCTCAACAGTGCTCTTCAGTGACAATCTATTTGTCCAACTGTTGACTCTCCCCCTGCACTGTGTGTGTGAGTGTGTAATTGAATTTGAGGCATCACTTTGTTATTTTGGTGGTCTTTCTAATTGCATGGTTTGGGCGTTTTAGGTGCTTCGGTCCTAAGTCCTATGGGGCTCGCGATTCCAGTTGCGTCGGTCCTAATTACTACGGTACTCAACTGCTCGCCTTGCTGCGCGAGGCCAGCAAATGGGTGACCAACATCGCAAAGGTTCCCAACATTCGCAAGATCCACAACTATTATAGTGATTCATAGTGGCTATCCATTATACAGTATGTATTAACACAATGATAGACATTCTATTAATGACATCTCCTCTTAAAAATGTAGGTCACAAGCTGTTAATTAAATCATATATCCTGTTTTAGAATGCATGATTGTTATCATTAATTTAGACCACTGGCAATATGGCGGGGCACTTGTAAAGACAATGGCATGTTAATCAAAGCCAGCATTAATACATGCATGTCCTCTCCGTATTATTAGTGCAACCTCACTTCCAGACGTCCTGGCTGTCCCCCCGTGCTGTGTGTGATGTTTTTTCGTGTTTTTCGACTCGGTTCGGCCGTTAACTTCGTATTTTTCCGACCTCGTATTTATTTTTTCTAAGCCCCACGTCTCATAATTTTTTTTTCGAAGTCCCCCGTTTGTCAACTGCTTGCAGCCTAAGGTGATCCCATGTTTCCTAAGTGCTTGGAGGCTAATTTCCGCGTTTTTCAATGCCTCTTCGGTGTTCCTTTCTGCCTGTCCCGTGTGTTTCAATGCCTCCACTGCTCCCCTCGCTTCGCAAGGCTCGCTGGTTCATTGCCTAAGTGCTACGAGTTTCAATGCCTTCACTGCTCTCCTCACTTTGCGAGGCTCGCAGGCGATGAGTGTCTTTGGCTCTCATCACCCAAGTCGTACGCACAACGCAAAGTGTGACGATGTCTCGCAGTTTGACAATTATAATATGTGATGTGAACATTCCAGCCCATTGTAGTGACACAGGAGTGGTTTCCAGGTGATCAGATGTATTAATATTTCCAAAATGCATTTAAGCTCTATTTTATGTTTTATTATCATGACTTTTGATATTGTAATGTTTTTTAAGTTAATACTCAAGAAAAGTATACATTGTAGCACTATTCAGTATCACCATTGTTATCCAAATGACAAGTAGTATTAATAATTAATTATTATAATAACACTTGCAATAATGTCACATAATTATTATTGGTAAACCTATTGCCACATACCCAACAGCAGTGGCATGGAAATTTACAGGTTGGGTGTTCCCAAAACTGGCCTTGATATAGATCAGTTTGCTGTTGTTCCATGTGCCTCTCCATACGAGATTTCTTCAAGCAGATGACATAAATAAATCTCTCTAAATTGGACAATTTTGATGTGCCACAGTGGTTAATATATATTTATTTTTTTCTTATACATCAAATTTGTAAGTATTTTTTTCTTTTAAATCACATGTCCTCATGTTTTTTATATATAAATTAAAAGAGGTTACGTTTTATCTACATATATGCTTGTCTGACACCATCTGTCCCAATTAAATCATACATACCAAGTAACCCTAAACATAGAAACAGATAAGTTTGTGAAATATGCTTTTTCTTATTTTAAGTTTATTGATAAATGTAATGTTATCCAAATGTATTATCAGTGTACTCTGGAGGTCCGTGGCTTCTACTGGAAAACAAAAAAAAAGAATATTTAATTTTCGTATGTAAATATAAATAAGCTGACAGGAACTATGTTGAAACAAATACATAGCAAAATGTTGCAATTGCATCTGGCCTCTCAGTAATACACATATACCTAATTTCATCACCTATTCATATTGAAGATTAACATTTTAATCATTCAGACATTTAAGTCAGGGGTCACCAAACTCGGTCCTGGAGGGCCGACCCAGGACTGGATTTGTGGATATCCTTGCTGCAAACAGGTGAGAATCTTGTTTCTTCAGCCATCCTGATTGACTCACCTGTTTGCAGCAAGGATATCCACAAATCCAGGCCTGGGTCGGCCCTCCAGGACCAAGTTTGGTGACCCCTGATTTAAGTTCTATATATATCACTGATGCCCCAACACGTCAACATTGTGTAAGACGTATACTGAAGCGAGTGAGTAAGGCAAGTGACTCACACAATTATATCATGTTTGCCATACATCTGTCCATAGTAAAATATGTATAATATCCAATCTTCTATACAAGAAACATGTGCCTACAATTGCTTTAAAATTAGTGTCCAAAGCTTCATAATGAAGAGTCTACCTAAATACTACAATATTTTCCATTCTGTTGATACATGTACTATGCATGTCTACTGGACTATATCATTTATTCATTTACCAATTAAATCAGTTACAACTATTTTATAGGAATCCAAATCAAACAGTGTACAGATGGTGAGTGTACTGTGGAATATTTAATCTTGCTGTGGTTTTGCAGACAGACCATATCACTAACACTAATACTACATCACTATTGAGTTAGCAGATAACAATGGATTGGAAAGTCAGAATTGAGTAATAAGGAAATGTATGTGCTGAGTTTTGTACCAATAGGTTTGTTTAAGGTTAGAACTTTATGTTTAGCAAATAGAGATAAGGTGTTACCTTATTTATAATGCGTAGAACTTGAAATTCAGGAACAGTAGTATTGCATGTGTGCACTTGCACCTACAGATCATTAAGGGATTTTCATTCCATTATCCCTGTGTCAAATGAACAGCACTACTTACTAAAACCTACACATGCATCAGGTAAATGTGCTACTAAAAAATTTAAATGTTTATTCTGAAAATAGAAACAATAAATTGTTTATACATTTATAAACTGAAAAACCCCGATCTACATGGTGAAGGAAATGATAAGTAGTGCAATTCATAGATAACATAAATACAACAAACAGAGTAAATTTACTACACAGTCAAAGAATTAAAGAACCAATCTAGTCATATATTTAAAATATACTATAGCTTGATAACAGGAAAACTATTATATATATATTTATACTAGCGCCTTTAGCGCTCATCGTGTGGCTTGCAATGAGAGTCTGCGGATCTCATTGTGAGCTGCAACTTTCCTGCTTTGCAGTGATCACCGTTGTCACTCCTCGTGAGCCCCACGGTGAGCGCCTTTGGCGCTCATTGCAAGGCTCTCACCCTGTGTTCTTTATAGGCGGTTGTATTACTGCCTTGGGTTAAGTGTTACTGGCTTGCGTTAAGTGTTACTGCTTTGGACTCAATTTTACGCTCGACGGGTTAGTTTTACGTCCTTCAGCCTCGTTTTCGCCATGTTGTTTTTTTTCTGCAGCCATTTTTTCGCTTAGGCGATTTTGGGTCATGAAAAAATGGCAAATACTGCTCAAATTAACTTGCAACCTCACTCACAGGCTCCCTGGCTCTCACCCTGTGCTGTGTGTGGGTGTGTAAGCTAATTTGAGGCATATTTGTGTTTTTTTTTTCAGGTTTTTACATTTCAGTGATTTGGACGTTAAAGTAATGTTGCAAAGCCCACAGTCCATATACGTGCCTCTGGTCCTAAGTCCTACGGGCCGTAATTTTGCGGGCCTCACCAATTCCCACGGGCCTTGCTCATCTCTAGCTTTCGGCGCTCATTGCAGCCTAAGTCCCATGTGTTTCAACTTAAAATTGTAAGCCCGACAATGCTGTTTGAGATGTGTTGTTGTTGTTAGTAGAATTTAGCGCTGAATTTGGATCTTTTATTTTCTCTTCTCGTACCTTAAACAATTATATATATAATATATATGAAGAGTGAGGTAGCCGTGAATGTCCAGTAATCCAGTTGAATAATGAGAGTATTGCAGTGAATATGGATACATTTTTATTGGACCAACGTATTCATAATAAAGCGACAAGCTTTCGAGAGATCATGCCTCTCTTTATTAAGTCAAAAAACGATACTGATACAAGTATGAACTAAAAACAGTAAACAGAAAGAAAAGGGAAAAAAATGGAAAAACAAGAAAGACAAAATTCATCTTATCTGCAACCTGATCTATAGACTTACTTACTGGCCTATCAGGACATTATTCACAGTGCTGGTCTGTTTCTCACTTAACTCTGCTCAATGAATTTTGTCTTTCTTGTTTTTCCATTTTTTTTTATATTTTTTTCCCTTCTCTTTCTGTTTACTGTTTTTAGTTCATACTTGTATCAGTATCGCTTTTTGGCCTGATAAAGAGAGGCATTATCTCTTGAAAGCTCGTCGCTTTATTATGAATACGTTTGTCCAATTAAAAAGGTATCACTATTCAATATATATATATATATATATATATATATATATATATATATATATATCATGCTTAAACAATTATGCTGGTGGGAGGAGAGGAGACTTTGTATGCAGAAAAAGCTTCTATATGCACGGTAGAAAAGTAGCAGCTGAAACTGCCAGATATTTCAGTAGGTCTGGTGGGAAGACTCATTAGTTAAAAAGGACACACCCTCCTGAAAGAGCAAGAAAAATTAAGTACTGCAGTAATGAATAATTGCATGTAAAAGTGAAATACTTAAAAGTTGTGTTTAGTGGTTTATCAAGTATCAAGTTTATTTAATCAAAGTATCATATATACAAGAATATGTCTATTTGAACAGGATTATAAGTAGGACTCAACATGGATTTATAAAGGAAATGTAAAGTCATGCATCTGGGAAGGAAAAATAGCCATGCAATTTATAATCTTAATGGAGCAAATCTAGGGGTATCAGATATTGAAAGGGATTTGGGAGTGCTTGTGCACAACCACCTAGGTAACACTGCTCAAAGCCAAGTAGCAGTTGCCAAGGCAAATAAACTATTAGCATGTATTAAGAAGGGTATAGAAGCCAGGGAAGCAAATATAATTCTACCACTATACAAATCCCTATGTAACGGAGCTGGAACACGCAGTCCAATATCTCCGCTGGTATACGGTAAAATACCCAAGAGGCACTACAGTTTCACCATTCCCGACCTCCCATATTGGACGACACACAATTTGGGAGTCAAATGAATACTGCCTTTATTTTGTTATGTGCAGAAATATTTATACACATCTTTTCCCACAGGCAATCCACATCCCCCATAGTTGGCCACACAATACACATAGAGGGACAATAGGTGAGTCACACCTCCCTGGCAACTTGATATAATCAGACATTGATTAAATCAGCCTTCTTTGTTCTTATCTGAGAATGAAAACACTTTATACAATCGACTCCCTTATCTCTGAAGTCTCTGTAATAGGATTATCTATTAGCCTAGGTCTGCAATAGTCTGGCTAATATTCTGCAGAGCATAAACCAACATACATATAATATAACAGTAGGATCATATTTTAACCAAGAATTAAATAACCATAAAACAGGGTAAAACAGTGATGGGTTCCGTTACACCCTAGTACGCCCTCATTTGGAAAATGGAGTACAATTTTGGACACCACTTCATAAAAAGGACATTTAGAGCTGGAAAAGGTACAGAGGAGGGCAACAAAACTAATAAGGGAAATGGAGGGGCTAAGTTATGAAGAAAGACTAACCAAATTAAGCTTTTTTTCTCTACAAAAAAAGGTGTTCAAGAGGGGATATGATTACCTTATATATATCCAGGGTCAGTATAAAGATTTGTCAAGGGAGCTTTTTGTGCCAAGAGGTTTTCAACTGAAAAGAGGACATCCTTTGAGGTTATATGTAAAAAGATTCCACTTTAAAGAAAGGGTTCTTCACTGTAAGGGTGGTTAATCTGTGGAATTATCTACCAAAGGAGGTGGTGACAGTGGATTTGATAGATAACTTTTAAAGAGATTGGATTTATTTCAAATTAAAAAGGGCATTCAGGGCTATCCTGGATAATTAGAGAGGGGTATTGATCTAGGGAGGAATCCGGCCTCCTGTATCTGGGGTCAGGAAGGAATAATTTTTTTTCCCCTTTGAGACGATTGGCAAAGTTTCACTTGGGTTTTTATTCTGTTTGCCTTCCTCCTTCCTGGATCAATTAATTAACACCTAATTATTTAACAACTAATCCCCATATTGCAGATCAGAGGAGATCTTAAAAGGTTGAACTTGATAAACTTTTAAACCTCAATCACTATGTAACTATGTAACCACTCAAATATCAACCACTTAAATATCAAATGTATAGCAAACTCTTATGAGGTACTTGACTTGAAAATGGTCAAACATATTTAAAAGGTTTAAAATAAATAATTACAGACATTATTTTATAATCATTGTATTCAATGCTGCTTTAATTGTAGCAAACATTTTCCTAACAAGATAAGATACATGAGAAGGAACAGTGGGTTCAGATAACATTCTTATTCAATTCAATCAAAAGATGAATACTTTGGATTATCATCTGACAACAGACCTAAACTGAACAGCAACTCCCACTCAGGCTACAAGCAGAGTCGTAGTTATAGATGGAAGCTCCCATGACAGAAGCAATTTCTTAAACATAACATTTTCTCCAAAAATGCCCATGACTTAAATTGCTGTTCATGATGTTAGTTTGTTATATACCCCATAAACAGATCAAGTATTTTTCAAACCCCAGAGGTCCTTTAACTATGAACCATATTTTGGGGAATTAGTGAAGGAAACAGCTTGTGGACAATGGACAGTCGTCCGACAAACACCAAACCAGCAGATGCACACTGTGGGATAATGCAGATTCAGAGTGCAATCTCTTGGGTTTTTGCTCACCTGTGCCATTAAAGGGATATGTAAGTGAGATGGATTATGTATGCATCTGACAGAGGGGAATTAGTAGTGTATGAAAACATTTTTTGTTGTTGCATGAAAACATCCCAAAATAAACATTAATTAGCTTACGTTGAAGTTACCAAAATGTCCTATGTTTTTTGGCATTTGCATTTTATCGTGTACACCCCTAGAAAACTCCACCACAATTAGCATAACATTCAAATTCAGAAACAGGTTAATACATTGTATCATTCTTCACCTTAGTGGCTTCAGCCCACGCCAATGCCATTTTACAATATAATATCAATATACAAAGAAATATTGATCTATAGGACAAATTAAATCGCCAGTATCTGGGGTCAGGAAGGGATTTTGCTTTTTTTTGTGAGACAATTGACAGAGTTTTAATGGGTTTTTTTTCTGTTTGCCTTCCTCTGGATTAATTAACAATTATTAACAAATAATCCACATATTAAAAGGATCAGAAGAGATCTAAAAAGGTTGAGCTTAATGGTCTAAAAGTTTCAACCTCAAATACTATGTAACTATGTAATATACAATTTTCTTATGTGATTTCAGGGGAAAAAATAAGTCTTACAAGTCAGTATTCCATAAAACAAACCCAGTGCACACTTTCAGTATGTCACACAGCCCTGAATGAAACTGACTTTATATATCCTGGAAGTGGCAGTGTCATCACTGCAGAATGGCGCAATCATGCCTTGCTATCTCAGAAAACAAACACTTAGCTGTTTAATCTGCTGCGCAGTGTGACGTTACAAGATATGCTATATCTGACCACATTGTTTGACTTTCCAGCTGCTGATCTATGTGGTCCTGACTAGTTTAATGTACGTTAACTGTGTCTGGATTCCCCTGATTTCTCTGACTCCCGAGAGTGATATAATTCTGAGGAATAAACAGAGACAGTGAGAAAGAATTACAATAATGGGACATTGTGAGGACTGCAAGACTTGGAAAAAGGTTCAAAATGAGCGCCGAAAGCTGTAGGCCTTTGGCGCTCATTGCGATGCACTCAAGGCTTTGAAAAAAATACCGAAGGTGTTCATTATGAGGCATGAAAGTGGCGGGTTGGACGAGGCCTGTAATGAGTGGCAAAGTAGACGGTGGGCGAGGCGATCATCGCGAGGCCTGCAAGTAAGAGGGGGGAGAGCCTCGCATTGTGTGAAAAACAGCATTGCGAGGCTTCAAATTTTATTACCGTCATGTTTGACGGGCAAGTTGCTTGTGCTATTATATTGTTGAGATTATTGTAGGGGCCAAGCTAGCTTTTATTTTTTGGAATAAGACACATGAATACCAAATAATGCAGCAACCTAATGACTGGAGAAGAGGAGGTACAAAGATGGTTAAAGGCCTGTACCACACTCAAATTATTAGTAAAAAAAAAATCTAAACTCTGGAAGAAACAATAATCCCCAATGATTTTTGTCAAACCCATAACAGACCAATGGCAAGGCGATGGTGCACCATTGGTTCCCGAAAATAAATGTAGAGCAGCCTTTCCATTCTGTGTAATGTATATCCTGTCTGTGTAATATAATGCCAGATCCTGATGTATATCTTAAGGACGATTATTACTGTCTTTATTTCATACCTTGCCAGACGAACAGATTATGAAATCCCGAAAGCTTGCACTGTAACCCTTCTTAGCTAGCCATTAAAGGTATCACATTTTACTCTACTTTGCATTCTGTATTTTCTACAGCTAACACGACACCACCCCATTACCTACTACAAAGAGGAAGTTGTCTGACTTCAAGTCACATTAAAACAGCCATTATGAATTGGAGCCATCTTATACTTTATCAAGATTAAGGTAACACCACGGAAGTATTATTTAACACTTATTAAAATGTTAAATTATTAAAAAAAATCCATTTTGCACTGTCAGACAGCCTTTCTGATCCACCCCAAATATAAATTATAATATTTTGTTAATGAGAGAACATTGCAATTAGTTATTGAGAAGTCTTGTGACATTGGATCCATTGCAGATGTGCAGACAACTGTGTGTACGACAATGGACCCAATACCATTGGGGCTAATAAGTAATTAATATCAATGATCAATCATTAACAAACTAATCAAATCTATTTTGTGGTGGATCAGAAAGCCTGACTGACAGTTCAAAATGGCAAACTTAGCTTACTCTGTGAAAGTGCTTTTTTAAAGAAACATTCAGTTGATAAATATCTGATATTACTTATTCCATATTTGGCATCACTGTTATGTCCCTTTCAAAATAACGATAGGGATGGTATAATAATAAGGACATTTTTGGTTATAATGTGTCTATTACATTCAGTGGCGCGGTCAAGATTTTTGCCAATTTCCTAGTGTTAAGGTAGGGTTTGGGGTTAGATTTAGGATTAGGGTTAGATTTGCGGTTATTAGGGTTAAGGTTTGATTTATGGATAGAAGTAGGGGTTAGGGTTACATTTAGGGTTAGGTTTAGAGTTAAGGTTTAGGTATAGGGTTTGGGGTTAGGGGCTAGGTTTTAGGGATAGAGTTTAGGGTAGATTCATGGGGGTTAGGATTAGGCTAGTGCAGACGATGGCTGCCACTGCTGGTGGTCAGAAAACAGGAAGGATCCTAAAACTGTCCTGTGAAAAGGCAATTCTGTAGAAGTCAGAAAAAAGTATAAATGATATTTTACAGGTTTCAGAAGCATGTGATAGAAAGCAGACTTATCAAACATGAAGCATTTCTCAACTACAGTCCAGTACTAGTGAAAGCATTAATCAGTGATGGTAGTATACACTGTACCTTAATCCATGCTAGACATGTCACCTACTGTATTGGTCACTGATAGTAATACATAAATATTATTACTACAACCATCACATTTTTATAATTAATTGCTTTTAAAAATGATTTGCTGAATATTTTCTCAGTTGTACTTATATAATCACTATGTATCACAGTATATATATACTGGTGTGCTAGAAGTGATATCAGTGTAACTCAGCCTCCCACACATGGGGCGTGTCTTGGATGGGGAGAAAAAAAAATGAATGAACTTGCTTCCTGTAATCTGATTGGTTGATAATCTAGATGCCTCACATGGTCCAATCAGAGAAGAGTTGCCTAATAGCCTTAGACATATGTAAATGTTGCTGCGCGGCTGTGCCGAGTTAGAGAAGCACTATCTGTGTGTGTGGAGGTTTCCTGTTTATGTAAGTGTTTTATATGAATCTGCTGTGTTTATCTAACTGTACAGGACACTATGCATGATCTCCATTGTATGACTGTATGGATGCTGACTTTGTTACAATACTAGATTGGATCTACATAGCATTAGAGGACTGAGTGACCTGTATCTATCTGTATGTGACTGTACAGGACACTATGTATGATCTCCATTGGACAGTGATGACTTGTTACTGTATGGATACTGACTTTGTTACAATACTAGATTGGATCTACATAGCATTAGAGGACTGAGTGACCAGTATCTATCTGTTTGTGACTGTACAGGACACTATGTATGATCTCCATTGGACAGTGATGACTTGTTACTGTATGGATACTGACTTTGTTACAGTCCTAGATTGGATCTACATAGCATTAGAAGACTGAGTGACCTGTATCTATCTGTATGTGACTGTACAGGACACTATGTATGATCTCCATTGGACAGTGATGACTTGTTACTGTATGGATACTGACTTTGTTACAATACTAGATTGGATCTACATAGCATTAGAGGACTGAGTGACCAGTATCTATCTGTTTGTGACTGTACAGGACACTATGTATGATCTCCATTGGACAGTGATGACTTGTTACTGTATGGATACTGACTTTGTTACAATGCTAGATTGGATCTACATAGCATTAGAAGACTGAGTGACCTGTATCTATCTGTTTGTGACTGTACAGGACACTATGTATGATCTCCATTGGACAGTGATGGATTGTTACTGTATGGATACTGACTTTGTTAAAATACTAGATTGGATCTACATAGCATTACAGGACTGAGTGACCTGTATCTATCTGTATGTGACTGTACAGGACACTATGTATGATCTCCATTGGACAGTGATGGATTGTTACTGTATGGATACTGACTTTGTTAAAATACTAGATTGGATCTACATAGCATTAGAGGACTGAGTGACCTGTATCTATCTGTATGTGACTGTACAGGACACAATGTATGATCTCCATTGGACAGTGATGGATTGTTACTGTATGGATACTGACT
The DNA here is from genome assembly GCA_027410445.1 of Discoglossus pictus. Lineage (NCBI taxonomy): Eukaryota > Metazoa > Chordata > Amphibia > Anura > Alytidae > Discoglossus > Discoglossus pictus. The sequence goes on from CM050164.1 coordinate 383,988,486, forward strand.
TTGTTACAATACTAGATTGGATCTACATAGCATTAGAAGACTGAGTGACCTGTATCTATCTGTTTGTGACTGTACAGGACACTATGTATGATCTCCATTGAACAGTGATGGATTGTTACTGTATGGATACTGACCTTGTTACAATGCTAGATTGGATCTACATAGCATTAGAAGACTGAGTGACCAGTATCTATCTGTATGTGACTGTACAGGACACTATGTATGATCTCCATTGGACAGTGATGGATTGTTACTGTATGGATACTGACTTTGTTACAGTGCTAGATTGGATCTACATAGCATTAGAGGACTGAGTGACCGGTATCTATCTGTATGTGACTGTACAGGACACTATGTATGATCTCCATTGGACAGTGATGACTTGTTACTGTATGGATACTGACTTTGTTACAATACTAGATTGGATCTACATAGCATTAGAAGACTGAGTGACCTGTATCTATCTGTTTGTGACTGTACAGGACACTATGTATGATCTCCATTGGACAGTGATGACTTGTTACTGTATGGATACTGACTTTGTTACAATGCTAGATTGGATCTACATAGCATTAGAAGACTGAGTGACCTGTATCTATCTGTTTGTGACTGTACAGGACAATATGTATGATCTCCATTGGACAGTGATGGATTGTTACTGTATGGATACTGACTTTGTTACAATACTAGATTGGATCTACATAGCATTAGAGGACTGAGTGACCTGTATCTATCTGTATGTGACTGTACAGGACACTATGTATGATCTCCATTGGACAGTGATGACTTGTTACTGTATGGATACTGACTTTGTTACAATACTAGATTGGATCTACATAGCATTAGAGGACTGAGTGACCAGTATCTATCTGTTTGTGACTGTACAGGACACTATGTATGATCTCCATTGGACAGTGATGACTTGTTACTGTATGGATACTGACTTTGTTACAGTCCTAGATTGGATCTACATAGCATTAGAAGACTGAGTGACCTGTATCTATCTGTATGTGACTGTACAGGACACTATGTATGATCTCCATTGGACAGTGATGACTTGTTACTGTATGGATACTGACTTTGTTACAATACTAGATTGGATCTACATAGCATTAGAGGACTGAGTGACCAGTATCTATCTGTTTGTGACTGTACAGGACACTATGTATGATCTCCATTGGACAGTGATGACTTGTTACTGTATGGATACTGACTTTGTTACAATGCTAGATTGGATCTACATAGCATTAGAAGACTGAGTGACCTGTATCTATCTGTTTGTGACTGTACAGGACACTATGTATGATCTCCATTGGACAGTGATGGATTGTTACTGTATGGATACTGACTTTGTTAAAATACTAGATTGGATCTACATAGCATTACAGGACTGAGTGACCTGTATCTATCTGTATGTGACTGTACAGGACACTATGTATGATCTCCATTGGACAGTGATGGATTGTTACTGTATGGATACTGACTTTGTTAAAATACTAGATTGGATCTACATAGCATTAGAGGACTGAGTGACCTGTATCTATCTGTATGTGACTGTACAGGACACAATGTATGATCTCCATTGGACAGTGATGGATTGTTACTGTATGGATACTGACTTTGTTACAATACTAGATTGGATCTACATAGCATTAGAAGACTGAGTGACCTGTATCTATCTGTTTGTGACTGTACAGGACACTATGTATGATCTCCATTGAACAGTGATGGATTGTTACTGTATGGATACTGACCTTGTTACAATGCTAGATTGGATCTACATAGCATTAGAAGACTGAGTGACCAGTATCTATCTGTATGTGACTGTACAGGACACTATGTATGATCTCCATTGGACAGTGATGGATTGTTACTGTATGGATACTGACTTTGTTACAGTGCTAGATTGGATCTACATAGCATTAGAGGACTGAGTGACCGGTATCTATCTGTATGTGACTGTACAGGACACTATGTATGATCTCCATTGGACAGTGATGACTTGTTACTGTATGGATACTGACTTTGTTACAATACTAGATTGGATCTACATAGCATTAGAAGACTGAGTGACCTGTATCTATCTGTTTGTGACTGTACAGGACACTATGTATGATCTCCATTGGACAGTGATGACTTGTTACTGTATGGATACTGACTTTGTTACAATGCTAGATTGGATCTACATAGCATTAGAAGACTGAGTGACCTGTATCTATCTGTTTGTGACTGTACAGGACAATATGTATGATCTCCATTGGACAGTGATGGATTGTTACTGTATGGATACTGACTTTGTTAAAATGCTAGATTGGATCTACATAGCATTAGAAGACTGAGTGACCAGTATCTATCTGTATGTGACTGTACAGGACACTATGTATGATCTCCATTGGACAGTGATGGATTGTTACTGTATGGATACTGGCTTTGTTACAATACTAGATTGGATCTACATAGCATTAGAAGACTGGGTGACCAGTATCTCTCTGCATACACAGCTATATTTATTCATCTATTTTGTTCCTATGACGAATATACTCATCTGCTGCTTTCAAATCCACAGGAAGTGTTACTTGACATATCCCACTGTACTGGAGTGAGCAGTATGTGCAGATACTGTGTAGCACCATTCATGTACAGAGCTCCAGTGAAGATATGCACTCTCTGGTTTACTGAACCACACATCCTGTAAAAGTATTAGTACTCACAACTCTGCAGCTGCCACCTGGAATCTGTTAAGTGTGCTAAAAACTGCAAACACACTATTATTACCTGAACAGGAATCCGGTAATTATACTGTATAACTATGCGTTATCTTATCTCACATATATAGATATTTCCTTCCCAGAAATAGTTAGTGGCATGCAAATGAGCATATATATATATATATATATATATATATATATATATATATATATATATATATATATATATATATATATATATAATGTGAGGTGTCCAGTAATTTTTTTAGACATACATATTCATAGTAATGACAAGCTTTCGAGTGCAAGCCTAAGAAATGCTGGATAAAGAGTCTATCTATCTATCTATCTATCTATTTATCTATCTATCTATCTATCTTCCTCCCCTGTATCTCTTCCCCCTCCCCTATGTCTATTTCCCCTTCCCCTTGTCTCTTTCCCCCCTCTCCCTCCTCTGTGTCTCTTCCCCCCATTACCTCCCCGTGTCTTTCCCCCTCCCTGTGTCTTCTCCCCCCTCCTCCCCCATGTGTCTCTTTCCCCCACCCATGTGTCTCTTTCCCCCACCCATGTGTCTCTTTCCCCCACCATCCCTCCCCTGTATCTCTTTCTCCCTCCCCTCTGTCTCTTTCTCCCTCCCCTCTGTCTCTTTCTCCCTCCCCTCTGTCTCTTTCTCCCTCCCCTCTGTCTCTCTCTCCCTCCCCTCTGTCTTTCTCCCTCCCCTCTGTCTTTCTCCCTCCCCTCTGTCTTTTTCCCTCCCCTCTGTCTTTCTCCCTCCCCTCTGTCTTTCTCCCTCCCCTCTGTCTTTCTCCCTCCCCTGTGTCTCTTCCTCCCCTGTGCCTAATCCCCCCTCCCCTGTGTCTCTCTCCCTCTCCAGTGTCTCTTCCCCCTCCCTCCCATGTGTCTCCTCCCCCTCCCTCCCATGTGTCTTTTTCCCCCTCCCCTATGTCTCTTTCGCCCCCTCTCCCTCCTCTGTGTCTTGTCCCCCCTCCCTCGTTTCTCTCCCCCCCTATTTACCTCCCCTGTGTCTCCCCCCTCTCCCCCCCCTGTGTCTCCCCCCTCTCCCCCCCCTGTGTCTCTCCCTCCTCCCTCCTCTCCCCCCCTGTGTCTCTCCCTCCTCTCCCCCCCTGTGTCTCTCCCTCCTCTCCCCCCTGTGTCTCTCCCTCCTCTCCCCCCCCGTGTCTTTCCCTCCTCTCCCCCCCTGTGTCTCTCCCCATCTCCTCCCCTGTGTCTCTCCTACCCTGTGTGTCTCTCCCCCTCTCCTCCCCTTTGCGTCCCTCCCCCCTCTCCTCCCCTGCGTGTCCCTCCCCCGCGTGTCCCTTCCCCTCTCCTCCCCTTTGTGTCCCTTCCCCTCTCCTCCCCTTTGTGTCCCTCCCCCCTCTCCTCCCTTTCGTGTCTCTCCCCTCTCTCCTCCCCTTCGTGTTCCTCCCCCCTCTCCTCCCCTGCGTGTCCCTCCCCCCTCTCCTCCCCTGCGTGTCCCTCCCCCCTCTCCTCCCCTGCGTGTCCCTCTCCTCCCCTACGTGTCCCTCCCCCCTCTCCTCCCCTGCGTGTCCCTCTTCCTCTCCTCTCCTGTGTCCTCTTCCTCCATTCTCTGGCTCCCTTTGCTGTAATGCGTGTCAGCCGCGCAGTGTGCATGCGCGGGGCTTTTTTAGATCGATCGTAGTTGTCAAACTGCGATTTGTCGCAATCGTGACGACGAATCACAGTTTGACAACTATTATATGTGATATAATTACTATTTAACTATATATACACATAACTTTTCTTGCTGATTTTATTTTTTTTCCCCATACAGCCTTTAAGGTTCATATAAATAATTTTATGCAATTATTTTAATTTGTATGTTATTAATTGAAAAGCTTTAATAATCAACAAATAATGTATTAATTAAATATTGTATGCATACAGAATTGTAGTTTCTGTAAGTATTTAATATGAAGTGACTTGGGGAAACAATTGTGCAATGTGCAGACATGGAACTAAATATCCAATACAGGACTGCCTTTAAGAAGCTTTAAGTGGATTAATTAAATCCAATAATTGTCTTGAAAGGCTACACCCAAACTCTTTCATAAGAAAACAAGTTATACAAAATTTGTACTTTATCCATTATTCAGATTGTGGTCATATTTAAAACATAACTTTTATTCTCATTGTTAAAAACAGCTGAATTAAAACAACTTTATTACAGTCTGAAGTGGTCTCAGGTTTGTATTGGTAGCAATCCTAATTTATAAATTAGCAATGTGCAGAAATAATTATGTCTTCCAGAAAACAGTGCAAAGGGACCCAAAAAAGTGAAAATACTTATGAAAGGAACTGTGTGTGTGTGTATATGTGTGTGAGTATATATATATATATATATATATATATATATATATATATACACACATACATATTTCATAATTCAGATTTACTACATTTACAATTGAATTAGAGGCATATATTACTTAGTAGACTACTTGAAATTAATCTTTAATATTGCCACTTTAATAATAGCAATGAGAGAATAGAATACAAATTCTTAACAAGCACTATTAAGTATATATATATATATATATATATATATATATATATATATATATATATATAATCACTATAATAGTTGTGGATCTGCGGGCTGTTCGGAACACTTACGATGTTGGTAACGCACTTGCCCGGCGAGCCGAGCGTTGATGCAGGACTTAGGGCCTCATTCAAATGCGTTTTGGCCAATTGAATAGGGCTCTATATAAGCACATAGCATATTTTTTTACAGAAGTTTTTAGTTGGTGAAGACCTTGCATTCGGATAGAATTTTACTAACTAAAAACTTCTGTAAAAAATATGCTATTCAATTGGCCAAATCGCATTTGAATAAGGCCCTAAGGCTGCAATGAGCTCATTGCACTGCGAGGCGAGCAGTTCTAGCACGCGGCACTTAGGTTGCATCTGCGAGGTAACCAGTTGAAGCACGTGGGACTTACGACCCGTAGGCCTTAGGACCGAAACCAGTACATACATTGTGCGCCTTGCGAAAATCTGACTTTAACGGCCGAACCACGGAACTGGAAAGACCTCAAAAACACAACAAATATGCCTCAAATTAACGTATACACTCACACACAGCACAGGGGGAGAGCCTGTGAGTGGGGTTGCAAGTTAATTTGAGGCATATTTGTCGTTTTTTCATGATCGAAAATCGTCAAGGAAACAAAATGGAAACGCAACGAAAATGAGGCAGAAGGATGTAAAAACAAGCCCTAAGCTGTAACACTTAACTAAAGCCAGTAACACTTAATTCAAGAAACTAACATTTAACACAAGCTAGTAACACTTAACCCAATCCAGTAACACTTAACCCAAAGCACTAACTCTACCAAAGACAGTGACTTAAGCCCAACGGCTATAAACTACACGGGGGGGGGGGGGGGGGGGGGGGGCTCGCAATGAGCTCCAAAGGCGCTCAATGCCAGCCATGCAATGAGCGCAGAAGGTGATCATTGCAATGCAGGAAAGTTGTGCCTCGCGATAAGCGCCAAAGGTGCGCAGAGGGCCCAAAGCCTTGCATTGTATGGCAAAGATGCTTACAATTTTATTCCCGTCATTTTTGACGGGCAAGTTCCTAGTATATATATATATATAGAGAGTAGAAAATAGAATTGTGATTCTTAATATTACATATACAGTAAGGCTTGGGATCGCGATTCTTGATAAGTGCAGGTAAATAAAGATTAGGATAGGGATACATGATTGTAAAGTAAATATTTGAAACAGGATTCAGGATTCTATTATGGGTTATAGAGCTCCATACCATGGTCCAGGTAGGGAGTTTTACGAGTAAAGTTTACTTGTAAATAACTACCAAGCAGCTACTTCTCACCACTCAAATAAACCAATGACAAATGGCCGATAAATGCCCATCACATTGTTCCAGCCGAGAGATGCATTTTAACGTACTAGTGCTCACATTGTGAAAAAATCCTACGTGTATCTCACCCATGCCTGAGAAGTATACAAGCATCAAATCTATGACACAGTTAAGTGGTTAATACCGCCACCCCCATGAGCCCCCTCAATACTTGCTGAGACAGGTGCATTTGGGGAAACATGGGGATCCCCAATCTACTATGAACCTGGGGAAATGTACAGAATACCTGAATACCCTCTGTGAACTAGGTATTCCCACTTCCCACGCAGTTTTCCCTATGACCCAGGGGAATTCCAATATAAAGTATAACCATAGAGGTCCCAATGGATCCATATGTGCCCTAACATTAGCCTCTATACCATGGGGGCTCCAAAGTTATCCGAAAGTTAAGCCCTATATCACAAATTTCTGCAACAGACCCCTGTGCCGGTTAAACATTAACTTCCACCACGGAGGTCCTGAAAAGACCCTCATGAACTACCCACATGAGTACCCACATGGTATGGGTTTAACTATTGTTAAACCCATACCATGTGGGTACTCAATAGACCCCCATGGTAACATCAACCCTAATATGACATATAAAATTAACCACTATACCAGGGGGTATATATGGCACTCAGTATTAACCCCTTGTGCCATGGTGTCCTTTTTTGCGCATTCTGATTGGATGAAATATAATTGACAATCAGAATCAAGTATTTGAAAAGTGGAGTTGTGCTGTGTTAGCAGACTACTGCTGGACTGTAGTGAGAGATATACCCGGATGTAGAATACAAGCACCAGGCAAAGAAAAAATATACAGTCTCATGTAAAAATATTTGGCTAAAAAACAATACCCCCCATTAAGTTATTTATCATTATTCAAAATGGTTATACAAATACTTAGACGTGTTCTTTTCAAGCATAATTATTTTTTTATTAATATTCTAGTAAAGTTCTGCTTATAAATCCCTTTTACCTATGAAACTTGGTGTAATATATGCAATACAATTTTAAGCCTGTATTTCTGGAGCCAATTAATTTGTTAAAATAATTTTTAAATCACAGCATTGAAAAGACAGGTAAATAAATTGATCAAAGACTAGTGTAATTTAAGATAATTTGGATGTTCATAGAAAGGACCCCTAAAAATGTTAGTGTGGTTAATGCATCATTTTAGAATGATCTATGTAAAGATGGATATATCAGATAATATATATCTATCTAAGACGATGAACTGAAGTGATTTATATCTGCATATAACCCAATAGCATCACCATGCAGCATGTGAATGGCTACACTTGTCCGACACTTCACTTTCCTATACCGTTTAGGAGATTAATAGATGAGCAATAATTTAAACACTGCTCTGAATAGCAGATCTTGCATGTCAGCCCTACTCCGAGTTTAATTATAATGCTGTATTTTCATTTTTACAAGCAGAAAAACCTTCAGTTGGTAAATGTCAAATTCTGATTTTAAAGTCTCTGTTCACATTTTTGTTTGACTGCACCCTGTATTACAACTGATGTTCACATGTCACTTGGTCACTCCCATGTTGTATTTTAATTCTTTATGGTTGTGTCATTCTTACCTTTGTTCTCTCACTCAATAAGTCAGGTTTACTAGGTTTCACTGTCAGTAAACCTCATTATGTTTTTTATGTACCGTATTTTGAAACCTTCACAAAGTTGTATTCACAAAGCTATGTTCCCACGTATCTTACATAAACCAAAGATACCCGCACCTTCCCTGCTATTTATATGCATTGTAAGGTGTTACATATAAAAACATGAGCTTCAGTAAGTACCCTGCCAGTCTTTGAATAGCTGTATCACTGTCAAATTTGAATTCCTGTTAATCTGATGGTGAAGTGCCTAGTCACATAGTGAAAGTTACAGTAGTATCACATATGTAGTTGTGAGCATGCAAATTGTTGCTAATGCTTGCGGGCTCGCCTAGCGTTCGCGAGAGCCGCAGTTGCTGGCAAGGAGCGCCAAAGGCACTCCTTGCCAGGAACTGCGGCCCTCACAAAAAAGTACGAGACACGTTACGACCTTGCAAAAATCGGCCGCAACCCGCGGACATGAATAAATCAAAAACACAATAAATACACACAACACATACATAAAAAGTTTACCTACAGCAAGAGGGAGCATCCAGGACCTCAAAAAAGCAACTTACACCTCAATTTAACTCAAAATAAAAGAGTTTAGACACTAAAAAAAATTTCTAAGCGAGAGAACAAATGGCTGCCAAACAAAACGAAAACGAGGCTACAGGACTCTAAACATGCAAAACACCACCAAAAACTCGCAAAACACCACAAAACAGCTACGGATATTCCACTACAGACGCATACCACACATTAGCCACCATTTTAGAACAATAACTTATACAATGCGGAAGTACACAGCTAGGCTAACGGTTTGGTCTCGCGCATGCACACTATTACACTGCGCACATTCATGACGCTTACACAGCAGCTCCACAGCACTAATGCTGCAGCAACATCAAAACAAATTGCCAGCTCTTCAACACAATGCTTCCTGCATATAGTACTTCAAAATAGGTAAAGTATATTACTTTATTAATGTATTATTTTTTGATTATTATACAGCATTAGCTCACTTACAATTTCATTGCCGTAATTTTTCCATGTATAATGGTGACTATAATGAGTTGTATCCATTTGTCTTTTATTTGTATTACTAGCTACTTGCCTGTCAAAAATGACAGGAATAAAATGTTATGGAAATGCTGTTTGCCACCCAATGTGAGCACCTTCGGCGCTCATCGCAAGTCTCTCCCCCTGTCTACTTCCTCCCTTGTGTCTCAATTCCCCCCTCCTCTCCCTCCCTTGTGTCTCCTTTGCCCATCCCCTGTGTTTTTACCCCTCTCTCCCTCCCCTGGGTGGATGAGGGAAAGGGAGGAGGGGAAGGATAAGGAGGGAGGAGACACTGGCAGGAACCAGCTAAAGGGTTTTGTGAGCCCGGGGGGGCTGCACGATGAGCGCCGGAGGCGCACATCGTGACCCCCTACTGGCAGGAGCCAGGTACTGGGGAGTGATGTGAGGGCGGGGGGCCTCGCGATGAGCGCCTCTGGCGCTCATCGTACCCCCACTGGCAGGAACCAGGTACGCTGTGACTGCGCCACTGGCTGCAATGAGCGCCTTTGGCGCTCATTGCAGCCTAAGTGATGTGCGGCTGCTTCGCCTCGCTTTGCAAGCGTGACGACAAATCGCAGTTTGACAACTATTATATGTGACTAGCGACTCAAAAATGATGGCAATAAAATTTGAAGCCTGGCAATGCTGTTTGCCACACAATGCAAAGTTCTCCCCCTCTAACTTGCGTTACTTGCGATGAGCACCATCACCGTTCATCGCAGGCCTCTTCCCCCCTCTACTTTACAGGCCTCACGATGAGTGCCTTTGTCACTCATTGCAGGCCTCGGCCAACCCACACTCGTGCGAGCCTCTCCCTGCAGGCTCAACTTTCGGGCCTCGCAATGAGCAACTTTGTCGCTCATTGCGAGCCTCTCCCCACTCTCTCCTCCCTCTTGTCTCTTTGCCCTTTCTCCCTCCCCTGGGTTTTTATCCCCTTATCTTCCTCCCATCTGTCTCTTTCCACCCTCTCCCTATCTCCCCCCTCTATCTCCTCAAATTAGCTTTCAACCTCACAGGCTCCCTGCCTCTCCCGCTGTGCTGTGTGTGAGGTTGAAAGTACATTTTTTAGTTAATCAGCGTCTTTTGGAGGTCTCCCAACGGCTTCCAAAATACGGGCTTGAAAAAAATGGCGGCCGTTAAATCCGTAATATTTTTTGAAGCCTGTAACTCGTAAGCCATTTTGAGCGTCTCCCCCCCCCCCCCTCAAGCCAGTCATGTACGGCCTCGCGATGAGCGCCTTTGGCGCTCATTGCAGCCCCGTCAAGCCAGTCCCGTACGGACCTTCTCTCTCCCTCTCTCTCTCTCTTTCTCTGTCTTGTCTGTCTCAATCTCATTTCTTTCTTTCTGACCTGTCACTCTCACTCCTGGTGCACTCTCTCTGCACTTTCTGTCTTTGTGCGCTCTCTTTCTATGTGGTGTCTCTCTTTCTCTCTCTCTGTGCGCTTTTTGTCTGTGCACTCTCGCTCTTTCTGTGCACTCTGTGTGCTCTCTCTCACTCTCTGTGTGTGCCCTCTGTCTGTGTGCACCCTCTCACTCTGTACCCCTCTCTCTCTCTCTGTCGATCTCTGTGCGTTCTCTCTTTCTCTGCGCTCTCTCTCTCTCTCTGTGGCTCTCTCTGTGCTCTCTCTTGCTATCTATGTGTGTGATCTCTCTGTCATTGCACTCTCTGTCTGCGCTCTCTTTCTGTGCATTCTCTCTCTTTCTGGGCACTCGGTCTGTGTGCTCTCTCTCGCTGTCTGTGTGTGCTCTTCTCTCTACCCCTCCCTCTCTGTCGCACTCTGTGTGTCCTGCTCTATCTGTCTCTGCTCTCTGTCTGTGCACTCTCTCTGTGCGCTCTCTCTTGCTCTTTGTGTGCGCTGTATGTGTGTTCTCTCTCTCTCTCTCTGTGTACACTCTCTTTGTGACTCTCTTTCTCTGCTCTCTGTCTGTGCGCTCTCTTTCACTCTCTGTGTGTGCACTCTCTCTCTCTCTCTCTCTGTACCCCTCCCTCTCTGTGTGTAGATCTCTGTGCATTCTTTCTGTGGCTTTCTCTCTCTCTCTCTTTTTGTGCTCTCTGTCTCTGCTCTCTGTGCACTCTCTCTCTGTGTGTACACTCTCTCTGTGCGCTCTCTGTGTGTGCGGTCTGTGTGTGATCTCTCTGTTTGCACTCTCTCTCTCGATACCTCTCTTTGTGTGCTCTGTCTCTCTGTGTGCTCTCTGTGCCCTCTCTGCCCCTGCTCTCTGTCTGTGCGCTCTCTTGCTCTCTGTGTGCACTCTCTCTTGCTCGCTGTCTGTGCACTCTCTGTCTGATCTCTCTCTCTCTCGCTCTTTGTGTGCTGTCTGTGTGCTCTCTCTCTCTCTCTGTACCCCTTCCTCTCTGTGTCGATCTCTGTGTGCGCTCTCTCTGAGCTCTGTGTATGATCTCTGTCTATGTGCGATCTCTGTCTCTGTACCCCTCCCTCTCTTTGTCAATCTCTGTGCGCTCTGTAATTCTCTCTCTCTCTCTCTCTCTTTCTCTCTCTCTCTCTCTCTTACTTTGCTGTCTTTCTCTGAAATTCAAATGACCGCCAGCTTCTGTTATGGTCAGGTTTTAGGCCCCACCCCCACTTACATCATAGTCACGCCCCCCTTGATGACATCAGCGTTAGCAAACATTTTTGCTGCTCACAACTATATATGTGACTAGCGAAATTGCCCATCAAAAAATTACGGCAATAAAATTGTAGGGCTGTTTGCCACACAATGTAAGGATTTGGTCCTCTGTGCACCTTTGGCGCCCTTTGCAAGCCCCGCGCTAAGCGCCTTTGGCGCTCATTGCTAGCCTCTCCCCTTGTGTACTTTTGCTCCTCCATATATGCAGCAATCAATATCATGAAGAGCTAACAATCTGTTTGTATTTTGCTGCAGCATACAACGTACATTTGGACTGTTGCTGACCTGAGGTGTAAGTGTCAGCAATGTGGCAAGTGTGCAATATAAATAGGCTGCGTGCGCGAGGGCAAACCGTTTGGTTGAGTAAATCGCCATTTTAGGATGGTAAGTTGTTAGTTGCAAGTTAGTGTTGCAAAATTGCTGCGATTGTGCATGTGTTACGCGGGTCTGGCGCATTTTCCGTCCTTCCTAAAAGTGTATTTTGTACGTTCCTGGGTAAAAGTCTTATGTACCTGGCGGTGTTTTCCGTGGTTAGGGGTTGTGTAGCCTCGTTTTGGGTTTTTTCGTCTGCCTTTTTTTTTGGGCTCTTAGGCGATTTTCGATTTCCGAAACAGGGCAAATTGTATGTAAATTGTCGTGCAACCTCACTCCCAGAGGTCCTGGCTGTCCCCCCATGCTGTGTGTGATGTTTATTTTAATATTTGTTTTATTTTCTTTGTGTTTTTGTTGATTTTGGATGTGCGAGTTTCGGCTGTTAACTACGTATTTTTTCGACTTATTTTTTTTGTTCTAAGTCCTGTGGCTCGTATTTGTTTTTTTGTATGTCCCGCTTTGCAGTCTTGTGTGTTTTGCGTGGTTAGTGGTTGTGTAGCCTCGGTTTTTTTTGGCCGCTAAACTCTGCAAATTGTGTTTAAATTGTCGTGCAACCTCACTCCCTGACGTCCTGGCTGTCCCCCCATGGTGTGTGTGATGTTTATTTTATTTATTTATTTATTTTATTTTCGTTGTGTTTTTGTTGATTTTGGATGTGCAAGGTTCGGCCGTTAACTACGTATTTTTTCAACCTTGTATATATTTTTTCCCGCGGGTCGTATTTTTTTTTCTAAGTCACGCTTTTTTTTTTGCAAAATGTTATGGCCGGTAATTTTTTTTATTTTATTTTAAACTGCTACGGGTCTCACATTTTGGATGGTGTAATTGGGATTTCTGTTGATCTGTAGTTCCGCCTTGGGCTCTCACTGCCAGCAAGTCGTATGGGGTCGTAGGGATGAGCGCTCCTCTCCACCAGCGCAAGGAGCGCCTTTGGCGCTCCTTGCCAGCAACTGCAGCCCTCACTTCACAAGAGTACTTACGGGTACTAAAGAGAACTTGCACAGGGTTGTAAAACCTTTGCTAGCGGGAGCATCTCTTAAAGAGACAGGACTGTTTCCAAACCAACCCCCCCCCCGGCACCTATAATGGTAACCCCTGCAAGGGGGATCCTTAAAGCACCTCCTTGCACCTAACATTAACCCCTATGTTGCTGGTGTCTGGGTCCATTAAATATCTCTTGCAATGGGAGTGTGATAAAGAAGGGGTCAGTCAAATACATAATAATCAGGGTTATAATTAAAGTCATATTACTTTTTCTTAGAGTGAGTGAGGTTCTTTTTAACTAATTTTTTTTTTTAAATACCTAACTTTCAAGCCCAATTATTAAATAATTCCACTAAAAAATGAATAACTAATTGTAATCATATTGATTATATGGGAATGTTTTGTTTTGTTACTGTAAAGGGAGAGAAGGGGCAGAAGGGGAAGGAGTGAGTGGAAGGGGAGAGACAGGTCAGGATCGTGCTAGAAGAGACTCTAAAGCATAGGACTTGAAGTGGAACAAAAAAGGTCCCATGTATTGAATACATGAGTACACATAAAAGGAAAAATAATTGCAAATTGTTATACCTAAGTATTCTATGTGAAAGTGCCTAGGTGTCTATGTCATTGTCCTTAAAATGATTATGGAGCATTATGATTAATTACAATGTTGGTAAATAGATAATACTTGTTTGTATACATCGATCAGGGTGCCCTTATTAAGCTGTTCCTTGTCTTTTAGGATTAGGCTGGTATGTCTGAGACGGTTATCTAATCTGTAATTAGGGGCCTGTAAAAATCTTCAAAACAAACAATAGCAAAAGTATTTGAACAACTCTTTGATATAGATATAAAATCAAACTAATGAACAGTGGAAAATTGCTGTCATAAATATATCGTGTTTTATTTGTTTATCTTCGTTTAGTTAGATACAGCAAATGATAAATATTTAATGAGAACAAAATAAATGTTGATGCTTCTGCTGGAACCTGGAGGCATCCATGATACTTTAGAAGTTGTGTGTGAGGTGTTTACATTTCTGGAGATTTGTGCTCATATCTGCTGATGCCAGCTGCCTGAGTTTCTGCAACTGTGATGGGATGGGGAAGAGGTGCCAATTTCAGTCAGATCCAGTTATCGAACAAATACTCCTGATTTCTTCTTCTTTCCTCCTCCATTTTACTCCACTCATAAATGTTTATGCTAGAGTACCTATCTGTTTTAAAGGCAATTGCACAATGAAATAAAAAAAAGATTCTGTCCAAGAGCATAAAGTTAGTTAATAATTAGAAATAAAATACATTTTGATGCCTCTTCTGGACCATGGTGGGATACATTATACGGAGATGAAAGTTTGTTTGTGTGTGAAAGGAGCATTTACATTTCTGGAGAGCTGTGGATGCAACTTCCTTCTTCTGGGCCAGTGATGGGGAAAGGATGTGGAGTCAATTTCAATCTTATCCTTTTATCAATCAAAGGTTTTTTTGCTCCTCCTCCACCCCTCCTTTTGCTGATAACTGCAAACATGCACCTCCATCATCCAGTTCTCAGGATGTGATGTAACAAACACAATACTCTTAAACAGAGTCTTCAAAATTTTCTGGATCAAAAATGGCTTACGCAGTCCCTAATATTGTTAGTTTGGTACATACTTGAAAAACAGTGTCTTTTTTCTTCAATTGCAGTGGTATTTTAATGAAGTGCAGCACATTGCCCTTGGCTGTGTCAACAAGTAGGCAGTTGCAAAAAGTAAGCTATAGACTGTATTACAGTCTTCAGCCTAAAAATGGTGGGGAAACCTGCTAACTAAAAACAATAAGGATCTTTGTTTGAAAATGGATATTATAATCATAATACACTGAAAAGTTGTTTATACTGATATGTACTACTTAAAATATAGGAATCCTGGACCATTACAGTGGCCATTTCAATACCTTTAAAAACAGTCTGGGGATGGAATCTACAAAAATTATTTGTATCTAAAATTTGGTAGTAATCACAATGCTAGATAAATATAGTTAGGACCTTCTCTTAAAATGCTTTTATGCTCGTAACTGATAATGTTGTTCGTTCTACAAATAAGAAGTTTTATGAAAGTCAAGAAATTAAATGGCTTAGAACTTAAAATGTGCACCTATCTAAAAAGCTCTTGCAAAACCACAAAAAAAAAAAAAAAAAAACGAGGCTTACAGGGAGATCAATTGTTCAAATTACACATAAGGAAGCATTTGTTTTAATTGATGCCTTCTCAGCGGTCCCAAAGAACTGGTATTTGCTACAAAATAGCCAAAACAAATCATGTAAAAAATAACTTAAGAAATAAAGTCTAGTTTGGAGAAACAATCTGTTTCGTAGATATGTGCTACATAGGTAGCCGTGGCTATACCCCATGGCTTTCATAGGTGTTATCTGGCTCGTGCCATCAATTAAGCAATTGTAGACAAAGGCACTGCAAGTCTAATGTAACAAATATATTGATCAAATACTGTGCAATAAAGACAACATTTTGTAAAAGCTATTCTACATATTATACGTATTCTGTTTAGTATTGTCATGACCCACTTCTGGATCGCTACCTTGCCGTAGTGAAGGGCCAATGAAGCTGTGAGGTATACCATGTAAGGTCATCCAAGATGGGCAGGACATAGCAGAGAGGGCAAACAAATCACAGTCCACTGGAGAAGGACCTGACAATCCACTCCAGTATCTTTGCCAAGAAAACCACGTGGATTGGTACAATACAAACAGTTGTGCCTGATGTGCCGCTTCCATATGGTCACCGAGAGTCGGTCACGACTAAAGGACTGAACAACTATTTTATGACACCCATTTTGTGTTTTAAATATGTGATGGCCATTAACGTCACATCCCGTATAGCACTTTCATTTTGAGAGTTTTAATTGAATATACTGACCAAGTTAAACTTATGAGCTTGTCCCATTTGATGTATTTTGTCTCCTTATAATAAAAAAAAAGCACCCTTGATGAGACTCCTTCACAACAGATTGTGACCTTTTTGCTGAATGGCTTTATATTCATAAAATTGTTCTTTCCATGTGTATTTCAGAACAGCAATGGCGTTTACGTGTGGGAAGACCTCATGGATGGCCTTCAATTGTGGCATATTGATTGGCTTCCTCACTGCTTTCTATCTAGCTCATAATATCCTTGAAGTGAGCAAGCCACAGAAACCTCTAGCTCTGCGCTCTTGGAAGAACATCAAGAACTTGCAACAGGATATCACTCACTTTCATTTCCCAGGTACAGTTCAAACTGCCATAATCCAGCAAGTTTGCTAATGTATATCTCTTGGATGAAAGAAACACAATGTGCTGAGCCTCATAAGATCTAGACATCTGTTCCATAACATTGTTTATAGATTTTTTTTTTTTGAGCTTTCTGAAATTCTCTAGCTTTATGATGTTATTTTTTTTGCATTCTCAATATAAAGTTGATTATTAATAATTTTTATCCATATGTCCGTTTCTATGAGCAGCTACGTTGTATATTATAATTGTTGCCGAATAATATAGTATATATTAATATATCTGTACGATATATCCTCATGTTTATCCGGACTAGATGCAGCTTCGTTGGAAATCCACTAAATCCGACACACCTCTTCTCGTTTTGCTTTAGCCTTTTCATTATTGCTAATGAAAGTGGGAAAGGTTGTCTTCTTTTACCACTGTGCACAAAAGCAGACTTGTTTATTTTTAACTGAGAAACTTGTATAAAGTCATATTTAAACCTCACCAGCTTTATTAAATTGCGATTCTGACAATTAAAAAGTGCTCTATATAAGCACAGAGCATATTTTTTTTTTACAGAAGTTTTTAGTTAGTGAAGACCTTGCTTTTGGATCAAAGTTCACTAACTAAAAACCTCTGTGAAAAAAAATATGCTCTGTGCTTATATAGAGCCCTTTTTAATTGGCCGAATCACAATTTAATAAGGCTGTAAGCCGTAAGATAAAAATATATATATTTTTTCCAATTGTTACATTTCCTTTTTAAGAAGTTTAAGGGACATTTTTGACTGTTCCTAATGTTTATCCGTACAAAACACATAGCTATTACATCCCATATAAAACCCTTACGAACGATTGCTACATAAGATATGTTCCCGTTAGTGATGTCGCGAACATCAAATTTTCGGTTCGCGAACATCGGACGCGAACTTCAATCAAATGTTCGCGAACGGGCGAACCCGGCGAACCGCCATAGACTTCAACGGGCAGGCGAATTTCAAAACCCACAGGGACTCTTTCTGGCCACAATAGTGATGGGAAAGTTGTTTCAAGGGGATTAACACCTGGACTGTGGCATGCCGGAGGGGGATCCATGGCAAAACTCCCACGGAAAATTACATAGTTGATGCAGAGTCTAGTTTTAAGCCATAAAGGGCATAAAATACCTAACATTCCTAAATTGTTTGGAATAACATGCTTTAAAACATCAGGTATGATGTTGTATCAATCAGGTAGTGTAAGGGTTAAACCCGCTTCACAGTAACAGACCAATCTCCCCGTTTAATGCACCGCAAACAGTCCCTTTGCACAACCGCAAACTCCCCATTTGCACAAGGTTGGATACCAAGCTAGCCATGTCCTGTTCCTTGTCCTCACTGATGTCATTGAAGGTCTCTTCCTCCACCCAGCCACCAAGGGTCCCCGAAAGGTGACAACAAGCCCCCTAGGACGCCTGCTGTGTTTGGTCTTCCACCTCCTCAAATCCACCTTCCTCCTCTTCTTCAGACTCCTCTGTCTGCGTTATTATACAGTGTGTACTGTTAAGTAGTACTATTCCTATCGGTTTAATCTCTGTTACGTCCACTATTAGGGGACGTGTATATGGCATTGATTTTTGGAACAGGGAGATGGAAAAAGATGCTTGGTCGGACCTCCTACTTCGAAGTTGGGGCACTGCACATGCAATGTAATGTGCTCCCAGATAGCAGTGGTGTATTAAGTTGTACTATTTATTCCTATCCGTTTGATACCTGTTACGTCACCTATCAGGGGCGGTGTATATGGCATGGTTTTTTGGAAGCGGAGATGGAAAAAGATGCTTGGTCGGTCCTCCCACTTCAAATTTGGGGCACTGCGCGTGCAATCTAAGGTGCCACCAGATATGAGTGTCACTGTGCACTTGCAAAAGTTGGCAGAGTAGGCGCTGTAGGCCTCACACACACACACGCCTGTAGGCAGGCAACTGATATTCAATCGATTACAGTCAAAAAAGTGTTGTTTTATTTCACTGAGCACAATATAAGCGGTTAGGTGTTAGCCTGTCACACACACACGCTGGCAGGCAGGCATATGCAATTAGATTACACAGAAAAAAATGATAAAATCAAATAAATGATGATCTAGCCCTAAAAAGGGCTTTTTGGGTTGCTGTCCTTGCAGCAGATATCAGATGAATCCTTCAGGTCTGTAGTGGAAGCTAAATACACAGCCTGGCTATCTATGTCCCTATTAAATCTCCAGCAGCTACACTATCTGTCCTCTCACAACGAATGCAGCTTCAAAATGATTCTAAAATGTATGCTGTCCTTCAGATGGAAGGCTCTGGAAGGGAGTGTATACTGCTGATGGGCTGGAATGTGTCTGCTGACTGTAAGGTGCAGGGTCAAAGTTTCCTCAATGATAAAGAATAGGGGGCAAACCCAAAAGCGCATGTGTTCGCCGTCCGCTGCGAACGCTAACATGCCAAAATCGCCGCGAATAGTCCGCGGGCGAACTGTTTGCGACATCTCTAGTTCCCGTTAAAAAATCAACCCTAATCATAAGTGTCCCGGTAAAGCCCGGCTGGCTCTGGCAGTGAGCTTAAACCCTGACCAACAGCTATTATGTGGTAAGTAACATCTCTCTCTGCAAGTAATAATATACTCTTTTTTTGCTGCAATTGCGGCAGTGAAGAGGGTAAATAATAATATACCATGCAGGAGGTTTGTGACACCTCCTCCTATGACCCGCTATACTCTATATACCTGACTATAGCCCTGGACCACCTCAACAAAGATGGGGGGCTTTGTAGTGGGGACAATCAACCTTCCTTAACCCATATAATATAGCCCATGGGACCTATAAACATGGGGGTCCTTACAGACTCCATGGCACTTAATTAACCTAGTTCCATGAGAATTATTATGGACTTTCATTTTATATGAACCTATCAACATGGGTGTCCTTAAGCCCATATGCTGCATGTTCATAGCAAATTAGCACAAGCAAAAACCAATAATAATTAACATAATTATTTTAAGGCCTTTTAGTAAATAATATTTTTTAATTAATTGGTGTTCTTCTAGCTGGCTTTTATAATAAATAAGTATGCTATACTACACTATACTAAACATTTTTGGAGATAAGAAGCAGTTTAAAAAAAACAAAAAACAGATTGGGCACGGTCTTTTACCTGAGGAAAAAAATGAAATCCTTAAAACTTCCAAAATGTAACTGATAAAAGTTTAAACTAGTTACATTGATATGTATTTGTGAAAATAGTTTTCGAAAAGGGTATACTTTAAGGAGTTAGATTTTTTAAATCATGTCATAATATCATTTTATATAAATATATATTAATATTAAATGTTGTATCTAAGATATAAACTATAATTTGCTGAAAGGATGTGAATATGGCAAAATTCAAAAAAAGAAAAGGAAAGCAAGACACCTTTATTTTCAGCAAATATACTCCTTCTATCAATCAAATTTACTCAAGAAAAATTAATAAAACATTCTTATTCTTATTAATACAGTTACCACAAAAGAAAATTTGCAATCATTACGTAGATTAAAACCTCTTTAAGATGAAAAACAATGTAGGCCCGATACTTCCTGGTTTATAATTTATTTAAATAAGTAAACTATATTGAAATATACTCAAAAAGTAATTGTCACCAGAGCTATTCTTATGAGGAATTTATAATATAATTTTGTAATAATCTTTTTCTATCTCTCCTTTATATGTTTGTAATTCAAACAATATTGCTATAAATCTCTTCTTTTGTTACATTAATTGATAAAACTTGGAAAAAGGCAACCAGATACTAGAGAGTTTTTTAAAGTGCTTGTGCCAAGTGAATTTTAGATAAAGTGCAATGAAAATGTACTTTTAATTTTAAAGAAGTGGTGGTGCCTATTCTGTCTACTATGGTGGAGCTTAGGACCTATCACTTATCCCCTACTAATAGTTCAGCTACCTATACTAAACTAGTGGGAAAAAGCTATTTATAGTGATAGCTTTTGGGGGCCTACCCTTTACCCCTTAAGCTAATGAATACAACTAAACTCCTCTATCTACCTTATTGTCCAACCCCAATTTAACAAAAGATTATAGTTGGTTATATATGTAAGGGGATACACAAAAGGTTTGGGGAAGAAAGAATCTATTTACCACTACGAACAACATTTTTAGAAAATATACATATAATATTGAAATAATGATACCATATGTCCTGTAAGTAGTAGTAATGTCTTTTAGCAATATAAGTAGAATATTCTTTTCTTTTGACAGTATAATCTACTCCCCGATGGAGATGGATAGAGATTTGCCAGGTCCGGCATCCTCGCGTCCTTCCGAATCCTCCAATGACATCACATACAGGAAGTGGAGCTGGTCTACGGAGGATGACGCGTTTTTCGCGGCTGCTTCTTCTGTAGACCATCTCCACTTCCTGTATGTGACGTCATTTTTTCATCTTAAAGAATGTAATTATTGCAATTTTCTTTTGTTTAAACTGTATTAATAAATAAGAATGTTTTAATATTTTTTCTTGAGTATATTTGCTGAAAATAAAAGGTGTCTTTCTTTCCTTTTCTTCTTTTGAACATTGATATGTATGTCACTCAAATACTGTAGCATTATAGCAGGAATGGCCATAAATTGAATAGCAAAATTCTGACAATTGTGGAGACAACCTTATTAAACAAAAGCTGAAAATAAAGAAAAGGAAATTTTGATGGAATACCACAATTTAAGCAATTAACCTTGATTTTAAAAAATTGTAAAAGGCAGATTAAACCTTTTTAGGTAAATTCTGAGCACCTAACACAATCATGTCATAGGTGTATACTAATATCTTTTAAGTACAGCTACATCCTGGCCATAATCTTTCAGGGATTATGCAAAATCCAGGTTTACACAATAAATTGTTTGTAATGATTATCTAGAAAACAGGTTTGCAAATACACTAAATACTATTTAACATTAATGATTAGTTTCAGTCTTTCAAAGATCATACAGTATATTGAATTCTGAATTATTCTCTGCTGTTTTAATACAGATCCAAAAAAACTTGATGTATTTTTTTTTTTAAATGGATATATGAAATTTAATGCTAAATCATTGTGTACTGTAAAAATTTAGATTTTTTTTAAAGGGTTATTGGAGTGCAACACTTTCTATGATTCATATAAAAGAGCATGTATTCTTTTTTTTATTTTTTATTATATATTACCAACATTATTTTTTTGCATGTAAAATAAATGTAAACATTTTTCACAAATAATGCATAGTAGAATTGGTTAAAACATTTATTTTTGATTTGCCAAAAAGAATGCCTAAATAAAATCTCATGGAGAGCATGTGAATTTAGTTTTCTTATCTGGTCACGTTCAGTTGAATGGGAACACAGGCATAAGTGGATGAAGTCCAGACTTCCATAAGATTCACTGTCCCTTTTTAAATGCAAGATTAAATGAATTGGACTACATTGACCCCTTAACTAGTTTACAAAGAGCAAAGCCAATTTATCTTATCTTAGATTGAACTTGGGGTCACTAAACCATTTTCTTTTTCTTTTTTTTGTACTTTCTAGCTAACAACAGTGTGAGTAATGAACTTTCACAGAAGGTTAGAGTGCTTTGTTGGATTATGACTGGTCCAAACAACCTGGACACTAAAGCCATTCATCTAAAGTACACATGGACCCGTCACTGCAATGTGGTTTTATTCATGAGCTCCATCACCAATGACAGCTTTCCTACCATTGGTTTGAATACTAAAGAAGGACGAGACCAGTTGTACTGGAAGACAATACGAGCTTTTCAATATGTGCACAAACATTACTATGACAAGGCTGACTGGTTCTTCAAGGCTGATGATGATACATATGTTATTGTTGACAACTTGCGTTGGATGCTTTCAAAATATACTCCAGACCAACCTATCTACTTTGGCAAGCGCTTCAAGCCGTTTGCCAAGCAGGGGTACATGAGTGGAGGAGCTGGTTATGTACTTAGCAAGGAAGCACTGAATAGATTTGTGGAAGGTTTCAGTACTAAAGTCTGCAGCCACACAACCTCTGTAGAAGACCTTGCACTGGGACAATGCATGGAAAAGATGGGGGTTATAGCTGGGGACTCCAGGGACACAGAAAAACGAGAGACATTCCACCCTTTTCCACCAGATACCCATCTTACAGGACATTTTGATAAGAGCTTCTGGTACTGGAGCTACAGTTTATACCCCATTGTGGAGGTTTGTACATGAAAACTCTTCTTTGGGAGATTGGGCACATTTTTTTTGTCGTTTCAGCAATATATTTGTTTTTCTATAACATGCTAGTACAGTGCTATGGGATAAAGGCTTAAATAATTGTTAAAAAAAAAGAGGGTTCTCTTTTGCAAATAGTTAAAAGACAATACTTTATTGTTATAGGTGACAAATTACCAATTTTATTATTAAAAACACAAGCAGTGTTTGAGAGATGTTATAATATTGTAACAAAGCAAATTACCATGCATGCAACTTATAGTCGCATTACCCAAATATAGATAATTGCATAGAAATGGCTCATTGCATATATACAATATTATATAGAAGTTATTTAGGGCTTTCAAGGAATTACAACGTATGAACTGTTCCTAGCGGCTACAGGAGATTTTAGGTAAAGTACTATTAAATGGCTCCAGTAGGTGTTACTAAACTTTCTAAGTATTCTCGTAAGGCTCTGTTTTTTTTTTTTTTTTTTTTTTTATGCCTCTTATGTATGCTTTTAGTGCATTCCAAATTGTTATGTTCGAGGATACTGAGCCCATATTAATTTCTAGAAATGATTTAATTTCCGCTCTAAGAGTGTTTAGTCTATCCTTGTCTTCCATGATTTTATCATCCATTCTCCATGTCCTACCAAAGTAAGCAGTTCTTGTTTCCTGTAATTGGAGGGAGATTGGAGCATGGTCTGAGATGGTTATTAAACCAATTTTTGCTGATTTAGTTGTATTTAACAGAGACTCGCTCACTAGAATATTGTCAATTCTTGAGTACATCTTATGCGAACCCGAATAGTATGTATAGTCTCTCTCAGTTGTGTTTAAAAGGCGCCATGTATCGTACAAGTGGTATCTCGCCAGCAATTTGGAAAAGTCTTGAGATGTTTTTTATAATTTCTATCTATCTGGGGGTCCGGAGTCATATTAAAGTCTCCTCCCACAATAAGACCTCCTAAAGCAATCTTGTCCAGTTTTTTTAGTACACCCTTGAGAAAGGAGTTTTGTTTATAGTTGGGGGCGTATACATTTACTATTGATAGTTGTTGACTATTTATCTTCCCTACCCATATGATGTACCGCCCGTTATCGTCCGCGACCACTAATTCTTCTTTTAGTCTTAGATTTTTGTTGAACATCATTACCACTCCTCCCGAGTTTTTTTTTTGGCATGCGTTTAATACATGTGGAAATTTATGTTTAGCCAAATGTGGAATATAACTTTTATCCCAATGGGATTCTTGAATTAACACAATGTCTGGGTTGGTTTTGTTCAACATTCTAGTAATGGAAGCTCTTTTGGATGGAGAATTTAAACCCCTAACGTTGTAGCTCACTATTTTCAACCCCTTCGAGCCCTCCCTTTCTCGGAAACCTCCCTTTTCCCCATCTCCCCACACCTTCCGACTACAGTCATCCTTCCATACTTGCTACATCCACTCCAAAGACCTTGTGGGTCCATTGCTTTCATTCAGGCGTCACCCCTTAAAAATGGGATGAACTTCAGTCGCAACACCTTGGGCGTACACAATGTTAAGATGTGTACAGTCCTCCATGGAGATTGTTCCCACGCATATAAATCTTATTATATCTAAGTACCCCTCTTGATTTCTTTCTCCCCTTTCCTTTCCTGCTTTGCTCCTTTTTTCCTTTATTCTCGTAAGGCTCTGTGCGACAACTACTTTTGTGTAAGCTCAACTTCTCACAACAGCAGATAATCCCCTTATGAGATACTTACGAGTCTCTTAAAGGACAACAAAAGTCACCACATGTGTTCTGCACCATCAGTTGAAGTAGAAAATCCTGTGCAAAAAGTGTTTATATTTTTAAAATTGATCATAAAATGGCTTTAGCCCTTGAAGCTCTCCCAAAAGAATCTGCATAAATAATAAGGCTGAAATCTGTAACTGTTGCCCATTTGATTCTAGATTTACTCTGTCTTTAAGAGTGTTTTGGTGCGCTGGTAAGTGTTCTATTTTTTTCATTGATAAGTCATAAGTTTGATTCCCCTGCGTTCTACTTGTGATGTACCAATTATTTTATTTATTTATATATATCAATCAATCATCTCTGTGTTAACTTTCTTATTAAAACATTTCATCAAACAGAACATTTACTGCTACACCAACACACTCTGCTTTAAAAAGTAGGTTTAAAAGTAAATATATCTAGAGTAGAATATGTAGCAACTATGTCATTCACATGCTCTATGTAGGTATTCACCAGGCATTAGTAACAGCTATAAAAATAGCTCAACAGGTTAAGCTCCAGTCTTGAGAGTTAAAGGGACTCTGTCACCCCAAAATCAAGCTGTTGTTTTTAGGTTAATCTTAAAGAGCATAAAAAACTGGCTATATGTTGTGGTGGTCATTTTTTTTTCTAAAGTGTATCAGTCCTAGGAGATGTAATTAGCAGCTTTGATGTGAATAACATATTAATTATTCACTATAGAGAAATAAAAAGACTAGTACAATGAGTAGCAATATTTTCATGTTCCTTTAAATTTATTTTTTAGAGAACAAAAACTACTTTTAGGCCATCAAGTTAAACCTTTTTTAGCTCTCCTCTGATCTGCAATATGCAGAATAATTTATACAAAGAAAGTCAAACAGAAAAAAAACAATGAGACTTTGCCAATTGTCTCATAAGGAGAAAAATATAAAATTCCTTCCTGACCCCGAATACTGGCGATCGGATTCCTCCCTAAATCAATACTCTCTCTCTAATTTTCCAGGATAACCCTGAAAAATATATCCAATCCCTTTTTAAAGTTTTTTTTTTATTGCATTCTCTGTCACAGCCTCTTTTGGTTGAG
Organism: Discoglossus pictus; assembly: GCA_027410445.1. Taxonomy (NCBI): domain Eukaryota; kingdom Metazoa; phylum Chordata; class Amphibia; order Anura; family Alytidae; genus Discoglossus; species Discoglossus pictus. The sequence goes on from CM050164.1 coordinate 384,014,049, forward strand.
AATTCCCCAGATTAACCACCATTAATGTGAAGAACCATTATCTTTCTTTAAGGTGGAATTCTTTTCCTTTATAACCTCAAGGTGTGCCTCCTGTCAGTTGAAAACCTATTGGCACAAAATGTTCACTTGACAAAGCCCTAGCATGTATTTATATTAGGTAATTATATCCCCTCTTAGGCGCCTTTTTCTGGAGAAAATATGTTTATTTTGGTTAGACTTTCTTCATTGCTTAGCCCTTCCATTCCCCTTAGATTACGCCTAGGTCTCTGTAGTGGCCAAAATAAAGAGCTGCTCCTTCACACTTATCAAGTACTCTGAGCTGCACATTAGCATACTGGAGCTGAAAAATATTTCAGAAATGATTTACTGTAAATAAAAAACTGTTAGTATAATCTATAGCCCTTTTGTAATGTTCTTTAAAATTAATTAAATCAAGTTCCTGTTGGGGTGAAAAGTAATTTTAAAGGTTATTAGGTTATATAAACGTATATATAATTATACTTTTTTTTTTTTTACATTATAATAATTATGTGAACTAGTTATTTAAATTATGTGTGTGTAATATGTATCATTATTTTTAATTACTACTTCACAGAATTATTCAAATATTTTGAAATCAATACAGTTACATCATATTGACATATGCTTTATTATATAACCTAAGCTACATATTTCTGATTTTTAAGCTATAAAGAAAAAAAAATGATTCATTCTTGTAGCACTACAGACTGTAGCCTTACCTACTGTACTATCTGCTCTGGTGCTATGCTAACTACTAGAATATAATCAAGTAGTTACAAATCCACTGCCTGACTCAAAGCCTCTACACTTGATTCTAATTAATATTCATTACATCCCACATGGTACAGAGCTCATTACTCATTCAGAAAGCAGCAATGTACTGAAAAAAACTGACTTCTAATGATCATAACTCCATGAATTCAGCATCAAATTTAAAAAGGAAAACACATTTTTTCATATGATTTATCTACTGGTGAGGGCATATGGTGAATTTTTCTGGTCCTTTTACGGAGCTAATGTGTTTCATGTATGTCTGGTAGGCCTAAATAAGTATATTTCACTATTAACATACAATTGAAGCCTAAACATCCTACAGCACTAAATAATCTGCACTAATCTTATACAATATTAAAGAGCAGTCGTCTAAATCACAAAGCCAATTACACACCTACTCACACCATTAAGCACTGACATCTAATGCTAAGTCATCTGACATAATATGGAGCCCCAGTAGTTAATGCTTACCCACCTGTTTATTTCCTGCTATTTAATACCATGCAATAAGTTAGAAATGAACACACAGTGTATAATATGATGCTTCTGAACTGCAATGTTCATGTGCAAGAATAATAAACTACATCAATGTGTGAGTGAGAATCTGGTAGCTTTATAGACACAATGTGGAAATATTTAACTTTATTTGGGTTGCTTTGGGAATTACCGCGTTTCTGAGCTTTGACTCGCAACTTCACACTCTCATCTGCTTAAGTGTACACGTAAAGACCTTTGCGATTCTCATAGTCTATTTACCTAACCTAACTTACCTGGCTGCGTTTGTACTTGAAATAGCCTGCAGGAGCCATTTATTAGCGATTTAAATTCACTTTTAAGATCTCCCATATCTACAAGTTAGCTTACACAAGATCCTACAGTAGCCATGTAATTGAGTTGGTTATTTCAAAAACTACTTTTTTTTTTTTAATCCATGGACTGAATCGTCTTAATGTTTTTGTTTCTATTTTGTGACATTATGAATTGCTATGACTTATACTTTATAATATGTCTAACCGTAACATCATGTCTTTTTTTTTTTTTTCTCACCCCACAGGGACCACAGTGTTGCTCTGACTTGGCCATCTCCTTTCATTATGTGAGTCCTGACCTCATGCACACATTGGAATATTTTACCTACCATCTGAGGCCATATGGATACGAGTATCGATATCAGCCAGCACTGCCAGAGAATGCAGACAGACTTCTTTTTCATTCTAAGAATGAAGTTGCAGTACAGGAAAAACATTCAAAAGCTAATTCAACTTTGTCTGAAGTCCATGAAAAGAAACTTTGAATAGTAAATCTCCAAGATATAATGAAGAGATGAAACAGCCTCCGATATGAAATCTTCTAGATTTCCTAAATGCACTGTTGGGCAGAGCATTTGCTTCTGAAGGTACTAGTAGGGATTTGGTAACAAAGCAGAAAATACAATTAATAGTAGGTGTAAAAAAAAAAAGACCTGTCAGCAAATAAGACCTCTGGCCAAATAAAACATCAGATAACTGATGATTGGATGTGTATTTTCAAGCAAAAAAAGAATAAACTCTAGACTACACAAGGAAGGAACTCCTGACGATTATAGAGTGGATAAAAGGAATCGTCAATGAAGAGATACGATTTTATTATTGTAGATCAATACTTATTTTCTGCAATTTATTTAAGTGAGGGATCCTATGTATAATATCTTATGTACTGGCATGTGTCCAGAAGTCTTTGTGAATAAAGACTATTTAAAAAAAACACATAAAAGACCTCTTTAAAAATAACAAATGTATTTTAATAATTTGTTGGACAAATGTTAAATTGTTACTGAACTGCCTCATTATACCGGAGTACAGAAGCAATGAGTGCTGAAACAACATTTAAGAAGTATAAAATATAATGCATAACATAAAACAACAAGTTTATTAGGGATTGTCAACTATACTTGGGGCCCTATTAAATTTGTTGCTTTTGAGTTGCCGAAGCCCGCAAAAGTTACAGCAATTAAATTGGTCTCTTTTAGCTGCCCGCAAACGATCTGCAGGTTACAGGTGGAAAATCCCTACGGGCTGTCAAAAACTGAACTCCATACCAGCTAAGGCTTTGAACTTTCAAGCACGTAACTGTTTTCACACCCGTAAATGGCAAATGTAGGAAAAAATCCTACAAGTACTAGGTTCGCAAGGGGGTTAAACTGCTGTCCATAGCACTGCAAAAGCAAATATAAACACACTGTATTTTAGATTATAGGGAAAGCGATGAAAGGTATTCAAATTAATAGCACAACATTTTCAAGCTCTCAAATCTGCAATAAATAATACTTTTTTTAATGTTTAATTTCTGTGTTATATCAATCCTGCCAATCAATGAGTTTATACATTATAATAGAACTTGCATTGACTATAATATAATTATTGATTTTTTTTTTCATATTGCATTATTTCTGAAATGTGGGCCTGATCACAATTCGGACTTCAAAATTGTAAGGGATTGAAATTTAATCTACATGTTTTAGTGACGTAATGATAACGACCTCTTTTACTACTGGCTCCGTCTAAACCCATAACTACTGGTTTGACTAATTTATCATGTTCACGCCCGTAAATGCTACGCGCCGAAGCATGGTTTGCTGATTTGGATTCCAGCCATGTCCTTGCGAGCTTGTCTAATCGCTCTGTAACTCCAGCAAATTTCAAGCCCGCCGACATGTACGACGGCCACTGCAGGCTTGGAATTTAATAGTGCCCTTGGACTCTGAATGATGCTAACTGTGCCACAATATAGTTCATTCCTATTGTGAGCAGACTTTACATGTGTTGATAGTGAAATTAACATTTATCATAACTAAGAGAAATGGTAGCTTTTCCCCAATATTTAAATTGCTCAATAATTGAAATAAAATTCCCAATTTTGAGTATCCATTTGGGTTTATATAGTGAAATTGACAAATGGCTTTCATTCCTCTCAAATGTGTTTCTGTGCTTCATAAATTGATACGCGTTTTCATTACTTGTCACTTCTGACAAATTTCAGCAACTTCCTAGGTGAATGGTATGGGTCTCTTGTGACCTCTTCCATTACTACTGTTTTCATTTGGGGCAAGATTTGTTAAGATGTGGACCCTACAATTATTATATTTATAAAAGGATCATTGTGGTCATATTTACTCTTTAGAAGAACCGCACTTGAAAATAAATGAGATGGTTCTATAATTTTTATAATTTTAATGTAGAGAGAGGTACTATCTGCACAATGGGAATGTGGCAGCTATAAATGTCAGTGCTCTCATCAATACTAAATGGAGGCTCATTAATTCATGACACAGCCTCCCAATATCAGAAAGCTGTAGGCAGGAAAAAATGCAGTATATAATGGTTGCGTGTAAAAATTATGAAATGTAAAGGTAGCAAGTTAATGTTGTTAGCCTGCTGGAATTACCAAATCTCTGCCCTATCTGCGGAACTCCCCATCACTAAACTTACTATTTTTAAGATTAAAGCATTTCTGATGGCTTCAATGCTACATCTGATCTACACACTGGGGTTCCTCTGACTCAAGGGCATGTAGACTAACAGGATTAGCCATATTTCAGATGAAATGTTCTATTATTTATGTGAATATGTAACTTGATGCATGTGCGAGATACCTTGCGATTTAGTCACACCTTTCCTGGCCTCTACACATTGCAAGTCCATGTTTATTTTGTGTATCAGCACAATTTGGCAGTAGAACAAAGAAAAAGTACCAGCTGTTGAAGAATCAATAATTTCTGAGAACAAGGACAGATACTAGGTTCAGAAGCACATGAATATACAGGGTCAAGTCCCATAATTATAACAAACATATATATATATATATATATATATATATATATTGGATACTCAGCCTGTATTTATTCCAACCTTGGCTTTGCATTAAAGCTGTGTAATACAGCATGCATAAGCTTAAAGGAAGCCATGTTTGATGATGGCTATGGAATGAAGAGCGAGGCATTTGTGACCACATTTGTGTGTCCCAGCTCAACTTCCCAGAATGCAGTGTAATAACTGTTTTTCTCGAAACTCTGAGCTGGAAGCAGGTTTTTTAACTTGCTTTAGACATTCAAATGTGAACACAGATGTACTTTTTATTTACTATATATATATATATATATATATATATATATATATATATATATATATATATATATATACACACAGTATCTCCCCTCACATTTTTGTCAATATTTTATTATATCCTTTCATGTGACAACACTGAAGAAATGACACTCTGCTACAATGATGTAAAGCAGTAAGTGTACAACCTGTGTAACAGTGTAAATTTGCTGTCCCCTCAAAATAACTCAACACACAGCCATTAATGTCTAAACCGTTGGCAACAAAAGTGAGTACACCCCTAAGTGGAAATTTCCAAATTGGGCCCAATTAGCCATGTTCCCTCCCTGGTGTAATTTGACTCATTAGTGTTACATGGTCTCAGGCGTGAATGGGGAGCAGGTGTGTTAAATTTGGTTGGATCGCTCTCACGCTCTCTCATACTGGGTTCCTGGAAGTTCCTCATGGCAAAGAACTCTCAGGATCGGCAAAAAATAATTGTTGCTCTACATAAAGATGGCCTAGGCTATAAGAAGATTGCCAAGACCCTGAAACTGAACTGTAGCACGGCGCGCAAGACCATACAGCGGTTTCACAGGGCAGGTTCTACTCAGAACCAAAGAAGTTGAGGTTGTCTTTGGGAAATGGATGTATGAGTATGGATCAGCCTGTCAGTTCTCAGACCATACGTCGCACACTGCATCACATTGGTCTGCATGGCAGTCATCCCAGAAGATGATGCACAAGAAAGCCTGCAAACAGTTTCCTGAAGACAAGCAGACTAAGGACGTGAATTACTGGAACCATGTCCTGTGGTCCTATGAGACCAAGATAAACTTATTTGGTTGAGATGGTGTCAAGCCTGTGTAAGGAGGAGCAACCAGGTGAGGAGTACAAAGACAAGTGTGTCTTGCCTACAGTCAAGCATGGTGGTGGGAGTGTCATGGTCTCGGCCTCCATGAGTGCTGCCGGCACTGGGGAAAGTTCATTGAGAGAACCATGAATGCCAAAATGTACTGTTGCGTACTGAGCATGATCCCCTCCCTTTGGAGACTGGGCCGCAGGGCAGTATTCCAACATGAAAACAACCCCAAACACACCTCCAAAACAACCACTGCCTTGCTAAAGAAGATGAAGATAAAGGTGATGGACTGGCCAAGCATGTCACCAGACCTAAACCCTATTGAGTATCTGTGGGGCATCCTCAAACGGAAAGTGCGCAGTCCAACTCTGTGATGTCATCGGGGGGGAGTGGAAGAGGACTCCAGTGGCAACCTGTGAAGCTCTGGTGAGCTCCATGCCCATGAGGGTTAAGGCAATGCCGGAAAATATGGTGGCCACACAAAATATTGACACTTTGGGCCCAATTTGGACATTTCTACTTAGGGGTGTTCTCACTTACGTTGCCAACGATGTAGACATTAATGGCTGTGTGTTGAGTTACTTTGAGGGGACAGCAAATTTACACTGTTATACAGGCTGTACACTTATATATACTATATGCTAGTAACTTGCCCATCATATGCTATCTTCAATTAATTCTATCATATGTTATCTTCAATTGTCTGTGCCCGCTCTCTCTGTGCTGTCTCTCTCTGTTCTGTCTGTCTCGGTGCACCCTTTCTTTTTCTCTTTGCCCTCTCTCTCTGCTCTCTGACTGTGTGCCCTTTCTCGGTGTCCTCTGTCTCTCTGTTCCCTCTCTATCTGTGCCTGATCTCTCTCTGTGCCCTCTGTCTCTCAGGGTGCCCTCTCTCTATTTGCCCTCTATCTCACTCTGTGTCCTCTCTGTGTCCTCTGTCTTTCAGTGTGCACTCTGTCTCTGTGCGCACATGCTCTCTTTCCACCCCTCCCTCAGTGTGCACATGCCTGCACGCTGTCTCCACTCCTCTGTGCCTGCATGCGTGAATATGTAGAAACTGCACATGCATGACTTTGGGAGAGACATCAACAGAAAGAAAATCATTACACAACTACAATGAATAACCAAGCTGTTGACATTGCTACAGTCACACGTGTTTCTATTGAATAATAAAGTATAATTGCTCCACTAACCTTTGTAAATGAGATGGTGTTATAAGTACCACACATGGGGCCTCATTCAATTGCAAATTTGCTACAATTACAGAGTGATTCAATTGAACAAGCCCGCAAGTTAAGCAAGGCCGTAACTATTCATTTAGAAACAGCCAATAGAAAATGAGACCGTCATCATTAGGTCAGTAAAACATGGAGGTTACATGTAAATCAATTAGCGTTTAGAGGTTCGATATTGGATCAGACTCGCAATCCGTCAACGTACAAAATAATAAAAATTAATGAAGGAAATGTTCTAGTCCATGTAAGTGGCCTGATATGTATAAACTCATTGATTCCCGAGATTGATATACCACCCAAATTACACATAACAAAAAATTATTTTTGACTGCAGATTTTAGCTTGATGCTGTTGTGTAATTAATTCTAATGGATTTCATAGCTTGCCCCGGCTTTTAAAGTGCAGTATTGATTTTTTAATGCTACAAACAGGGGTTAAACCCCCTTGCGAGTCCTATCTGATAACCGTAGGATTTTCTTCTAAATTTGACATTTACGGATGTATGAACATGTTTGCGTCCTTGAGGAATTGTAGCAATTGAATAGCGATTTGCAATTGTAACTCTTGCGGTCTTGAAAGATCAAAGGCCTAGATGGGTTGTTACAATTTTGACAATCACAGGGATTCCTAGCCCGTATATCAGTAATCAAGGAGTTAATACATATCAGGCCACCCACATGGACCAGAACATTTTCTTCATTCATTTTGATTATTTTGTACATTTCAGGATTGCTAGTCCAATTGCATATTGGACTTCTATAACGCTAATTGATTGATGTTTGACCTCCATGTTGTACAGTAGTAATGTTGACCGTCACATTTACTATTGCCTGTTTCTAAATCGGTAGTCACGGCCTTGCTTAATTGATCATGATCATGCTTTAAAATGCTACTTACGGGTGCATGGTTTACCGTTTAGGCTTTTGGCCAAGTAGTTGCGGGCTTGTTCAAATGGATCACTCTGTAACTGTTGCAAATTTCAAGCCTGAAGACTTACGGCCGGTAAGTCTGCAATTGAATAGGGTCCCTGGAAAAGTAAAAATATCTAGCTGTCATTTGTTTTCTATTGTTTTACACTGTAAATGTATGGGAATTTGTTATAGTTAACAAATAACACATAATATTTAAAGGTGTTCATTAATAGGGTCAGTATTCCTGAGTAAATTCTATGAGTTAATATTCACAAGAATCGTGTAATACATAAACAAAAAAGACAAAGAGACCACATATAAAGGGAAAGTTTAAATTACTTTCAGATTAAAGAACACACCAAAAGATTTTTTTCACTTCAGGTTCCAGGGCCAGATTAAATTTTTGGTGCCCTTAGGCAGTGAAATTAAAGGTTCCACTGTGCTCACAATATATATGTGTGTGCCTCCATTTGTCTGGTGCATGTGCCTATAGTGTTCCTGCTGACTTTATGGCTGTGCACTCATGCTGCAGAAATCTCCACCAATTAAACATCAAGGGCCTCATTAAATTCTCCCTCGTAGTTCTCTCGGTGCTCGCAAAAGGCATTTTTTTGCTGTTTGTGAGTACCGAATCCCTTGCAGCTTGCTTTGGGATATGACTACGAAAAATGGCAGAGAATAGGCTCCGAGAGAGCTACGTAGTCACACGCAGCCTTAAATCTACGAATGATTCTTGGACTTCGGAAGAATCCCTACAAGCACAAAAAGTGCCCACAAAAAATCTTAAAGCCTCTACATGCTGCCTCGGAGCAGCCCGAGACAGCAGTGTGAGGCTCCCCCCTGCTCCCTATACACATCCCCATGCTGCAAGGGTCTCTATCAGGACCCCCGAAGTGTCCCCACATAAACCCCTTGCAGCAGGGGGTCCCCGATCTGCATAGATCAGGCCCCCGCTGCATTTAAAACACTTAAATTTGCTGCCGCGGCTCCTTAAAGGGGCTGCGTCACCCTATTACTAATCCTGGCCGCGGCACCTAATATTAACCCCCCTCTATGCCACATAAACCCCTTGCTGCAGGGGTCCATAGGGACCCCCGCAACCCCCCACATTAACCCCCTGCAGCGGGATACCCCGATCGGCACCGATCGTGACCCTGCTGCATTTCAATTTTTTAATTTCCCGCCTTGCGAGTCCTTAAAGGACCGTAAATCATAACTATATCAAATACATCCCCCTATCTATCTAATATACAATAAATCCTAACTACATACACAGACCCTAATTATAAGCTAAAATAAAATAATTACAGTCCTAACTACATACACAGACCCTAATTCTAAGCTAAAATAAAATAATTAAGACCACTTACCTTTAAGATGTCCCTTCAGATCACTAACCCAGGGGTAAAACAAAACAAAACAATTAGTACAAAACATTAACATCAAATAAATAAACATTATATACATTCTAAATATTCAACTCACCTTTCCAGGATGTCCGGTCATTGTTCAGTTCTTCCGGCGCGGCCCTGTTAAAAAAACACAATACATTAATACAATATACAAACAACAAATAAAATAAACATATCAACATATAAATATACATTTAACTTACCTCCCCGCGATGTCCCCGGCCTCCTCCCCTGCTGGGCCCCGGAAGCATCCGCGCTCTAAAAAAAAAAACCCAGAGATCTGCACTCGCAGACCTCCCCGACGCTAATGAGCCTCCCGGAGTCTTTTCCGGGAGGAAATTGGCGATGGCGGCTTGTGATTGGCTGAAAAAGCTGTCTATCAATTTCAGCCAATCAGAAGTCGTCAATGTGTGAGCCCATAGTGATTGGCTGAAGGCATCTGCGCCTTGTGATTGGTTCCAATAAAGATTGACAGGTGCTTTAGCCAATCAGGGTGGGATATTGGGGTGTATCCCATCCTGATTGGCTCACACATTGACAACTTCTGATTGGCTGAAATTAAATTTAGGTGCCGGGGGGGGGGGGGGGGTGTAGTTGGAGTACCCCCAACGGCAGGGCTTATGTGGGGGACTGCCGCAGATGTCCCGTTTAGGACCCCTGCACTACTTGTTGAGGTGCGGGAGCCTGCAAGATCATCTCGCAGGCTGTCACTTCTCATGTACATTTACGCAGTGTTAATACGTATGGCCCTGCTGCGTAGCTCATACATTGCTCGCAGCAGGGCGATTGTAATAGCATTGTAAGTTAGAGAAACTTTGCAGTACGTAGGATTTAAGTAGAAGCCTCTTATTTACGAGGCTGGAATTTAATAGGGCCCCAAATTAGCTTGCAACCTCACTTACAGGCTCCCTGTCTCTCCCCAGTGCTGTGTGTGAGGTTGTAAGTACATTTTTTAAATAATTGGCGTTCTTCCGTCGGCTGCCGAGTTACAGGCTTGAAAAAACTGGCGGCTGTTAAACCCGTAGATTTTTCAAAGTCTTGCGTGCCTTGCGTAGAGCGCCAAACGCCTAAAGCCTTCAGTGCTTACAGTGCAATGTCGATGTTCAATTCCACACTTCTTCAAAGTCTTGCGGGCCTCACGCTGAGCACCAAAGACTTATGGTCTTCGGCGCTCATCGTGGCCCTGGCAATGAGCACCTTTGGCTCTCATTGCCAGCCTTTTTCAAAGTCTCACCATGGGCCTGGGAATGTAACCCCTATCAAACTTTCGCGCCTTTGGTGCTCATTGCGCATGTACAACCAATAACTTTTAACATTTTCTTACCGATAAATTCGTAATTACGACAACTATTATATGTGATAATACTTAAAAGGAGAACTGGGACAAAACAACTGAGTACTTAGTTGCTGACAGACTAAATATGCTGACATGTTCCATAATTTTCTCATGTGCCGCATCATGCATGAGCATCAATAATGACACAAGCTCTGGTATATACACCAGTAATGCATAGCATAAAAAAAGTATGGAATTAATGAAATGTCGTGGGTGCACCTAATAATGTAGTGAGGAGAAGACACAAATTCTTGATAGTACTCCCACAGTGGGGTGGCAACTGCATACCCAGATAACAAGATTTCAAAGGCTTATGAAGGGATTGTTTCACTTCAAGTTCCAGGGCAGATTTACATTTTTGGCGCCCCTAGGCAGTAAAATTAAAGGTGCCACTGTGCTCACACTATATGTGTGTGCCACCATTTGTCTGGTGCATGTGCCCATAGTGCTCCTGCTGATTGTATGGTTTTGCATTCATGCTGCAGAAATCTCTACCAAGTGTGGGCCCATGTTGTGGACACCCCTTTAGCCATGCACTTTGAAGATCATGCATATTTACTACATAGCAATTTAAAGCACCAACTACAATGTTTTTTCAGTAGATTAAATGTCTAATAAACCATTGTTTTCCCTGTTCTGCACAAATACACTTTGACACATTATCCCACTGAGTATAGGATGCCATGGATGTGCAATATCGAGTGCAACATTAATCTCCGATGACTTAAAATGCTACAATGAGGGTTCGAAATATGGTATCTTAAAGTCTGCAGTTGTTACCAGTCAGCCTTTCTAAAAAAGGTACACAAACGTATTTCCCATATAAGAGGAAATAAAATGTAACCTTTAATAATCTCATCAAAAATCTAATCCAAGGACGCATTTCCCACATTAAAAACAAAAATGAACTGCGGAGACGGTCAATCTCAATCCTAACCAGGAGGGCCAAATACAACGACCATTAAATAATTATTAACTTCATATGCGCCTCAAAGGGTTCCTCCTACCTGGAAGGCTGCCCTAATGCTATACCCGAAATATGGCTAGGATTCTATAGGTCTTACTACGTAGTAGTGTTCAGTAATAATAAAACAGGCAATCCTTTACAAATTGTGCTTTTTATTTATCCTAGGAGCATCATTCAGCATACACTCTCCAGACACTATAAAAAGCTCTGAGGGGACTGTGATCAGCTCCCTCTGATGATGTTAATTAGCCTGCATCGGGGTTCATTTAGTTAAGCTTTACCGTGGTGTGGCACAGTCTCATTAGTATCTTCGTAGTTTTATCCTACATATGATTATTAGGATTATAAGTAGGAGTCAACATGGATTTATGAGGGATAGATCATGTCAATCAAATCTAATTAGTTTCTAGGAGGAGGTTAGTAGGAACCTGGATCAAGGCAACTCAGTGGATGTAGACTTTTTGGATTTTGCAAAGGCTTTTGATACAGTGCCACATGGGAGACTATTGTGCAAACTAAGGGATACAGGAATTGCAGTAAATATCTTCTCATGGCTTGAGAGCTGGCTAAAAGACAGGAAGCAAAGGGTTGTTGTAAATGGAACATACACCGATTGGACTAATGTGGTAAGTGGGGTTCCTCAGGGTTCCGTATTAGGTCCTCTCCTTTTTAAAATATTTATTAATGGAAAGTAGTGTCTCCATTTTCGCTGATGACACGAACTTGTGCATGGCAATTAAATCAGATAATGATGTGCTTTCCCTCCAAAGGGATTTACATAAAATTGAGGAATGGGCTGATGAGATGTAATACAAATAAATGTAAAGTTATGCATCTGGGAAGGAAAAATAGCCATGCAATTTATAATCTTAATGGAGCAAAACTAGGGGTATCAGATATTGAAAGGGATTTGTGAGTGTTTGTAGACAACCACATAGGTAACAGTGTTCAAAGCCAAGCAGCAGCTGCAAAGGCAAATACAATATTAGCATGTAGTAAGAAGGGTATAGAAGCAAGGGAAGCAAATCTAATTCTGCCACTATACAAATCCCTAGTACGCCCTCATTTGGAATATGGAGTACAATTTTGGGCACCACTTCATAAAAAGGACATTTTAGAGCTGGAAAAGGTACAGAGGAGGGCAACAAAACTAATAAGGGGAATGGATGGGCTAAGTTATGAAGAAAAACTAACCAAATTAAACTTATTTTCTCTAGAAAAAAGGCGTCTAAGAGGAGATATGATTACCTTATAAAAATACATCCAGGGTCAGTATAAAGATTTGTCAAGGGAGCTTTTTGTGCCAAGAGATTTTCAAGTGACAAGAGGACACCCCTTGATGTTAGAAGTAAAATGATTCCACCTAAAAGAAAAAAAAGGGTTCTTCACAGTAAGGGTGGTTAACCTGTGGAATTCTCTATCAGAGGTAGGTGGTGACAGCGGATTCGATCGACAACTTTAAAAGGGGACTGGATTTATTTCTAATTATACAGGGAATTCAGGGTTATCCTGGATAATTAGAGAGTGAGTATTGATCCAGGGAGAAATCCGATCGCCAGCATCTTGAGTCAGGAAGGAATATTATTTTTTCACTTTATTTTTTTCTGTTTGCCTTCCTCTGTATTCATTAATAACTATTAATTTAAAAATAAAAATAAAATTAAAAATAAATAATTAAATAATTGATTAATAAGTAATTAACGACTAATTAATTAATAACTTATCCACATATTGTAGATCAGAGGAGATCTTAAATGGTTGAACTAGATGGACTGAAAGTTTTTTTTCAGCCTTAATTGCTATGTAACTATGTAACTATGTAACTATATGAAAGGCCACATTTACAGTTGATTAGATAAACTGTTATTGTTCTGCAGCCAATACTATTCCTGATGAAATTTATTTTTTTGTGTGATCAGTAGTATTAATTTCATACAAAGTAGCCATGTCTATACACCTTTACATCTACCACAAGGTTTAGAGTTACCTGAGTTATTATCACACCAATATGTAATTGAAGGCTGTGTACAATGTCTGTGGATGTAGTTGATGTCAGACCTTCAGCTAAATTCTGATCCTATAAGTTGTTCCGATGTCTATTTGGAATAATTCTGATTACTACCCATCTCAAATTGTACATACTATGCAAAGTTTAGATTGAGGAGTCTTGAATTACGATCTTTCTTCTAGTAAAGTATCCCGAGGGATTTTATTTGCTGTTTTGTGAGCTCTTATGTAGCTGTGTTAACAAATGTATTATTGTTTGTTTTAAAGAGCAGTAAAATAAGTTGTAATAATATAAAACGACCATTAGATGGCAGGTGGAGGACATGCAGGGCCGAACAAAATAGCAACAATTCAAGGGAAAGCTGTATATATCCATTCAGTGGTGTATCCCCCCCCCCCCCCCCCCCGCGTGGATTCATAATATTAGATAATAATCAATTAGACCAAAGTAGAACAGTTAGAATTCCACTGGATGTAACTCCACATATATTCTTCAACCAACCTATCTTTGCATTGTAAGATTAAAAACACATCTTAGCAGGCAGGTTCAGTTGTGTTTGTACTGTTATTGTTTTCAGTAAGACTAATGGAAATCTGCAAGGTCTAAATAAGGAAATAAGGAGGCTAGAGATAGTCAAGAATAAATAATAATTGCATAAATATCTAATAAAGTCAAAACAGTTTTCCCATTATTACTCCTTTTTCAAATGAATACAATAGAACCAACACTTCTTAGCAAACTAAAAAGTGTATGACCCGTAGCGCTCAATGTGAAATAATAAATAATAAATTATAAATAATAATAACATGTAAAACCTGAACAATCGAAACAGAATAGGAATAAATGGCAGCCAAAAAAACGAAGCTACAGCACTCTAACACCACCAAACACCTACGGATTTTCCGAAAAAGACGGACGCGATCCGAGAACAAGGACGCCAGATCAGCCACAGACGCGTACCACATTTTAGCCATTTTACAACACTAACTTACACAATGCGGAACTACACAGCTACCCTAACGGATTTGGCTTGCGCACGCACACTGTTACACTACACACTACACACATTACTGACACTTACACAGCAGCACCACTGCCATCAAAACACACATTGTATGCTGCAGCAACATCAAAACAGATTGCCAGCTCTTCTGCACAATGCAACCTGCATATATTAATTCAAAATAGGTAAAGTATATTGATGTATTATTTTATTAATTATTTCATTAGCATTAGCAAAAAAAAAAACAATGCTCATAGCACACAAACAACTAACAACCTCGCAATGAGTGCATTTGGCGCTCATTGTGAGCCACGCTCGCAATGAGCGACGAAGCATCTTGGAACACCAACAAAATTTAACGCCCTTACAATCTTATTTCTGTCATTTTTGACGGTCAAGTCTCTAGTCCAAATATAACAGTGGACTGCAGAGCCTAAGAGGGGTGCATACATCAATGGGTAATACACCCACTTACATATCTTCCTCTTGTATTGAGACTGCGGGTGTGGTGAATATGTAGAATTATTCCAACCAAATTCCATAAGGAGGAGGTTACTACAGTCTCTTGTAGCTTCTTTTACAGACCACTGTTCATCGGTGCTTGAGAAACAAAAGAAGAGGGTTTGGGGGGAAAGAAGCACAAAGAGATCTTGATAGTATAGTATCTTCTGTTAAGTTTAGACAAATATATATAATGAAGTAAGTATCACACTCACATTTTAGATCCTCAATAAATAGTTCATAGAAGTGTACACAACGTGTAGCATGTAAGGGCTGCGTGCTTCAAATTTGGCAGACTAACGTTGCTATTTAACAAGAAAGGGCTACGAGCGAGAGACGCCATCTCGTAAACCAGTTTGCGGTCGTTAGGGTTACGTGCTCGACCGCAAACAATTAATCAATCTCGTAGCTACGAGTTTAGATGGAATCAATGGGAAAAGAGATCGTTAGCCTTACGTCACTGAAAACAAATCCAGTTTACGATCGGACTCACATTGATTGCAGGGATCTATATAACAGAAAATATAATCATGACTTAAAGTATTTTTCTGGGCCGATTTTCGGCCTTGAACATGTTTGTGCTATTAATTCTGAGGCCTAACTCACTTTTCCTTATAATAAATGTACAGTAGAGTGATTTTATTTACATTACAAATGCTATGTATTGTACTTTACCCCCCTTGCAGGTACTCTAGGGCGCACATTGGCCTTTGGGCTCCATTTGCGTGTTACGTGCTTGCTCGCGAGTAACCACATTGCAATTTGATAGCTGAATAGAACAAGTAGCGGCTACGAGGATGAGAGATCAAAGGATTTACGTGCGCATAGTTAAACATTGCACTCCATGTAGCCTATTCTCGGCCGTCCTGCGTGTTAACACGCAAAGCCAGCTTTTAACATGTAGCGCCAATTTAATAGGGCTCTAAATCGCTGGTTACGGGCTTGCTTAATTGATCATTATCATGAGCTGAAATTATACTGATGGATGCATGGTTTACGGTTTTGGATTTCAGCCATGTAGTTGGGGGCTTCTTCAATTTAATCGCTCTGTAACTGCTGCAAATTTAGAACTTAATTGAGGCCATGGTCTTAAATAGCTAGGTGAGTATTTTATGTTTAAAGTTCATATAATATATAAAATGCTCCCCTTATAATTCAAATACTTTTGACACAGCCTAAATCCTTGCAGGGGCTACCTTAGCCTTTAGCAGAGAATGTCGTAAAGTTGAAAATCGTGTCTTTACTGAACTGTATATGTTATGTAAACATTGCCCTGTCTCATTCAAGAAACAATATGTGAGTACTGAATTCAGGAGTAACAGGATTCCTCTGGGGACCCAAGAAATAGTATGTGTTTGTGTCTGCATCGTTCAGTAATGTCCGACTCTCCATGACCACATGGACCGACACACCATGCTGATCCACTTGGTATTCATGGGATAGATACTGGAGTAGGTTGCCAGTTCCTTCTCCAGTAGGCCACAACATACACTTCCTGGTATTCCTAGGTGGTTTCCCATCAAAGTACTGAAAAAGCATAGGATATGCTTAAGGGAGGATAAAAGCAACTTATTTCAAACATTTCAGTCTAGCCTGGTCTGGACCATCAACTTACCTCTACTTTTTCAGTACAGGCACTGTACAAAATAACATATTATATGTACAGTATCTCACAAAAATGAGTACACTCCTCACACTTTTGTAAATTTTATTAAATTTTAATAAATGACACTCTGCTACAATGTAAAGTAGTAATTGTACAGCCTGTATAACAGTGTAAATTTGCTGTCCCCTCAAAACAACTCAACACACAGCCATTAATGTCTAAACTGTTTGCACAAAAGTGAGTAAGTGGAAAGTGAGTACACCCCTAAGTGGAAATGTCCAAATTGGGCCCAAAGTGTCAATATTTTGTGTGGCTACCATTATTTTCCAGCACTGCCTTAACCCTCATGGGAATGAAGTTCCCCAGAGCTGCACAGGTTGCCGCTGGAGTCCTCTTCCACTCCTCCATAATGACATCACAGAGCTGAAGGATGTTCGAGACCTTGCACTCCCCACCTTCTGTTTGAGGGTGCCCCACAGATGCTCAATAGGGTTTAGGTCTGGTGACATGCTTAGCCAGTCCATCACCTTTACCTTCAGCTTCTTTAGCAAGGCAGTAGTCGCCTTGGAGGTGTGTTTGGGGTCGTTATCATGTTGGAATACTGCCCTATGGCCCAGTCTCCGAAGGGAGGGGATCATGCTCTGCTTCAGTATGTCACAGTACATGTTGTCATTCATGGTTCCTTCGATGAACTGTAGCTCCCCAGTGCTGGCAGCACTCATGCAGGTCCAGACCAAACATATATACACATATGTCTATATGTGTATACATGTTTTCTATAATATGTTGTGTTGATTCCCCTTATAGGTATTTACCTGATGATGTCAGATGCTGCCTCCACTCTCTCTGCATCATTGTTTACGTTCAAACTGAGGGTTTCATCTCATATCAATGTTTTTGTGTTCTTTGTGCCTTATGCTTTTATATGTCATTTAGGTATTATTCAACTACCTTTCCTAAGTATAGATGTATACTTTTGGTGGTGGAAGTGTCATGGTCTGGGCTTGCATGAGTGCTGCCGGTACTGGGGAGCACCCAACCCGCTTTCAACCTGCCACTTTGGTGCTGAGCTCTGAGTGCCTCTCCTTACTCTCTGACCCCTTTGTCTATTTCCCCCTTCTCCCTTCCATGTGTCTGTTTTCCCCTCTCTCCCTCCCACTGTCTCTTTGTCCCTGCCCTGTTTTTTTTCCCCCCTTATTTCTCTTCCCTGTGTCTCCTTCTCCCCCTCTCTCAACCCCTTTGTCTTTTTTGCATCATCTCCCTCCTCTCCCTCCCATGTGTCTCTCTCCTCCCTCTTCAAATCTTGCGGGCCTGGCAATGAGCACCTAAGCCCTACGGCCTTCGGCCTCGCTGTGAGCCTTTTTCTAAAATTTTTTTTCCTCACTTAGCCAATTTCAGACCTCCCAAAATCGCCAGTTAAACATCCAGGGCCTCCTTAAATAACTCATGGGGGTCAATACAGATGCCCAGAAGCACTTAATTAACCCCGTCACTCATGGGGGTCAGTACAGACCCCCATAAGCCTCTAGTTCACCCTATCAGTCCCAAAAGGGTATATTATGATCCTAATGGGGCTGTTAAAACCCTAACATTAACCACATAAGTGCCATGACAGTCCATCATGACACTAACTACAAACACTACACTATACCCCCCAATAAACCATTAAATCTAAACTATCCCCTCTCTACATCTATTAACACTTACACTACCAACCTACACTACCTACCCCCTTGGCTGTAGGGCAGTATTCCAACATGATAACAACCCCAAACACACCTCCAATAAACCCCCCCACCACTCTAATTACAAAAAATAAAAAAGCCTACATTACAGAAAATAAAAAAACCTAAGTCACAAAAAAAACTACATTACATAAAAAAAATAAAACCTAAGTCACAAAAAATTACAACCCCCCCACTACAGAAAAAAATAAATTACACACCTGAAAAGGAAAGACAAACATACACAATACAATACATCACATTACATATAATACAAATAAAAAACCCCTATCTATCTAACATACAATCTATTTAATATACAATAAATCCTAACTATATCAAATACATCCCCTATCTATCTAATATACAATAAATCCTAACTACATACACAAACCCTAATTCTAAGCTAAAATAAAATATATTTTTTACTGCGGCCGCGATTGTTAAGAGCCGCGGCGGGGAATTTAAAAGTTTTAAATGCAGCAGGGGCCTGATCGGTGCCGATCGGGGACCCCCGCTACAAGGGGTTAATGTGTGGGGGCTGCGGGGGTCCCTGTGGACCCCTGCAGCAAGGGGTTAATGTGGGGAACTTCGGGTGTCCCAATGGGGACCCCCGCATAGAGGGGGGTTCATTTTAGGTGCCGGGGGGGTAGTTGGAGTACCCCCCACGGCAGGGCTTATGTGTGGGACTGCTGCGGAGGTCCCGTTTAGGACCCCTGCACTAATTGATGAGGAGTGGGAGCCTGCAAGATCATCTCGCAGGCTGTCACTCCTCATGTACATTTTCGCAGTGTTCATACGGACTGTACTGCTGCGTAGCTCACACATTGTTTGCAGAAGGGCCAATGTAATAGTGTCGTAACTTTGTGAAATTTTGCAGTAAGTAGGGTTTAAGTAGAAGCCTCTTATCTACGAGGCTGGAATTTAATAAGGCTGCAAATTAGCTTGCCTCCCCCCAGTGCTGTGTGTGAGGCTGTAAGTAAATATTTTAAATAATTGCCGTCGTCCTTTTGGCGTTCTTCTGTCGGCTGCCGAGTTACAGGCTTGAAAAAAACTGGCGGCTGTTAAACCTGTAGATTTTTCAAAGTCGTGCGTGCCTTGCGATGAGAGCCAAAGCCTACAGCCTTCTGCGCTTACTGTGCGCTGTCGGTGTTCAATTCCACACTTCTTCAAAGTCTTGCGGGCCTCGCGCTGAGCACCAAAGGCCTATGGTCTTCGGCGCTCATCATGGGCCTGGCAATAAACGCCTTTGGCTCTCATTGCCAGCCTTTTTCAAAGTCTTGCAGGCTTCGCGATGAGCGTCAAAGGCCTAAGTTCTTCGGCGCTCATCATGGGCCTGGGAATGAGCTCTTTCGGGGGTCATTGTAACCCCTGTCAAACTTGTAACTTTCGGGCCTTCGGTGCTCATTGCGCTTGTACAACCAATAACTTTTAACATTGTGTTACCGATAAATTCGCAATTACGACAACTATTATATGTGATAGTACTTAAAAGGAGAACTGGGACAAAACAACTGAGTACTTAGTTGCTGACAGACTAAATATACTGACATGTTCCATAATTTGCTCATGTGCCGCATCATGCATGAGCATCAATAATGACACAAGCTCTGGTATATACACCAGTAATGCATAGCATTAAAAAAAGGATGCAATTAATGAAGTGTCATGGGTGCACCTAATAATGTAGTGAGGAGAAGACACAAATTCATGACAGTACTCCCACAGTGGGGTGGCAACTGAATACCCAGATAACAAGATTTCAAAGGCTTGTGAATGGATTGTTTCACTTCAAGTTCCAGGGCAGATTTACATTTTTGGCGCCCCTAGGCAGTAAAATTAAAGGTGCACTGTGCTCACACTATATGTGTGTGCCGCCATTTGTTTGGTACATATGTGCCCATAGTGCTCCTGCTGATTGTATGGTTGTGCACTCATGCTGCAGAAATCTCCACCAAGTGTGGGCCCATGTTGTGGACACCCCTTTAGCCATGCACTTTGAACATCATGCATATTTACTACATAGCAATTTAAAGCATCAACTACAGTGTTTTTTCAGTAGAATAAATGTTTAATAAAACATAGAACAGGGAGTTCTGCACAAATACACTTTGACAATTTATCCCACTGAGTATAGGATGCCATGGATGTGCAATATCGAGTGCAACATTAATCTCCAAAGACTTAAAATGCTACAATGAGGGTTCGAAATATGGTATCTTAAAGTCTGCAGTTTTACCAGTCAGTCTTTCTAAAAAAGGAACACAAACTTATTTACTGATAATCACATATAAGAGGAAAGAAAATATAACCTTTAATAATCTCATCTAAAATCTAATCCAAGGACGCATTTCCCACATTAAAAACAAAAATGAATTGCGGAGATGGTCAATCTCAATCCTAACCAGGAGGACCAATTACAATGACCATTAAATAATTATTAACTTCATATGCACCTCAAAGGGTTCCGCCTACCTGGAAGGCTGCCCTAATGGTATACCCGAAATCTTGCTAGGTTCCTATAGGTCTTACTAGGTAGTAGTGTTCAGTAATAATAAAACAGGCAATCCTTCACAAATTGTGAAGGACCAGGCATCCTAACAACCAGAAACCCTGGTAACCCTTGTAGTCGTTAATGAGACTGTGGCACTCGACTGTGAAGCTTAACTAAATGAACCGCAACTCGCATTTCATAAGGTTTTTTCATCAATAAAGAGTAATCAACATATCAGTCAGTAATAAGGTAATGAGATCCTTTTAGTTAAATTAATCTTTTTGATCACTATTGTGCTTTTTATTTATTCTAGGAGCATCATTCAGCATACATTCTCCAGACACTATAAAAAGCTCTGAGGGGACTCTGATCGGCTCCCTCTGATGATGTTAATTAGCTTTTGTCAGGGTTCATTTAGTTAAGCTTTACCGTAGTGTGGCACAGTACACATTAGTATCTTCGTAGTTTTATCCTACATATGATTATTAGGATTATAAGTAGGAGTCAACATGGATTTATGAGGGCTAGGTCATGTCAAAAAAATCTAATTAGTTTCTATGAGGAGGTTAGTAGGAACCTGGATCCAGGCAACTCAGTTAATGTAGTCTTTTTGAATTTTGCAAAGGCTTTTGATACAGTGCCACATGGGAGACTATTGTGCAAACTAAGGGATACAGGAATTGCAGTAAATATCTGCTCATGGATTGAGAGCTGGCTAAAAGACAGGAAGCAAAGTGTTGTTGTAAATGGAACATACTCCGATTGGACTAATGTGGTAAGTGGGGTTCCTGAGGGTTCAGTATTAGGTCCTCTCCTTTTTAACATATTTATTAATGACTTAGAGGTGGGACTGGAAAGTAGTGTCTCCATTTTCGCTGATGACATGAAGTTGTGCAAGGTAATTAAATCAGATAATGATGTGCTTTTCCTCCAAAGGGATTTACATAAAATTGAGGAAGGGCATCTAAATGGCCGATGAGATTTAATATGAATAAATGTAAAGTTATGCATCTGGGAAGGAAAAATAGCCATGCAATTTATAATCTTAATGGAGCAAATCTAGGGGTATCAGATATTGAAAGGGATTTGGGAGTGTTTGTAGACAACCACATAGGTAACAGTGCTCAAAGCCAAGCAGCATCTGCAAAGGCAAATAAAATATTAGCATGTATTAAGAAGGGTATAGAAGCAAGGGAAGCAACTATAATTATGCCACTATACAAATCCCTTGTATGCCCTCATTTGGAATATGGAGTACAATTTTTGGCACCACTTCATAAAAAGGACATTTTAGAGCTGGAAAAGGTACAGAAGAGGGCAACAACACTAATAAGGGGAATGGAGGGGCTAAGTTTTGAAGAAAAACTAACCAAATTAAACTTATTTTCTTTAGAAAAAAGGCGTCTAAGAGGAGATATGATTACCTTATATAAATACATCCAGGGTCAGTATAAAGATTTGTCAAGGGAGCTTTTTGTGCCAAGAGGTTTTCAACTGACAAGAGGACGTCCCTTGAGGTTAGAAGTAAAATGATTCCACCTTAAAGAAAGACAAGGGTTCTTCACAGTAAGGGTGGTTAATCCGTAGAATTCTCTACCAGAAGAGGTGGTGACAGCGGATTCAATAGATAACTTTAAAAGGGGACTGGATTTATTTCTAATTAAACAGGGAATTCAGGGTTATCCTGGACAGTTAGAGAGAGAGAGAGTAGTGATCCAGGGAGAAATCCGATCGCCAGTATCTGAGGTCAGGAAGAAATTATTATTTTTTTCCATTTGAGACGATTGGCTAAGTTTCACTTGTTTTTTTTTGTTTTTTTTCTGTTTGCCTTCTTCTGGATTCATTAATGATTAAAAAATAAAAAATAAAAATTTAATTAAAAATAAATAATTAAATAATTGATTAATAATGAATTAACAACTAATTAATTCATAACTAAAACACATATTACAGATCAGAGGAGATCTTAAAAGGTTGAACTTTTACACATTTACAGTTGATTAGATAAACTGTTGTAGTTCTGCAGCAAATACTATCCCTGGTGGCATTTTGTGTGTGTGTGTGATCAGTAGTATTAATTTCATACAAAGTAGCCATGTTTATACACCTTTACATCTACCACAAGGTTTAGAGTTACCTGATTTATTAGCACACCAATATGTAATTGAAGGCTGTGTACAATGTCTGTGGATGCAGTTGATGTCAGACCTTCAGCTAAATTCTGATCCTATAAGTTGTTCCGATGTCTATTTGGAATAATTCTGATTACTACCCATCTCAAATTGTACATACTATGCAAAGTTTAGATTGAGGAGTCTTGAATTACGATCTTTCTTCTAGTAAAGTATCCCTAGGGATTTTGTTTGCTGTTTTGTGAGCTCTTATGTAGCTGTGCTAACAAATGTATTGTTTGTTTTAAAGAGCAGTAAATTATGTTGTAATAATATAAAACGACCATTAGATGGCATGTGGAGGACATTCAGGGCAGAACAAAATAGCAACAATTAAAGGGAAAGCTGTATATATCCATTCAGTGGTGTACCCCCCGTGTGGATTCAGAATTTTAGATAATAATCAATCAGACCAAAGTATAAACGATTAGAACTCCACTAGATGCATCTCCACATATATTCTTCAACCAACCTATCTTTGCATTGTAAGAAAGAGATTAAAAACACATCTTAGCAGGTTCAGTTGAAATGTGGTTGTACGGTTATTATTTTTAGTAAGACTAATGAAAATCTGCAAGGTCTAAATAAGGAAATAAGGAGGCTGGAGAGTCAAGAATAAATAATAATTGCATAAATATCTAATGAACTCAAAACAGTTTTCCCATTATTACTCCTTTTTCAAATGAATACAATAGAACCAACACTTCTTGGCAAACTAAAAAGTGTATGACCTGTAGCGCTCAATGTGAAATAATAAATAAAAAATTATAAATAATAATGAAATGTAAAACCTGAACAATCGAAACAGAATAGGAAGTCCAGCGGAACCAAATACTACCAGCCCAATAAGTAAATAGTAGGTCTCTTAAGTCCTGAAATTCCACAGAAAATATAAATGTGACTATCACACAGTCACTCTGCTAATAGTAGAGTCTCCAAATATAACAGTGGACTGCAGAGCCTAAGAGGGGTGCATAGGTCAATGGGTAATACACCCACTTACATATCTTCCTCTTGTACTTGAGACTGTGGGTTTGGTGACTATGTAGTAGTATTCCAACCAAATTCCAGAAGGAGGAGGTTACTACAGTCTCTTGTAGCTTCTTTTACAGACCACTGTTCATGGGTGCTTGAGAAAAAAAAGGGTTTGGGGGAAAGAAGCACAAAGAGATCTTGATAGTATAGTATCTTGTGGTAAGTTTATTTAGACAAATATATATAATGCAGTAAGTATCACACTCACATTTTAGATCCTCAATAAATAGTGCATAGAAGTGTACAGAACGTGTAGCATGTAAGGCCTGCGTGCTTCAAATTTGGCAGACTTACGTTGCTATTAAATTAGAAAGGGTTGCGAGCTATGAGCGAGAGACGCTATCTCGTAAACCAGTTTGCAGTCGTTGGGGTTACGTGCTCGACCGCAAACAATTATTCAATCTCTTAGCTAAGGGTTTATACGGAGACAATGGGAAAAGAGATCGTTAGCCTTATGTCACTTAAAAAGAGGAGGGTAGATTTCTAAGTCCTACGTGCTTCAAATCCAGTTTGCGATTGGACCCAAAGGCCTGATATAATGCAATATGAATAAAGCAGTAAATATGATATTCTATCACATGCAAGTTATAGTATAAGTCGTAACACATTGATTGCAAGGATCGATATAGCGCAAAAAATAATCATGAATTTAAGTATTTTTCTGGGCCGATTTGCGGCCTTGAAAATGTTATGCTATTAATTCTGAGGCCTAACATCACTTTTCCTTGTAAATAAAATCACTCTACTATATATTTATTTACAAGTGCTATGTATTGTACTTTACCCCCCTTTAGGTGCTCTAGGGCGCACATTGTCCTTTGGGCTCCATTTGCGTGTTACGTGCTTGCTCGCGAGTAACCACGTTGCAATTTGTTAACACACAAAGCCAGCTTTTAACACGTAGCTCCAATTTAATAGGGCTCTAAATCAGTAGTTACGGACTTGCTTAATTGATCATGATCATGAGCTGAAATGATACTTATGGGTGCATGGTTTACGGTTTTGGCTTTCGGCCATGTAGTTGCGGGCTTGTTCAATTTAATCGCTCTGTAACTGCTGCAAATTTGGAACTTAATTAGGGTCATGGTCTCAAATAGCTAGGTGAGTATTTTATGCTTAAAGTTCATATAATATATAAAATGCTCCACTTATAATTCAAACACTTTTGACACAGCTAAAATCCTTGCAGGTGCTACCTTAGCCTCTAGCAGAGAATGTCGTAAAGTGGAAAATCGTGTCTTTACTGAACTGTATATGTTATGTAAACATTGCCCTGTCTGATTCAAGAAACAATATGTGAGTACTGAATTCAGGAGTAACAGGATTCCTCTGGGGACCCAAGAAATAGTATGTTTTTGTGTCTGCATCGTTCAGTAATGTCCGACTCTCCATGACCACATGGACCGACACACCATGCTGATCCACTTGGTATTCATGGGATAGATACTGGAGTAGGTTGCCAGTTCCTTCTCCAGTAGGCCACAACATACAGTTCCTGGTATTCTTAGGTGGTTTCCCATCGAAGTACTGAAAAAGCATAGGATATGCTTAAGGGAGGATAAAAGCAACTTATTTCAAACATTTCAGTCTAGCCTGGTCTGGACCATCAACTTACCTCTACTTTTTCAGTACAGGCACTGTACAAAATAACATATTAATATGTACAGTATCTCACAAAAATGAGTACACTCCTCACACTTTTGTAAATTTTATTATATCTTTTCATATGACAACACTGAATAAATGACACTCTGCTACAATGTAAAATAGTAATTGTACAGCCTGTATAACAGTGTAAATTTGCTGTCCCCTCAAAACAACTCAACACACAGCCATTAATGTCTAAACTGTTTGCAACAAAAGTGAGTAAGTGCAAAGTGAGTACACCCCTAAGTGGAAATGTCCAAATTGGGCCCAAAGTGTCAATATTTTCTGTGGCCACCATTATTTTCCAGCACTGCCTTAACCCTCATGGGCATGGAGTTCCCCAGAGCTGCACAGGTTGCCGCTGGAGTCCTCTTCCACTCCTCCATAATGACATCACAGAGCTGATGGATGTTCGAGACCTTGCACTCCCCACCTTCTGTTTGAGGGTGCCCCCACAGATGCTCAATAGGGTTTAAGTCTGGTGACATGCTTAGCCAGTCCATCACCTTTACCTTCAGCTTCTTTAACAAGGCAGTAGTCGCCTTGGAGGTGTGTTTGGGGTTGTTATCATGTCGGAATACTGCCCTACGGCCCAGTCTCAGAAGGGAGGGGATCATGCTCTGCTTCAGTATGTCACAGTACATGTTGGCATTCATGGTTCCCTCAATGAACTGTAGCTCCCCAGTGCTGACAGCACTCATGCAGGCCCAGAACAAACATATATACACATATGTCTATATGTGTATACATGTTTTCTATAATATGTTGTGTTGATTCCCCCTATATGCATTTACCTGATGATGTCAGATGCTGCCTCCACTCTCTCTGCATCATTGTTTATGTTCAAACTGAGGGTTTCATCTCATATCAATATTTTTGTGTTCTTTGTGCCTTATCCTTTTATCTGTCATTTAGGTATTATTCAACTACCTTTCCTAAGTATAGATGTATAATTTTGGTGGTGGAAGTGTCATGGTCTGGGCCTGCATGAGTGCTGCCGTCCTGGGGAGCACCCAACCCGCTTTCAACCTGCCACTTTGGTGCTGAGCTCTGAGTGCCTCTCCTCACTCTCTGACCCCTGTGTCTATTTCCCTCTTCTCCCTACCATATGTCTGTTTACCCATCTCTCCCTCCCACTGTCTCTTTGTCCCCTGTCCCTGCCCTGTGCTTTTTCCCCCCTTATTTCTCTCCCCTGTGTCTCCTTCTCCCCCTTTCTCACCCCTTTGTCTTTTTTTGCATCATCTCCCTCCTCTCCCTCCCATGTGTCTCTCTCCTCCCTTTTCAAGTCTTGCGGGCCTGGCGATGAGCACCTAAGTCCTACGGCCTTTTTCTAAAAATGTTTTTTCCTCACTTAGCCAATTTCAGACCTCCTAAAATCGCCAGTTAAACATCAAGGGCCTCATTAAATTCTCCCTCGTAGTTCTCTCGGTTTTGCAAAAGACAGTTTTTTGCTGTTTGCGAGGACCGAATCTCTGGCAACACACAGCCATTAATGTCTAAACTGTTGGCAACAAAAGCGAGTAAGTGGAAAGTTAGTACACCCCTAAGTGGAAATGTCCAAATTGGGCCCAAAGTGTCAATATTTTGTGGGGCTACCATTATTTTCCAGCACTGCCTTAACCCTCATGGGCATGGAGTACCCAGAGCTTCACAGGTTGCCACTGGAGTTCTCTTCCACTCCGCCATAATGACATCACAGAGCTGATGGATGTTCGAGACCTTGCACTCCCCCACCTTCTGTTTGAGGGTGCCCCACAATAATTAACCCTGTCACTCATGGGGGTTAATACAGACCCACATAAGCCAATAATTAACTCTATAATTCATGGAGGTCAATACAGACCTCCATAAGCCAATAATTAACCCTATAATTCATGGGGGTCAATACAGACCCCCATAAGCACTTATTTAAAGCTGTCACTCATGGTGGTCAATACAGACCCCCTTAAGCACTTAATTAACCCCATAACTCATGGGGGTCAATACAGACCCCGATAAGGCCTTAATTAACCCCGTCACTCATGGGGGTCAATACAGACCCCCATAATCACTTAATTAACCCTCTAACTCATGGGGGTCAATGCAGACTTCCATATGGCCTTATTTAACCCTGTCACTCATGGGGGTCAATACAGACCCCCATAAGGCCTTAATTAACCCCATAACTCATGGGGGTCAATACAGACCACCATAAGCACTTAATTAACCCCGTAACTCATGGGGGTAAATACAGACCCGCATAAGCCAATAATTAACCCTATAATTCATGGGGGTCAATACAGACCCCCATAAGCACTTAATTAACCCTGTCACTCATGGGGGTCAATACAGACCAACATAAGCCAATAATTAACCCTATAATTCATGGGGGTCAATACAGACCGCAATTAGCCAATAATAAACCCTATAATTCATGGGGGTCAATACAGACCCCCTTAAGGCCTTAATTAACCCCGTTACTCATGGGGGTCAATACAGACCCCCATAAGCACTTATTTAACCCTGTCACTCATTGGGGTCAATACAGACCCCCATAAGCACTTAATTAACCCTGTCACTCATGGGGGTCAATACAGACCGCCAAAAGCACTTAATTAACCGCATAAATCATGGGGGTCAATACAAACCCTGATAAGGCCATAATTAACTCTGTCACTCATGGGGGTCAATACAGACCCCCATAATAACTTAATTAATCCTCTAACTCATGGGGGTCAATACAGACCCCCATAAGGCCTTAATTAACCCCGTCACTCATGGGGGTCAATACAGACCCCCATAAGCCAATAATTAACCCTATAATTCATGGGGGTCAATACAGACCACCATAAGCACTTATTTAACCCTGTCACTCATGGTGGTCAATACAGACCCCCTTAAGCACTTAATTAACCCCATAACTCATAGGGGTCAATACAGACCCCGATAAAGCCTTAATTAACCCTGTCACTCCTGGGGGTCAATACAGGCCCCCATAATCACTTAATTAACCCTCTAACTCATGGGGGTAAATACAGACTTCCATAAGGCCTTAATTAACCCCGTCACTCTTGGGGGTCAATACAGACCCCCATAAGGCCTTCATTAACCCCATAACACATGGGGGTCAATACAGACCCCCATAAGCACTTAATTAACCCCATAACTCATGGGGGTCAATACAGACCCCCATAAGGCCTTAATTAACCCCGTCACTCATGGGGGTCAATACAGACCCTCTTAAGCCAATAATTAACCCTCTAACTCATGGGGGTCAATACAGACCCACATAAGCCAATAATTAACCCTATAATTCATGGGGGTCAATACAGAACCACATAAGCACTTAAATAACCCCATAACTCATGGGGGTCAATACAGACCCCCATAAGCCAATAATTAACCCTATAATTCATGGGGGTCAATACAGACCGCCATTAGCCAATAATTAACCCTATAATTCATGGGGGTCAGTACAGACCCCCTTAAGGCCTTAATTAACCCCGTCACTCATGGGGTCAATACAGACCCCCATAAGCACTTATTTAACCCTGTCACTCATGGGGGTCAATACAGACCGCCAAAAGCACTTAGTTAACCGCATAACTAATGGGGGGCAATACAAACCGTGATAAGGCCATAATTAACCCCGTCACTCATGGGGGTCAATACAGACCCTTATAATCAATTAATTAACCCTCTAACTCATGGGGGTCAATACAGACCCCCATAAGGCCTTAATTAACCCCTTCACTCATGGGGGTCAATACAGACCCCCATAAGGCCTTCATTAACCCCTTAACTCATGGGGGTCAATACAGGCCACCATGAGCACAGTTAACACCATAACTCATGGGGGTAAATACAAACCCCCATAAGGCCTTAAATAACCCAGTCACTCATGGGGGTCAATACAGACCCTCATAAGCCAATTATTAACCCTCTTACTCATGGGAGTCAATGCAGACCCCATAAGCCAATAATTAACCCTATAATTCATGGGCACCAATACAGACCCCCATACGCACTTAATTAACCCCATAACTCATGGGGGTCAATACAGACCCCCATAAACACAATTATTAACTCTGTCACTCATGGGGGTCAATACAAACCCCCATAAGCCAATAATTAACCCTATAATTCATGGGGGTCAATACAGACCCCCATAAGCCAATTATTAACCCTCTTACTCATGGGAGTCAATACAGACCCCATAAGCCAATAATTAACCCTATAATTCATGGGCATCAATACAGACCCCCGTACGCACTTAATTAACCCCATAACTCATGGGGGTCAATACAGACCCTCTTAAGCCTTAATTACTCCGTCACTCATGGGGGTCAATACAGACCTCCATAAGCACTTATTTAACCCTGTCACTCATGGGGGTCAATACAGACACCCATAAGCACTTAATTAACCCCATAACTTATGGGGGTCAATACAGACCCCATAATGTCTTAATTAACCCCTTTACTCATGGCGGTCAATATAGACCCCCATAATCACTTAATTAACCCTCTAACTCATGGAGTCAACACAGACCCCTATAAGGCCTTAATTAACCCATCACTCATGGGGGTCAATACAGACCCCCATAAGGCCTTAATTAACCTCATAACTCATGGGGGTCAGTACAGACCACCATAAGCACTTCATTAACCCCGTAACTCATTGGGGTCAATACAGACCTCCATAAGGCCTTAATTAACCCTGTCACTCATGGGGGTCAATACAGACTCCCATAATTCCTTAATTAACCACATAACTCATGGGGGTTAATACAGACCCCAATAGGCACTTAATTAACCCTGTCACTCATGGGGGTCAATACAGACCCCCATAATCACTTAATTTACCCTCTAACTCATGGAGGTCAATACAGACCCCCATAAGCACTTAATTAACCCCATAACTCATGGGGGTCAATACAGACCCCCATAAGGCCTTAATTAACCCCTTCACTCATGGGGGTCAATACTGACCCAATAATCACTTAATTTACCCTCTAACTCATGGGGATCAATACAGACCCCCATAAGCACTTAATTAACCCCATAACTCATGGGGGCAACACAGACTCCATAAGCACTTAATTAACCCAATAATTTATGGGGGTCAATACAGACCCCCATAAGCACTTAATTAACCCTGTCACTCATGGGGGTCAATACAGACCCCCATAAGCACTTAATTAACCCTATAATTCATGGGGGTCAATACAGACCGCCATAAGCACTTATTTAACCCCATAACTCATGGGGGTCAATACAGACCCCCATAAGCACAATAATTAACCATGTCATTTATGGGAGTCAATACAGACACCCATAAGACAATAATTAACCCTTTAATTCTTGGGGGTCAATACAGACCCCCATAAGCACTTAATTAACCCTGTCACTCATGGGGGTCAATACAGACCCCCATAAGCACTTAATTAACCCTATAATTCATGGGGGTCAATACAGACCGCCATAAGCACTTAATTAACCCCATAACTCATGGGGGTCAATACAGACCCCCATAAGCACAATAATTAACCATGTCATTTATGGGAGTCAATACAGACACCCATAAGACAATAACTAACCCTATAATTCTTGGGGGTCAATACAGACCCCCATAAGCACTTAATTAACACTGTCACTCATGGGGGTCAATACAGACCCCCATAAGCACTTAATTAACCCTATAATTCATGGGGGTCAATACAGACCGCCATAAGCACTTAATTAACCCCATAACTCATGGGGGTCAATACAGACCCCCATAAGCACAATAATTAACCATGTCATTTATGGGAGTCAATACAGACACCCATAAGCCAATAATTAACCCTATAATTCTTGGGGGTCAATAAAGACCCCCATAAGCACTTAATTAACCCCATAACTCATGGGGGTCAATACAGACCCCCATAAGCCTCTATTTCACCCTATCAGTCCCATAAGGGTATATTATGACCCTAAAGGGGCTGTTAAAACCCTAACATTAACCACAAAAGTGCCATGATGGTCCACAAGGACCATCATCATACTAACTACAAACACTACACTATACCCCCCAATAAAGCATTAAATCTAAACTATCTCCCCTCTACACTAATCTATTAACACTTACACTACCAACCTACACTAACTACCCCTAATAACCCCCCACTACTCTAATTACAAAAAAATAAAAAACACCTACCTTACAGAAAATAAAAAACCTAAGTCACAAAAAATAAAAAATAAACTACATTACAGAAAATAAAAAAAACCTACATTACAGAAAATAAAAAAATACATTACAACCCCGCCCACTACAGATTTTTTTTTTTACACATACTATATCAAATACATCCCCCTATCTATCTAATATACAATACATCCTAACTACATACACAAACCCTAATTCTAAACTAAAATAAAATATATTTTTTTCTGCGTCCGGGATTGTTAAGAGTGTGCCGCGGCGAGGAAATTAAAAGTTTTAAATGCAGCGGGGGACTGATCGGTGCCGATCGGGGACCCCCGCTGCAAGGGTTTAATGTGTGGGGGTTGCGGGGGTCCCTGTGGACCCCTGCAGCAAGGGGTTACTGTGGGGACACTTCGAGGGTCCCGATGGGGACCCCCGCATAGAAAGGGGTTCATTTTAGGTGCCGGGGGGTAGTTGGAGTACCCCCCACGGCAGGGCTTATGTGTGGGACTGCTGCGGAGGTCCCGTTTAGGACCCCTGCACTTATTGATGTGGTGTGGGAGCTTCAAAAAACTGGCGGCTGTTAAACCCGTCGATTTTTCAAAGTCTTGCGTGCATTGCGATGAGCGCCAAAGGTCTACAGCTTTCAGCGCTTACCGTGCGCTGTCGGCGTTCAATTCCACACTTCTTCAAAGTCTTGCGGGCCTCGCGCTGAGCACCGAAGGCCTATGGTCTTCAGCGCTCATCATGGGCCTGGCAATGAGCGCCTTTGGCACTCATTGCCAGCCTTTATCAAAGTCTTGCAGGCCTCGCGATGAGCGTCAAAGGCCTAAACTTGTAATTTTCGGGCCTTCGCTGCTCATTGCACTTGTACAACCAATAACTTTTAACATTGTGTAACCGATAAATTCGTAATTACGACAACTATTATATGCGATAATACTTAAAAGGAGAACTGGGACAAAACAACTGAGTACTTAGTTACTGACATGTTCCATAATTTGCTCATGTGCCGCATCATGCATGAGCATCAATAATGACACAAGCTCTGGTATATCCACCAGTAATGCATAGCATAAAAAAAAGGATGCAATTAATGAAGTGTCGTGGGTGCACCTAATAATGTAGTGAGGAGAAGACACAAATTCATGACAGTACTCCCACAGTGGGGTGTCAACTGAATACCCAGATAACAAGATTTCAAAGGCTTGTGAATGGATTGTTTCACTTCAAGTTTCAGGGCAGATTTACATTTTTGGCGCCCCTAGGCAGTAAAATTAAAGGTGCCACTGTGCTCACACTATATGTGTGTGCCGCCGTTTGTTTGGTACATATGTGCCCATAGTGCTCCTGCTGATTGTATGGTTGTGCACTCATGTTGTGGACACCCCTTTAGCCATGCACTTTGAACATCATGCATATTTACTACATAGCAATTTAAAGCATCAACTACAGTGTTTTTTCAGTAGATTAAATGTGTAATAAATAGTGATGTCGCGAACAGTTCGCCCACGGACTATTCACAGCGATTTTGGCATGTTCGCGCTCGCAGCGAACGGCGAACATATGCGCTTTTCGGTACACCCCCTATTCTTTATCATTGAGGAAACTTTGACCCTGCACCTCACAGTCAGCAGACACATTCCAGCCAATCAGCAGCATACACTCCCTTCCAGAGCCTTCCATCTGAAGGACAGCAACCCAAAAAGCCCTTTTTAGGGCTAGAACATCATTTATTTTATTTTATAATTTTTTTCTGTGTAATCTAATTGCATATGCCTGCCTGCCAGCGTGTGTGTGTGACAGGCTAACACCTAACAGCTTATATTCTTGGGCTTATTTTCTCTACTCATACCTGGTGGTGTACCATACATTGAAAACAACCATTTTTTTCCTGTAATCTAATTTCAGTTGCCTGCCTGTGTCAGGCTCACAGCTTATATTGTGCTCAGTGAAATAAAACAACACTTTTTTGACTGTAATAGATTAAATATCAGTTGCCTGCCTACAGGCGTGTGTGTGAAGCCTATTGCATCTACTCTGCCAACTTTTGCCAGTGCACAGTGATACGTCATATCTGGTGCAACCGTAGTGTACAGTGACATAAAACAACACTTTTTTGACTGTAATAAATTGAATAGCAATTGCCTGCCTACAGGCGTGTGTGTGAAGCCTATTGCATCTACTCTGCCAACTTTTGCCAGTGCACAGTGACACTCATATCTGGTGGCACATTAGATTGCACGCGCAGTGCCCCAAATTTGAAGTGGGAGGACAGACCAAGCATCTTTTTCAATCTCCCGCTTCCAAAAATCCATGCCATATACATGCTCGCTGCTCATTGCACTTGTACAATCAATAACTTTTAACATTGTGTAACCGATAAATTCGTAATTACGACAACTATTATATGTGATAATACTTAAAAGGAGAACTGGGACAAAACAACTGAGTACTTAGTTACTGACATGTTCCATAATTTGCTCATGCGTCGCATCATGCATGAGCATCAATAATGACACAAGCTCTGGTATATCCATTAGTAATGCATAGCATTAAAAAAAGGATGCAATTAATGAAGTGTCGTGGGTGCACCTAATAATGTAGTGAGGAGAAGACACAAATTCATGACAGTACTCCCACAGTGGGGTGTCAACTGAATACCCAGATAACAAGATTTCAAAGGCTTGTGAATGGATTGTTTCACTTCAAGTTCCAGGGCAGATTTACATTTTTGGCGCCCCTAGGCAGTAAAATTAAAGGTGCCACTGTGCTCACACTATATGTGTGTACCGCCGTTTGTTTGGTACATATGTGCCCATAGTGCTCCTGCTGATTTTATGGAGGGGAAGGGAAGAGGAAAGATATTTTTTTTTTTTGTTTTTTATTTTCCTTCTTCACTCGAGTCTCCCCAGAAGCACATGATTTCTGTGCTAAACTGTTAACTATATTGAGAGTAGTGCCGGTTCCTCTGTATGCTTGGTGGAGGTATCAAGTTAAGTGACCTTGCTATTAGGGAATTGCCTTCCCATCAGGAGTACAAGATATTACATAAAAATTGGTATTCGAATAGATGGGAGGGAGGAGATTTTAACAGTGTATTTATACATATGCAATTGCTAAACTGTTGAATTACTGATACCTCTGGAATGTATGAATGTTTTGTTTTGTTATGTTTTTGATGTTTGTTAAAGAAAAACGAGAAAAAATAAAGTATTTAAAAAAAAAATAATTAGTTTCTATGAGGAAGTTAGTAGGAACCTGGATCCAGGCAACTCAGTGGATGTAGTCTTTTTGAATTTTGCAAAGGCTTTTGATACAGTGCCACATGGGAGACTATTGTGCAAACTAAGGGATACAGGAATTGCAGTAAATATCTGCTCATGGATTGAGAGCTGGCTAAAAGACAGGAAGCAAAGTGTTGTTGTAAATGCAACATACTCCGATTGGACTAATGTGGTAAGTGGCGTTCCTCGGGGGTTCAGCATTAGGTCATCTCCTTTTTAACATATTTATTAATGACTTAGAGGTGGGACTGGAAAGTAGTGTCTCCATTTTCGCTGATGACATGAAGTTGGGTGCAAGGTAATTAAATCAGATAATGATGTGCTTTTCCTCCAATGGGATTTACATACAATTGAGGAAGGGCATCTAAATGGCAGATGAGATTTAGTACGAATAAATGTAAAGTTATGCATCTGGGAAGGAAAAATAGCCATGCAATTTATAATCTTAATGGAGCAAATCTAGGGGTATCAGATATTGAAAGGGATTTGGGAGTGTTTGTAGACAACCACCTAGGTAACAGTGCTCAAAGCCAAGCAGCAGCTGCAAAGGCAAATAAAATATTAGCATGTATTAAGAAGGGTATAGAAGCAAGGGAAGCAAATATAATTCTGCCACTATACAAATCCCTAGTATGCCCTCATTTGGAATATGGAGTTTAAGTTTGGGCACCACTTCATAAAAAAGACCTTTTAGAGCTGGAAAAGGTACAGAGGAGGGCAACAAAACTAATAAGGGGAATGGAGGGGCTAAGTTTTGAAGAAAAACTAACCAAATTAAACTTATTTTCTTTAGAAAAAAGGCGTCTAAGAGGAGATATGATTACCTTATAAAAACACATCCCGAGTCAGTATAAAGATTTGTCAAGGGAGCTTTTTGTGCCAAGAGGTTTTCAACTGACAAGAGTACATCCCTTGAGGTTAGAAGTAAAAAGATTCCACCTTAAAGAAAGACAAGGGTTCTTCACAGTAAGGGTGGTTAATCCGTGGAATTCTCTACCAGTAGAGGTGGTGACAGCGGATTCGATAGATAACTTTACAAGGGGACTGGATTTATTTATAATTAAACAGTGAATTCAGGGTTATCCGGGATAATTAGAGAGAGAGTATTGATCCAGGGAGAAATCCGATCGCCAGTATCTGGGGTCAGGAAGGAATTATTATTTTTTTCTATTTGAGACGATTGGCTAAGTTTCACTTTTTTTTTTTTTCTGTTTGCCTTCCTCTGGATTCATTAATGATTAATAATTTAAAAATTAAAATTAAATTAAAAATAAATAATTAAATAATTGATTGATAATTAATTAACAACTAATTAATTAATAACTAATCCACATATTACAGATCAGAGGAGATCTTAAAAGGTTGAACTTGATGGACTGGAAGTCTTTTTTCAACCTTAATTGCTATGTAACTATGTAACTATATGAACGGTCACATTTACAGTTGATTAGATAAACTGTTGTAGTTCTGCAGCCAATACTATCCCTGATGATTTTTTTTTTTTGTGTGATCAGTAGTAATAATTTTATACAAAGTAGCCATGTCTATACACCTTTACATCTACCACAAGGTTTAGAGTTACCTGATTTATTAGCACACCAATATGTAATTGAAAGCTGTGTACAATGTCTGTGGATGCAGTTGATGTCAGTCCTTCAGCTAAATTCTGATCCTATAAGTTGTTCCGATGTCTATTTGGAATAATTCTGATTACTACCCATCTCAAATTGTACATACTATGCAAAGTTTAGATTGAGAAGTCTTGAATTACGTTTTTTCTTCTAGTAAAGTATCCCTAGGGATTTTGTTTGCTGTTTTGTGAGCTCTTATGTAGCTGTGCTAACAAATGGATTGTTTGTTTTAAAGAGCAGTAAATTACGTTGTAATAATATAAAACGACCATTAGATGGCATGTGGAGGACATGCAGGGCCAAACAAAATAGCAACAATTCAAGGGAAAGCTATATATAGCTTTGTATCCCCCCCCCCCCCCCCCGTGTGGATTCAGAATATTAGATAATAATCAATTAGACCAAAGTATAAACGATTAGAACTCCACTAGATGCAACTCCACATATATTCTTCAACCAACCTATCTTTGCATTGTAAGAAAGAGATTAAAAACACATCTTAGCAGGTTCAGTTGAAATGTGGTTGTACTGTTATTGTTTTCAGTAAGACTAATGGAAATCTGCAAGGTCTAAATAAGGAAATAAGGAGGCTGGAGAGTCAAGAATAAATAATAATTGCATAAATATCTAATGAACTCAAAACAGTTTTCCCATTATTACTCCTTCTTCAAATGAATACAATAGAACCAACACTTCTTAGCAAACTAAAAAGTGTATGACCCGTAGCGCTCAATGTGAAATAATAAATAATAAATTATAAATAATAATAAATAGGAAAACCTGAACAATCAAAACAGAATAGGAAGTCCAGTGGAACCAAATACTACCAGCCCAATAAGTAAATAGTAGGTCTCTTATGTCCTGAAATTTCACAGAAAATATAAATGTGCCTATCACACAGTCACTCTGCTAATAGTAGAGTATCACATATATAGTTGTGAGCATGCGAGTTGTTGCTAACGCTTGCGGGCTCGCGCAGCGAGGGCCGCAGTTGCTGGCAAAAAACGTCCGAAAACGGAGCACATGAAAACATGAGAAACACAATAAATAAATAAACACAACAAACACATAAAAAGCTTACCTACAGCAAGGGGGGCATCCAGAACCTCGAAAAGTAAACTTACACGTCCATTTAAGTCCAAAAAACGGACTTTAAACAGCCAAAAATCCCCTAAGCGAGAGAAAAAATGGCCGCCGATCAAAACGAAAACGATGCTACAGACGCAACAATACTACAGTGACTCGCAAAACTGAAACAACGCTACAGTCATCTTTACGAGGTACGTAACACATACTATGCGGCACGTACCACACTGATATTAACCACCATTTTGACAACTACTATATGGCGGCTAGAATGCAAATTGTACTCTGGAACACAAATAGCGCATGCGTATTGCGTCCTAACGGTCTCAGGCACCTCAAAGTTTATAAATACTGCCTACTTTCCAGAAAATTCTACATTTCTACTCAGGTGATGAACAGAGTGACTGGATAGTTAACTGCTGCTGTTACTTGAGAAGATAATTATTTCCTAATTTCCTACTTTACACTGTGCAAATTACAACTGAGAGGTAAGCTATAATATATTACATTTTATGAACAGACTCTGCATCAACAGCGTCACTCAAGAATTTGCACCATGGACTGTGAAAGAGAATTACTTTTAAAGAACAGAAAGAAAGAAGAAGAGGTAATATAGAAAAATACATTACATGCTGAAAAAGACCATGCTTTGCAAAATCAAAAAGAAGAAATATACAATTAACCATTTAACTTTCTTTTTCAAACAGACACTATAAGAAGACTGGCGGATTAAGATTGGCAGGAGGGGACCCTCTGTCATTCGGACAAGAACAACACTTCAATCAAGGTATAGTATAAGAAGTAGAAAAAAAAGTAAATATATATGTTTAATGGCCGTGTAACGGAGCTGGGACCCGCAGTCCAAAATCTCCGCTGGTATACGATAAAATACCCACGAGACACTACAGTTTCACCATCCCCGACCTCCCATATTGGACGACACACAATTTGGGAGTCAAATGAATACTGACTTTATTTTGTTATTGCAGAAATATTTATACATCTCTTCCCACAGGCAATCCACATCCCCCATATTTGGCTGCACAATACCCATAAAGAGAACAATAGGTGGGTCACACCTCCCTGGCAACTTTGATACAATCAGACATTGATTCAATTACACTTCTTTGTTCTTATCTGAGAAAGGAAGTCTATTGTATAGTGTTTTCATTATCTTATGCGGAGTCGCTGTAACGAGATTATCTCCCATGCCAAGTAGCTGTAAATGTTTGGGACAATATTCTGCAGAGCATCAACCAACATACATATATTA
Source organism: Discoglossus pictus (assembly GCA_027410445.1). NCBI lineage: Eukaryota > Metazoa > Chordata > Amphibia > Anura > Alytidae > Discoglossus > Discoglossus pictus. Next base: position 384,053,277 of record CM050164.1, read on the forward strand.
GGATCATATTTTAACCATAATAATCATAAAACAGGGTAAAACAGTGATGGGTTCCGCTACACACCTCCCCCGTGACCATAAGCCGGCATACACGGTCTGATCCCAACGGATCGGCCTGGGGATGTCCGGACAAAAGTATTTGTTGGTCAATTCTCTAGTTTGACAACCCATTAGCATTACTGCAATTCACATTTACTCACATTTCCCATATCCCCAGATAGCTGGGATCTGAGCGCACAAAACCACCGAATAGCGCTCAGATCCTATTCACACAGTTCAATTGCCATGTAGCTAAAGTCTTTCCCATAGTCTTTCATCATTTGAATGGGCTCCATGGCATAGCTATCTGGGGTATCACCGCTCCCACAGGGCAAGTACAGAATGACCCCCCTGTATGTAAAGGGCCAGAATGAGTGACTTACACTCTGGTATGGCCGAACACTGGTTCCAAAGGGCAATATGTACCAGGGCCATTGTCGCAGGGCAGGAGGCTGGCAAACAGTCCTCTCCAAGCCAAAGTGGCGAAGGGCACTTCGTCACACATCTCCCCTTTGGGGGGAAGTCTAACCAGGCACCTGGATATTTCGCTGGGGTGATGGTGCAACACGCTGAGGGGACTTGAGGGGCAGAGGCCCGCGGCACTCTGCCCTGATGCCAGCTCTTCTGCTGGTATAACCTGCAGGACCTCCTGCTCTGTACCAGGGACAAAGGGAGGGCAGAGGCCGACTGCACTCTGCCCCGCTGTCAGCTCTTCTGCTGGGGTACTTGGGACATATTGCGGCTCAATAGCCAGGGAAACGTGGGGGTCAGTGGGGGTTAACATTTCCTCTGTTAACCCTGGGGCCACATTAGAAGTTAGCTGGGGAGGGGAGTTTGTACTTACCCCCTCCTCCGGTTGTCCCAGTGACGGTAGTTGGGGATCTGGACAAGCTGTGGGCGCAGAGACCACGGTCCCATCTGCGCCGTCTGGGAGATTGGTGTCTCCCCTGGTTAGGGTAAACTGTCGCTGGGGGGGAAGGATGACACCTTCTGCCCCCTGTGTTTCACACTGCCACTGGGGGGGAAGGACGACACCTTTGGCCCCCTGGAGTACCCACTGACGCTGTGGAGGAAGGTCGACACCTTCTGCTCCCTGGGGTACACACTGCCGCTGGGGGGGAAGGACGACACCTTCTGCCCCCTGGGGTTCACACTGCCGCTGAGGGGGAAGGACGACACCTTCTGCCCCCTGGGGTTCACACTGCCGCTGGGGGGAAAGGATGACACCTTCTGCCCCCTGGGGTTCACACTGCCGCTGGGGGGGAAGGACGACACCTTCTGCCCCCTGGGGTTCACACTGCCGCTGGGGGGAAAGGACGACACCTTCTGCCCCCTGGGGTTCACACTGCCGCTGGGGGGAAAGGACGACACCTTCTGCCCCCTGGGGTTCACACTGCCGCTGAGGGGGAAGGACGACACCTTCTGCCCCCTGGGGTTCACACTGCCGCTGGGGGGAAAGGACGGCACCTTCTGCCCCCTGGGGTTCACACTGCCGCTGAGGGGGAAGGACGACACCTTCTGCCCCCTGGGGTTCACACTGCCGCTGGGGGGAAAGGACGACACCTTCTGCCCCCTGGAGGGCCGGTAGAGAGACCTCGGTCCCATCTCTACCTGCCATCTGGAGGTCATCCCAGGACCAGTCAATGAAGTCTGGTTCTGCTTGTCGAGTAGGTTGGGGCTGCACAAGGCTGAGCAGGTGTTGGTAGTCCTGCTCCAGCTCCCACTCTCTCGTTACCAGGTGGGTCATGTCTTTGCTCACCTCGCCTTCGTCATCCCAGACATACATGCCCATCCGGTAGTCGTAGATGTCCCAAAACCTAGACCCCTCCGTGCTGCCAAGATCAATATCGTCCTCCAAGGCATCCCATAATAAACCCGGGCCATCATAATCATCCCCCTCCGGTAAGTCGTGTTCAGCCGTCCAGGGGGTAAGACGAACGGTATACCACCAGAGGGCCTGGTATGCGTTGTCTAGCCAGATCTCTCGCCATACCAGGGTCTCTAGTCTTGTCACCCACTCATCCAGGGGCTGCTCTCCCAATAGATACATCCGCATCGCCACACGCTTCTGTAGCCGCTGCTCATCACTGGGGAGACTCTCACCTCGCCGCCATTGGGCATCTTGCAGGGCATCATACCAGAGTTCCATTCTGTCTGTCTCCCTGTAGTCTGCGGCCTCCTTCTCATCCTCATCATGGAACGCTGTCCAAAAACTAGCCGGTTCCATCCTGCTGTAGCCAGGGGCGCTGTACGGATACTAGCGTTGCCCTCAATTTGTACTCCACGGAATGGTGTCTCCTGTAGCTGTCCTTCTGACCGTGGGAACAATCCCGCCACTTGCCAACAAATGTAACGGAGCTGGGACCCGCAGTCCAAAATCTCCGCTGGTATACGATAAAATACCCACGAGACACTACAGTTTCACCATCCCCGACCTCCCATATTGGACGACACACAATTTGGGAGTCAAATGAATACTGACTTTATTTTGTTATTGCAGAAATATTTATACATCTCTTCCCACAGGCAATCCACATCCCCCATATTTGGCTGCACAATACCCATAAAGAGAACAATAGGTGGGTCACACCTCCCTGGCAACTTTGATACAATCAGACATTGATTCAATTACACTTCTTTGTTCTTATCTGAGAAAGGAAGTCTATTGTATAGTGTTTTCATTATCTTATGCGGAGTCGCTGTAACGAGATTATCTCCCATGCCAAGTAGCTGTAAATGTTTGGGACAATATTCTGCAGAGCATCAACCAACATACATATATTAGGATCATATTTTAACCATAATAATCATAAAACAGGGTAAAACAGTGATGGGTTCCGCTACAGGCCGCCAATATAAAAATTAAAAGTTAAAAAAAATAAAATAAACAATACAAATTTAATAAAGACCAAAAAAACACAGTTCAACAAACCTCACAAAGACCTATACAATTTACAAAGAAAGACAGTTTCAGAAGAAAAAAAAGAAAGATGTGGCCACAAAACAGGATAGCATCCAAAACATTAGCAACATACATAAAACAAAAGTATTCCTCCTCTTTACTGTAAAATAACCTCCAACCATAATCCACAAGCCAAATGCAGCAACCAAAAAGTGGTGAACACAAAACAGGATAAAACAAAAAAGCCCAACATGATATAGAAAAGGCAATTAACATGAATTTTTACTGTCCAACAACATTTAATCCTCAGAAAGAAGACTAATTAAGCAAATAAAGTATGCAAAATATGGTGGACACAAAACAGGATTGTACCAACAATCACACAAACATATAGAAAAGTAAGTTAATATTCTTCTTTACTGTTTAAGAACCTATAAGACTTACAAAGAAGCCTAAATAAGCATACCAAAAGTGGTGGACACAAAACAGGATAATGGTAAAAACATTACGATCATATCCAAAATAGGAAAAACAATAATAATTACAGTAAAAAAAAAGGATAACTATAATATACAAATACAATTAAAATATTTTAAAGGGTTGCACAAAAAACAGCATAGCAGAAAAATTAACCATGACAGATAGAATAGACCAAAACAATGAAATAAATATGCTATTCATTAGAAATACATTGAAATCAAATAACATTTTACTTTTTCTTTTACAACAGCGTGAAGAGCATCAGACGAAGACTTACAACAGCGGACCAAGAAAGATTCTGCTTGAAATCACAATTCAAACAAGGTACAGTATAACAAGTAAAAAAAGAGAAAACTAAATAAACATGTTTGCTCTGCATCCATGTCAACAGAAAAAAAAACACCAACAACAATAAGAACCACTTATTATAACCTTTACCCAAATATTACTGACACATTTGTCATTTACCTGTTATTTGTCTTTTACAGACAACAATGTTTAACAGTAAACCCAAACTTCAATCTAGCCCCCCCCAAAAAGCAACATAAAACAGCATAGTCCACAAAAGTGTCAAAACACAGACTAAATAACATTTTTCATTCTCAATTACCAGCCCCTAATGTACAATATTAAGCATAAAACCTAACTACACACATAAAATAGAATACTAGAACAAATAGTACTAACACCGAAAAAACAACAATACAAACCTTTTCACAGCCCCAACATATAAGCCCTTTAGATAAAATATAAAAATACTATTACAACAATCCCCCGTAGGACAAATTACAACGACTAATTTTTGCCCTCTACTATGCCTATAAGCCAAAAGTACAACAAAAAAGTACTTAACAAACAAAAAACTATACACCTACTACATCTAGAAGAAGCTATAATGTAATTACCTTGAGTGTGCTATGCATGTAAGCCAAAAATTACAACCTACGACAGAAAGTAAAAGCAAAAAAATAAAACACACTTATTTAACAATACAAATAAAGTTCCTCTACAATGAACTACAATCACATAGAAACAAACTGTTGATAATAAAACATTTAAAAAACAAACTTAACATCTCAAACTAAACTAATGATACATTATTTTCTCTTAGAGATAAACATGGCTGATAACGACAGCAAACAAGAAAAGATAAGACGTCAAGCTAGAGAACGAAAACAGAGATGGGCCAACCAGCAGACACCAGAGCAGAAGGAAATTCGACGAGAAAAAGAACGCAAAAGAATTGCAAGCAAAAGACTATCACCTGCAAAAATTAAAGATACACCAAAAAAAGCTACTAAGTAAACAAAGCATTTAGAACCTGTTCCTGAAACATCAGATGACATTTTACCTGAACAAATAAAAGATATACCAAAAAAGCCACCAAAAAAACAAAGCATTTAGAACCTGTTCCTGAAACATCACATGACATTTCAACTGATGAATTTGAAACTGATATATGCTTTGCAAATTGTCCTTTACTCAAGTCTTTAGCAGTAGAGGTTCATAATTGTTGGGACATGTATACTCAATGTCAGTTTTGTGAGGCTTATCAACAGGAGAGACCCAGAGATGGACAATTTATTAGTTGCTGTCAAAAAGGCAAGGTCAAACTTCCAGAAAGAAAACAATTTCCAATCTGTTTACAAAACATTATGACTGAACCTACTTTTCCAAACTACAAAAAATTTAAGACAAACATAAGATCCTACAATAGTGCCATATCCTTTGCATCTATGTGGGCAACATTAGCTGCTAATGTACCAGGACATGGTCCATATTGTTTTAAAGTCCAAGGCCAAATTTACCATCGGACTTCACATTTACATCCAGAGGAAGGAGAGCAAAGAAAATTTGCTCAACTATATGTCCTAGATACAATGGATGCTGTTGACCAACGTATGCAGCTGCAAGAAAATAAAAAATGCTTACCCAGTGTTTTTATAGAGCTAGATAACATTATGATCAATAACCCCTACACTAAAGCTTATAAAAAATTGGCAGAAGTAGAAAATGAACAACAACTTCATGCAGAAAGACATCAATTACCAATCCCAAAGGTCAATATGGTGCTTAAAAGAGATAGACATACTGATAAACGTCGTTATAACTTGCCAACATCAAATGAGGTTGCAATGGTGTTTCAAAATGATGAAGGAGAACCACCATTTCAAAGAGACATTTGAATATATCCCAGAAATGAGGAGCAACCATTCATTAATATCAGTATCTTAAGTCCAAATTTAGATCCAATGACATATCCCATTTTTTTCCCACACAGAGAAGCAGGTTGGCAATTAAAATTAACACTTCCCAGTTACCCAAATGCCAGAATCCGAAATAATGTTTCTATGCTTGAATTTAAAGTAGCTCAAATTGCCATTCGAAATACATTTAATCCAATTTATGTGGTGGAAAACTAACACAACAATGGATTATTGATTCCTATTTGCAAGTTGAGGCCAATAATTTAAACTTCATAAAATATCAGCAAGATAAACTACTTGTAGAACAATATTGTGGACTAATGGACTATGTTGCTGAGGTGGCTACAAGCAGAGACATGACAGCTGGCAAAGCCATCATTTTACCATCTTTTCAAGGATCTTCTCGAAATATGAGAGAAAGATACAATGATGCTATGGCTATTGTCACCAAATTTGGAAAACCCGATTTATTTCTTACATTTACATGTAATCCCCAATGTCCAAAAAATACTCAAAATTTACTTCTTGCCCAAACTTCTTCCGATAGACTAGATTTAGTAGCCAGAGTTTTTTAAATTAAATTAAATTAATTAATACGTGACATCACTATAAGCCACTTATTTGGCAAATGTCTTGCTTATGTATATACAAGCGAATTTAAAAAAAAGAGGCCTTCACATGCACCTCTTCTCATAATACTTCAAGAAAAAGATAAATTAGATACTGGTGAGAAAGTGTATTCAGTCATTGTTGCTGAACTACCAGATCCAGAACTATATGGTAGACTATATGAGATTGTTACTCATTGCATGATTCATGGACCCTGTGGTGAGCGTAATCCACAATCCACATGTATGGAAAATAATAAATGTTCCAAAGATTTTCCAAAAGATTATAGAGACAAAACGTATGCCAATTGTGATGGCTATCCACTTTATAAAAGAAGAGAAGGAGATAGTGCCATTATTCGTGGGAAAAAAGTTGACAACAGATATGTAGTACCCTACAATCCACATTCACTTATGAAATATAATGCACACATTAATATAGAAGCAGCCATCAAATCCATTAAATATGTGTACAAATATATTTACAAAGGCTATGACGCAGTTACTGTAGTTGTCAAAAGTACAGACAACCCCGTAAGCACTGAGTTAGTACATGATGAACTTGCATCTCATGTAGATGCTCACTATGTAAGTGCACCAGAAGCTATGTGGCGCCTTTTAAAATTTGAAATACATGATAGATCACATGTAGTATATAGATTAGCAGTACATTTGCCACAAAGACATTTAGTGTATTTCCATGTTGTAAATGAAAGTAATGCATTGGCCCAAAGTGAGAATCATCACACTACACTAACTGCATGGTTTGAATTAAATTCTACAGATTCAGAAGCAACACAATTCTTATAGATTTAAATTCCATATCACTATGTTTTTGTGAATGGATTATGGAGACCTAGAAAAAGCAGAGGAATAAAATAATACCAAGAATTTACACAGTCAGTCCAAGAGATCTTGAACGTTTCTGCTTACGACTATTACTTTTAAATGTTATTGGAGCACAAAGTTTTGAACACTAAAGAACTGTTAATGACATAGTATATGAATCCTTCAATTTAGCTGCAAGACATAGAAACTTACTAGCTGATGATACATAATGGGAAAGATGTCTAGAAGAAGCAGCACTATGTCAAATGCCGCGGCAGATGAGGGAACAATTTGCATTTATTTGTATCTTCTCAAATGCTCCAAATGCATTAGCTTTGTGGGACACATTTAAAAGTAATATGGCTGAAGACTTTATGCAACGATACAATAAACCTATTGCACACTTAAAAGCGTTAATGGAAATTCAAGAAGTATTTTTAACTCATGGATTAAGTTGTGCCACTTTTAATTTGCCTGATCCAGGTCTTATAGATGACATAAACTTTGAAGACTATGACATTCAACTCCAAGTACAAAGAACAGAGGAAAGACTTTAATTGCAAGCATTTAATGCCATTAAAAATGCACTAGATGATGACATGGTCAAAGAGCGTTATTTCTATCTTGATTGACCTGGCGGATCAGGAAAAACATATCTATATAATTTATTAATGAGTTTTGTACGAGCACAAGGTCAAATAGCACTGCTGTTTGCCACTACTGGAATTGCTGCACTTTTGTTAGAAGGTGAAAGAACTGTACATAGTGGCTTTAAACTGCCAGTGCCTATTTTAGAAACCTCTGTGTCAGATATTCGAATGACATCATTACAAGAAAAAAAAATGAAAAAAAGTAAATTAATTTTAATAGATGAGGGCACAATGATGTCATGCTCTGCCCTCCAATGTATTGACCGTTTGCTTCGTGAAGTCATGGATAATACTTTTCCATTTGGTGGAAAGGTAATGTTGTTAGGTGGCGATTTTAGACAATCATTACCTGTCGTTGTACATGGAAATTGAACTGACATTATCGAAACCTGTATAAAGTCAAGCACACTATGGAAACATTTTACCCATATTCAACTGCAACAAAATATGAGATCAGAAGGCCAAAATGATTTCAATGATTGGCTTATTAAAATTGAAGAAGGCAGAACAGAAAAAATACCAATCTTACCTGACGACACTGTGCACATCCCACCTAATATGATTTGTCACCAAGATCTTATATTGGCTATATTTGAAGGTATCATAAATAACCAGGAATATTCAGAGCTTGCCAACCAAGTCATCCTAATCTGTAAAAATAAGGAAGCATTAATCCTCAATAATGAAATCTTAAAAAAATGAATGCACCCCAAATAAATTATCACAGTGCTGATTCTGTACTTGCTGATGACAAAGAAAGTCAGGCAAACTTTTCAACTGAATCCATAAACTCACTAACTCCTTCTGTAATGCCACCACATATTTTGCAGCTAAAAAAAGGTGCAATTGTCATGTTACTGTGAAATATGAACCCCAAAAAAGGCTTTGCAATGGTACAAGATTAATTGTTCAACAATTAAAGGACCATTGCATAGATGCTGTAATTTTAACTTGTACCCATAAAGGAGAGAGAGTTTTCATACCAAGAATAGATTTAACACCAAGTGAAAGTAGTCTCCCTTTTATACTTCAAAGAAGACAATTTCCCATCATTATGGCATTTGCCATGACCATTAATAAATCACAAGGACAAACTTTCAAATCTGTGGGTATTTTCTTAGAACAACCAGTATTTGCACATGGCCAATTGTACGTTGCCTTATCACGGTGCAAAAATCCACAGGCTATTAAAGTTTACATTGAAAAGAATGAAAGTCAAGGGGATTTATTAGAAGATGGATGTATTTTTACTAAAAACATTGTTTACTATGAAGTAATCTAACTTTTCATTAAACAAACAAAAGCCATGCAAAACCAATTTAAAAGCAAATGCAAAAAGATAAAAAACCACAATATAACCACCAAGTTTTGCTAACAAATACACATAAATGTCCGTTTCCTTCAAAAGGTCATTATTATGCAACAGAAATTACATTTACAAAAACAATATTTGCCTGTAAACTACATAAAATTGTCAAAAACATACAGAACAGTGCTTACACAGCGTGCAACAAGTTTAAGTTCTTACGTTCTTTTTAGAGAACCACTTTTCCACAGACGAAACTTTATGTGCGATTTAAAACAATTACTACAGCAACAAACAAAGGTCAACTATTGAAAAATAGAAATCAATAAACAATTCAGTCATAATTAATGGAAGTACTGTTTATGCATGATTAGCCTCACAAAACACTTGCCTTGCATTATTTTGACAAATTCTGTTCAAATGTTAATTAACTATGTTACTGTTTCTAATGTTACAAGTTTTAAAAAAATATTTTCAAGTTCCTTACTTAGTGCCTCATTCAATTGCGATTTGGCCAATTGAATAGGGCTCTATATAAGCACATAGCATATTTTTTTTACAGAAGTTTTTAGTTTGAGAACTTCTATCCAAAAACAAGGTTTTCACTAACTAAAAACGTCTGTAAAAAAATATGCTATGTGCTTATATAGAGCCTATTCAATTGGCCAAATTGCAATTGAATGAGGCCCTTAGATAGATAAGAAAGTTCAAATTTAAAAAAATATACTTTCAACTTCCTTACTTAGACATATTACAAAGTTCATGTTAAGAGCACAATCACGTTTTAAGGCACAATGTAAATGTTGTCTTTTATGTTAAGCATTAATCCAGGGAGTAATCTGATCGCCAGTTAATGGGGTCAGGAAGGAATTAATTTTTTCCCCTCTCTAAAACAATTGGCTACTTTTCAAGAAGGGTTTTTACTGTTTGCCTTCCTCTGGATTCAATGTATATTTAAGTTAACAATTCTTGAGATAGAACTTGCATGTTAAAAAACCATTACCTCAAGTTTACAATACTAATTAACTTAAAGGTCAACTCTTCTTACATTCAAATGTTAATACTTTTACTACAAAATGCTTTAACAGTTACTGTTGAACAAAAGAACAATTTACAAAATTAAACATGTACAATAGTACTTATTTCATCATAACTAAAACCTTACAAGTGTCAAATACGTATATTAATAACTAAACAACTTTACAAACATACACATCTCATTGCCGTCATTTTTTGACGGGCAAGTCGCTAGTCCAAATATAACAGTGGAACGCAGAGCCTAAGAGGGGTGCATAGGTCAATGGGTAATACACCCACTTACATATCTTCCTCTTGTACTTGAGACTGCGGGTGTGGTGAATATGTAGAATTATTCCAACCAAATTCCATAAGGAGGAGGTTACTACGATCTCTTGTAGCTTCTTTTACAGACCACTGTTCATCGGTGCTTGAGAAAAAAAAGAAGAGGGTTTGGGGGGAAAGAAGCACAAAGAGATCTTGATAGTATAGTATCTTCTGGTAAGTTTATTTAGACAAATATATATAATGCAGTAAGTATCACACTCACATTTTAGATCCTCAATAAATAGTGCATAGAAGGAGGGAGGTATTGCAATCCAAATACCACAAGCACTTTGTCGATGTGTAGATGGTGATAAATAATCCTTCACCAAGTAAACCAGAAAACAAGGCTGGATGACCCTGAATAAGTATCACTTAGAGAAAGTTCTGGTTTGGGGGACCTCACAGCCCTTCAGTCATGTACACAAGAGTGATGTGTGGCAATGTGATACTAATAGCATTTTCTATATTATTTCCACACCACTATGAGATGTATATAAGTAGTGGCATAAACTAGAACTACAGCTACAAAAACGGGGCGAAGTACACCCAATGCAGTAATAAGTAAATCTCCAGAAATAAAAAAGAAGATCACAAATAGTAAAAGCTCACTAATAAGAGCATAAAAAAACAAAACATATAAACAAAATATATCAAACACCAATTTGGATCTTTCTCAATGATAAAATCAAGAAAAAACAATTCCTAGTATAAAAAATAGAGCACTGGTACACATTTAGCATGTACACACAGTTGCAGACACTTCCTTAACACTTAATTACTACAATAATGGTACATACATCATATACTGCATATCAAAAATAAATAATAATAATAAATAATTAATAAATTAATGAAGACTACCTCTATAAAAAAAAAAAGAATAAGTAAATAAATATATACACATATAGAGGCTCCTAATAAGAAGTAAACCACACAATATGGGATAATAAAAAATATTAAATAATAAATAAATAGATAATAAATGATGAATAATTAATAGATATGCCAAAAGAAAAACATAAATAGATACAATTGAAATGCAAATAAAAATCTAAAAATATCTATATATATAAAAAATGATATATATAATATAAAAAATGGAAATGTTAGTAGGGATTGAAACATACATAATATAAATAATAACAACGTAAATAAGCCAATGATCCATGTAAGATAGTGTACCAGTGGATATATGTGGAGGGAACTAGAAAAATGTGAATCTATTTTAATGCTCCAAATAGAATTAATACACTCACCACAGGTCTCAATGCTCTTTAGTTCCATATAAACAATGGAACTAAAGAGTGGGGATAGCCATTTAAAATAGTGAGGCTAGAGCTATACGGATGGGGATAACACCTCTCACCCTGAGATAAAGGCAGCTAACTCTATGTCAATGTTCAAACCATCTGGTTGGAGTGTACCCATTTGTTGTACCCATTTGGTCTCATTTCTCGCCTTGCAAAAGTATTCACCCCCCTTGGCATTTTTCCCGTTTTGTTGCCTCACAACCTGGAATCAACATTGATTGTTTGAGGATTTGCATCATTTCATTTACAGAACATGCCCATAACTTTGAAGATGTTTTTTTTATTGTGAAGCAAACAACAAATAGGACAAAATAACAGAAAAAGTCAATGTGCATAACTATTCACCCTCCTAAAGTGAATTCTTTGTAGAGCCACCTTTTGCGGCAATCACAGCTCCAAGTTGCTTTGGATAAGTCTGTATGAGCTTGCCACATCTTATCACCGGGATTTTTGCCAAGTCCTCCTTGCAAAACAACTCCAGCTCCTTCAAGTTGGATGGTTTGCGCTTGTGAACAGCAATCTTTAAGTTTGACCACAGATTTTCTATTGGATTGAGGTCTGGGCTTTCACTAGTCCATTCCAACACATTTACATGTTTCCCCCTAAACCACTCAAGTGTTGCTTTAGCAGTGTGTTTGGGGTCATTGTCCTGCTGGAAGGTGAACCTCCATCCTAGCCTCAAATCATGCACAGAGTGGTACAGGTTTTGCTCAAGAATATTATTGTATTTAGCACCATCCATCTTTCCCTCAACTCTGACCAGTTTCCCAATTCCGGCTGCTGAAAAATCGTGTTCTTTGGGTGATGAGATGTGTTGGGTTTGCGTCAGACATAACGTTTTCTTTGATGGCCGAAAAGTAAAATTTTAGTCTTATCCGACCAGAGCACCTTCCTCCATACATTTTGGGAGTCTCCCACATCCCACGTGCCATTTTGTTTTTTGCTGAAAGTAATGGCTTTCTTCTGGCCACTCTGCCATAAAGCCCAACTCCATGGAGCGTATGGCTTATTGTCGTACTATGTACAGATACTCCAGTCTCTGCTGTGGAACTCTACAGCTCCTCCAGGGTTACCTTAGGTCTCTGTGATGCCTCTCTGATTAATGCCCTCCTTGCCCAGTCAGTGAGTTTTGGTGGGCGGCCGTCTCTTGGCAGGTTTGCTGTTGTCCCATGTTCTTTCCATTTGATTATGATGGATTTGATGGTGCTCCTGGGGATCATAAAAGATTTGGATATTTTTTTATAACCTAACCCTGACTTGTACTTCTCAACAACATTGTCCCTTATTTGTTTAGAGAGTTCCTTGGTTTGTTTGTTCTTTGTTGATCTCAACTCACTAGGAGCCAAAAGATTTTTTAGATTCATGTCTCGTCTAAATTACATTTTTGGTTGCTCAGGTACGACTTCTTTAAATAGTTCTTCATGTTTTAATATGCTCCACAAGTTATTAAATACTTTTTTAAGGTCTCTAGCTGCTGTGTCATATTGCATAAAATATCTTCCAGGTTGTTTTTTCTGTTTAATATTGGTTGAACAGTTTCTATTGTTTTTTTTGTTGTAATTATTATTTCTAATTAGACCAATTTGATTGAAGGTTTTGGTTTTCTCATAATCCTTTTTGATGGTCTCCGGCCTATATTTTTTCTCTTTAAATGTATTTCCAGTGTTCGACATTCATTCTCAAAGTCCACATCTTTCGTGCAATTCCGTCTCACCTTCTGAAATTGGCCATATGGAATATTGTTGAGCCATTGATGGTAGTGGCCACTCTCGGCGTGAAGATAGCAGTTAATATCAGTTGGTTTGTTGTAGAGGCAGGATGAGATATTCTGCTCCTCGCCCACTAGAACCAAATCTAAAAAAGGAATTTCACTCTTATGTGAGCTCATAGTTAAAAACAGGTTATAGGTGTTGGAATACACATATGTGAGGAATAGGTCTAGTCTACTAGTCTACTCCTTTATCAAAGTAAATACTTTAAAAGGAAACACAGGAGGGATAAATAGTAAGTGTAAGGAGTTAGTAGAGGTCTGGAAAAAAAGTGGCTGGATTTCTCATTATCTATTTCCTTTGCAGATAAATGTTCATCCCTTTCCACACCCTGCTCCCTTATACTAGCTGGTGTGTCTTTTGCTGAAAGAAGGGTGGGATTTGAGGGAAACAAAGTTAAACAATACTCTTTCAGTCCCAATAACAACTTTTTTTTGCGACAAGGTCAGCACCTCCTTTGTGTGAAATGTACCTTCCTTGTGTAGGCTATTCCTTGAACTCCATGATAACTGTTAACCACATTAATACTTTATCAAAAAAGAACAGCTTTTTTTTAAAGTATATATTTGTGCCGAGGCCTCTGGAGAGAGGGGAGGGAAGGTGGGCAGCTGGAAGAGTGTGTACCTGATGGAGTAGGCATGGGTTTAAAAAGGGTGGAGGGAAAGAGGGACCCTCCCACAATCACCAGGTAATTAACCTGGCCATTTGTGATCAGGCCTCTCTCCTAGTAGCAGTGATGTGCAGGTTGCTACGCCCCTATAGGCCTGCTAAGAGGGCCAAAAATCAACTGGTTATTTACTTAATTTTAAGAAAGTACAACACATTTCAGATTGAGGATTAGGAATATGTTTACTGTAACAAGTTGACTTCCAACACATAGCCTGAATAAGGTGGGCTGGTGTTTGATTCTTAGATGCTGATGAAGCATCGCCTATATGAAATGAATGTCCTGAAATCTAATGAGAATGATACATATGTAATGAATGAATGTTGTGGTGCAGAGAGGTTGACTTGAGATGTTCCATTTGGGGTGATGAAGGGGTTTGAGAGTTGAAGTGAGTAATCATAGTGTAGTAATTGGACAGGTAAAGTCATGCGTGGGTTAGTAAGTGATGGATACTGGAGTAGAGCTTGTCTTAGAAGAGCGTAAAGTGAGTATGCAAGTGTCATTAGTAAAGCTAAAGTCCTGCTTAGTAAGAAATGTAGGTTGTGAGGGTGAGATAGTAAATTCTGAAGGGCATAGAAATCCATAGAAAGCCAGGGATGCAGCTGCTTTAATTGTAAGTGAAGTTCTAGGGCCAAAATAATCAGTAGCTAGCAATGCTATGATCTGTGTAAAGATGTCACTAGTAATAGGAAGATGGTTAATAGAGATGTCACGAATAGTTTGCCGGCGGACTGTTCCCAGCGAACATAGCATGCTCGCGTTCGCGGCGAACAGCGAACATATGCGAGATTCGACCAGCCCCCTATACTTTATCATTGAGCAAATGTTGACCCTGCAACTCACAGTCAGCAGACACATTCCAGCCAATCAGCAGCATACACTCCCTTCCAGAGCCTTCTACCTCATGGACAGCAGCCATTTTGGAATCATAACTAACTTGCAGACTTACTGACAGGAGGCCGAGTGTAGGTGCTGCTGATTGAATAGGGAAATCAATAGCTAGGCAAGTTTATTCAGTGTCCAGTGCAGTGCTGAAGGACTCATAAGATCTCTGCTGTAAACACAGCACCCCAAAAAGCCCTTTTTAGGGCTACAACATCAATTTTTTTTTCTGTCTAAACTAACTTTATTTGCCTGTCTCCCTGCTAGCCCCTGCTAGCGAGTGTGTGTGACAGGCTCACAGCTTATACTGTGTGTGCACAGTGCAACCAATACAATCTTGCTTACTAGTTGTCTACTTTTAAAAAACCAAAACTTTTATTTTGTTAAATCTTAGTTCATTTGCCTGACCGCCAATCTAAGTTCATTTGCCTGACCGCTAGCCAGCGTGTGTGTCAGGCTTACAAGTACTGTGCCAAGTTCTCAGAGAGCATGTTGTGTGCATGCTTGAGCTATAAACAAAAGGCTTTTTAGGGTCTTAGTCCCGCAAATACAAGTTTTATTTTAACACCTTTCTGTTTATAAGCACTTTGTGCACGGTGTTGTTCATTTTTGGGAGTTTTTGTGGTATTTTTCTTAGTTTAATTTAAGTTTTAGTTTTCTGGGAGTCAGGCTCAGCTCTCTATCCCAGGAGAGTGAGCTGTCTCCTGGATACTGGGCCACACCCCTCCCTTAGCACTTCACCTTCACTCCTGGAGCTTTTTTTACTTTGACTTTTTTAAAAAGTTTTTCAGGTTTTGTTAAAGTTTTGTTTGTTTGGTGTTGGGTTTTATGTTTTGGGGGGAGAGAAGACAAGTAACATCTTTGTAGGCAGTGGGGGGGAAACAATCTGAAGTTTTGTTTAAAAGGCTTTTTTAACATCTGACACAGAGACACAGAGGGGTTAAAAAGCCTCTGTGTTCTCTGTGTTGTTGCAATTAGCCATATTGCAACAGGCCATTAACCCTTCCACTGCCAAACATCATCTCTCTCACTCCCTTAGTTTTGTCTTTTTGTTTCTTTTTCACACTTTTATATTTTTAAAAAGAAAACAGTAGAAAATCATAAAACAAAAAATAAAAATAAATGAAACAAATAAACTATAAAAAAAAAAGGTCTAAACATGAGGGATAAGACCACTAAGAAGCCTCAGGGGTCAAAAGGGGGAATAATGGCCCCTTAAAAACCTAGCTGCAGCACTGCACAGCATAGGCCCCAGGCAGATAAGGCAGCCCCAGCTCCTGGTGGTTCTGCCAGCAGACTTACCCCTGTGGCTAATACCTGGACACAGGTGGATTCTGCTGGCCCCAGTAATACCACCGCTGGGGCTGAGGGGCAGATCACCAGGAAACATGGGGTTAAATGTCAGATGTCTGAGGTCTATAGCATTGATATCTATCTGCGGCTGCAGCTAATGTCATCAGCCCCTCTGTTATAGTAGCAGCCAGCAAAATGAACGGAAAAGTAGTTTTCTTTACCCCTACGCTGGCTGCTGCTCACACGCTTATACAGAGGGGCATCACAGTGGGGGGCTTATATGTCCCAATAGAACCCCTGGAAGGGTTGGGCACAAAAGTAACACTCTCTAATGTGTCCCCTTCCTACCAGACTCCCTCCTGCGCCCTCACCTTATAACTCTAGGGGAAGTAAAAACACCATTTATTAAAATTCCCCTGGGGTGCAGAGAAAGAGCACTTCGTCATGTGCTCTCTTTCAAGAGGCAGGTACAAATGTGCCTGCCTCAGGGCACAGAAAACATTGAGGGGTCTTTTGGGGTTTCATTTGAGGGGGTGCTCTACAGGATTTTTTACAGCACTACGGAGGTGCAGTGCTTTCATTGCAAGGGGTTGGGGCATATACGTAGGAATTGTCCTAATGTAAAGCATCATGCCCCAGCCCCAGCAAATGGCACCTCCGCCAGTACAGCACCCATCCCCGCTGAGCCCATAACAGCGGGGACCTCAAGGGTCATAGCCCCCCCACAGAGCTCAGGCAAGGAGGCCATTCCTCAAGCCGACACCATGGCCTCCAAACCCCCTTCTTCCCCAATAAAGCCATCTGTGTCTGTGGTCTACAGCAAGACTGAAGACACGGGGAAAAAGGGGAAGAATGTCACCGGTCCTCCCAGTGTCACAGCTGCATCTCCCAAGTCCCAATCTGCCCCCACCATAATTACATCAGTTAGTGTGGGGGCACAGTGTAAGCAGAGGGATAATAAGCCCTCTGCAGTGGAGGCAGCTAGTGGCAGCTCCTCTTCCAGGAGTGACGTCCCCAGGAAGAGGAAGCATAAAACCAACAGGGAGGTTGCTGATAAGTGGGAAGTGCTCTATAGTGGAGCACCTCCCTCTAAAAGCAAGAAGAGGAACAAAACATCTCCTCCTCATCCGGTGACATTGTCTGGCCCAGTTATTAAGCTCAGCCAGCCGGTGCCAGACCACACATCTCTCTCTCCAGACCCTATAGGGGTTAATGTGGAAAAGGGTCTGGAGGAAAAGCAGGGGCAAGAGGGTCTCCCAAGTGAGGCAGGGGTAGACAAGAAAGATCAGGTTCTGCCTCTGGCCTTTGAGGGGGGACCCAACAAAGCCCCTGCTGAATGGGTAGTCAGTGTCCCTGAGGTGCTGAGCTTCAAGGGCACCAGTCAGTCTCCTCCTCCAGTGTCACTCTCTAGTGACGTACCTCGGGCTTTGTTAGAGCCCCAGGCCGAGTCACTACTGGAGGGGGGGAATATAGGCATGACCCCCATTCAGGACCCCATGGATTTGTCTGTCAGGGGGGATGTGGCACAAGGGGAAGTGGAAATGGGGGAGGGTGATAAAACAGGTTTTCCTGTTAACATCATGGGAGAGCCTGCCTACCCTCCTCAGCCGTCCACTGACCCTAACATCGGTGCCATCCAAGCTGAGCAAGCAGCGGTGGAACTGGCAGAGGAGGCATATAAAGCCTCCAAGGCTTCCATTAAGGAAGCCATGCCAGCCACTGCTGTCCAGCCAGCTACCCCTGAATGCACTCCTGAAGCTACAGGGGTGCAGCAGCAATCCAAGGGTCCATTATTTACCTTGAAGGGTGCTACAGGGACTCCTTCTGTATCATCTAAGAGGGGGTCCCTGAGAATAAAGCTGAGGAAACTGACTCCAGCCGGGGAGGATGGAGTAAAAGCCCTCAGCCAAGAGGAGCCCAGGGGTGACCCACTAGAAGGAACATCAGATTCTGGGTGGGTTATCCCTGTCAAGGAAATAGATCAATTCCTTGAGAGCACCCTTCATGGACAAAAGAAAAGGAAGGTGCGGCTGGCCTTGGAGAGGTGGAAGAATATGTTGTTTATTCTCCACTCTCTCCAGCAATATCTAGTGGTCAGCACTAGGGCCAAGAATTCTGGGACTGCGGAGCATCTCCGCGTCCGGAAATTCTATAAAATGTGCGTGTCCTATCAGCAGTCTCAAGGGTCTGAGGAACGCACAATTCCTGACACGCAGTAATGGCTTTGCACATCAGCACGCTGAATACCAATGGCTGTCAAGACAGTTTCTGCAGGTTCCAGGTACTCTCCTATTTATATCAGGGAGGGTACTCTGTGAGCTTCCTGCAGGAAACTCACACCACTCCAGAGGCTGAGGCCTCGTGGCAACTGGAGTGGAGAGGCAGGGTCTTCTTCAGCCACTTCACATCGGCGTCATGTGGAGTGGTGACCCTGTTCTCAGAGTCTTTTCAGCCAGAGCTGCTGCTTGTGAAAGCTGTTATCCCAGGCCGTCTAATCCACCTCCGGGTCCGAGAGCAGGGTAGCATCATTAACCTAGTTAATATATATGCCCCTGCTGGAGGGCTCGAGAGAGTGAGGTTCCTCGCCAGACTGTCCCAGTTTTTGGAGACGGTTGACGCAGATGAGTGTTTGGTACTCGGGGGTGATTTCAACTGCACCCTCGACGCTCTGGACCGGAATAGTCCAGAGCCGTACCCGCCTTCTGCGTCAGCCCTGCGGGAGATCATCGCCCGCTTCTCCCTGGAGGACATCTGGCGAGAGCAGAACCCAGGGGCATCAGACGGTTTCACCCACGTCAGGGTGAGAGCCGGTCTGGTGTCCCACTCCCGGATCGACAGACTATATATATCTAGTCATTATATGTCACGAGTCGGTTCTTGTGCCATTAGGCTGGCTCCGTTCACAGACCACAACTGTGTGTCTGTGACAGTGGCGCTAACGCCAACAGCGCCACGAGCCGCCTATTGGCACTTCAACAATGCTTTGTTGAAGGACCAGGGGCTCGTGACATTGATCCGGGAGTTTTGGACGGACTGGAGGGGTTGCAAGGGGGACTTTGCCACGTTAAAACTGTGGTGGGACGTGGGCAAGGTTCATTTGCGACTTCTGTGTCAGGAATATACCAAGGGTGCGAGTGGGCAGCGCGAAGCTGAGTTGGAGTCACTCCGGGGGGAGGTACTCCATCTGGAGCAGAGGCTGTTCACTTGTAGGGACCAATCCCTGCAGAGCGAGTATGTAGAGAGGAAGGGTGTTCTCTGTGACCTGGAACGACACCAGGCCAAGGGGGCATACGTGCGCAGCCGCTTAGGTTTTCTCAAAAATCTAGACCGCGGCTCGCGCCTCTTCTACTCACTGGAGAAAAAGGGGGGTAACAGCAGGCACATCACCTGTCTTCTAGATGAAGACGGTGCCCCCCTTACAGATCCGGAGAGTATCCGGGATAGAGCCCGGAACTTTTATAAAGATCTTTACTCTCCGGATCCCATTTCTCCAGACGCCTGCAGGGTGCTATGGGAGGGGCTCCCCACAGTCAGTGAGGGTGTAAGAGAGCGGCTTGATATACCACTATCTTTTCAAGAGCTCTCTGAAGCCCTCCGTGCCATGTCCTGTGAGAAGTCTCCAGGACTGGACGGACTGACTGTAGAGTTTTTCCAATTTTTCTGGGAGACTCTGGGACCTGATTTCCATCTGGTCCTTGGGGAAGCCCTGGAGACCGGGGAGATGCCCCTGTCTTGTCGCAGGGCAGTACTTGCCCTGCTGCCCAAAAAGGGGGATCTCCGGCTTATTAAGAACTGGCGACCGGTCTCTCTGCTCAGCACGGACTACAAGATTGTAGCTAAAGCCATCTCGCTTAGACTTGGGTCTGTGCTGGCAGAATTGGTTCACCCTGACCAGTCCTATGCGATCCCGGGCCGGACTATCTTTGATAGTATCTTTCTGGTCCGGGATCTATTGCATTATTCTCGCAGGACTGGTCTGTCACTCGCCTTTCTCTCTTTAGATCAAGAGAAGGCGTTTGACAGGGTGGACCATGGTTACCTCATAGCCACTCTGCAAGCGTACGGCTTTGGCCCACAGTTTGTGGGCTTTATAAGAACGCTGTACGCCTCTGCAGAGTATTTACTTAAAATCAATTGGTCCCTAACAGCACCTTTGGTATTTGGACGAGGGGTGCGTCAAGGATGTCCCTTGTCTGGACAGTTATATGCACTGGCCATTGAGCCTTTCTTCTGCCTACTGAGGAAAAAGCTCACAGGGCTGGTGCTAAAAGATCCAGACATGCGGATTGTCCTTTCAGCTTATGCTGACGATGTGCTCCTCGTGGCCCAGGATCCAGTTGATCTTGAGCTGGCAAAACAGTGCCAGGAGGTATATTCAGCTGCCTCCTCCGCTCAGATCAACTGGTCCAAATGCACAGGCCTTTTAGAGGGTAATTTACAGGTAGACTCTTTGCCTCCCACGTTTCGTGACATCACGTGGGAGGCAGATGTCATTAAATATCTGGGGGTCTACCTGTCCGCTGCGGACGCTTCCGTCCCAGACAACTGGAGGGAGTTAGAGGGCAGTGTCCTCTCTCGTCTGGGACGATGGAGGGGTCTAGCAAAAATGCTTTCCCTTAGGGGGCGGACTCTAGTGGTGAATCAGCTGGTGGCTTCTCAGATCTGGCACCGGCTGATTTGTCTGAGTCCGACCCCCGAGTTTGTCACCAATATCCAGAGGAATTTGTTAGATTTCCTCTGGATGGGAAGGCATTGGGTCTCTGCAGGGGTGGCAAGTCTGCCTTTGGTGGAGGGTGGACAGGGAGTAGTTTGTGTGTGCTCCCAGTTGTCCACCTTCCGCCTTCAGTACCTGCAGAGATACCTATATGCAGATCCCTCTCCGCAGTGGTGCGCACTGGCATCTAGCTTTTATCGCCAGTTGCGCAACCTGGGGTATGACCGGCAATTATTTCTGATCAGGCCCGAGGGGTTTGGGAGAGACCTCTCTGTGTTGCCGGCATACTACCAGGAAACCCTCAAGGCCTGGAGCATGGTCTCCGTGACCAGGCAGGGCGTGCCTTTGGGGGATGAAATATTCACGGAGCCCCTGCTATTTAATGCAGCAGTGGGGGCTCCAATGTTACAGTCCCCCAGTATCATCCGCCGCCTTAGTCATGCACGGATGACCCGAGTCGGGGATCTCCTGGAATACGGGCGTTCTGATTGGGTGTCACCCCAGGAGCTTGCGCTCCGTTTGGGATATGTGACGCCCAAAGTCTCAGGGCGCTTGCTCCAGGAGATTAGAGATGCCATCTCCCCCGACTCGCGCACCTTCCTTCGCGGGGCTTTGCAGGCCGGAGTGCCACATGCACCTTTCAACACCCCTTCTCCGGCTGTTTGCATTGGACACAAGCCCCGTGTTTCCCCTCAGGCTCCTCCTGTCCCCAACCTCTCGAGGTTGAGGGACATACCCTCGGCATGCTTTCGCGGCATGCCGAGGAAGAGCTTATATTCTCTCGTGCTCCATACAGTGCACTTCCTTGCCCTCGTGACCCGTCCCGATACCATCTGGAGGCGGGTCCTACCAGCTGACGAGGGCAAGAGGCCCCGGTGGAGGGAACTTTATTCTGATTTAGTTCCACGACCCACCGGGGACTTGAGTTGGAGAGTGCTCCATGGTGCACTGAGCACGGGAGAGTACTTAGCTAAATTCACGGACTCTCCCTCCACTTGTCCATTCTGTGGCAAGGGAGAGTCCGTGTATCATGTTTATTTTAGTTGCGCCAGACTACAGCCCCTCTTGTCACTCTTGAGGGGCCTCCTCCTGCAGTTCTGGCTGCATTTCTCCCCTCACATTTTTATTTTTGGGCGCCCAGTGTCCCGGGGCAATAAGGCCAGGGACCTCCTCGTCAACCTGCTCCTGGCATTAGCCAAGTTGGCTATATATAAGTCCAGGAAGCAGTGTTTGATAGGGGGGGTTCCCTTGTCACCTGAGGCCATGTTCCGGGTGCTGGTGCGCTCCCGTATCCGGGCAGAGTACCACCTGGCTTTGTCTACTGGGGGAATGGATGAGTTTGTCTCCCAGTGGGCTGTAGATGGTGTGCTCTGCTCGGTATCCCCCCATCCGGTTTCTTTTTCTTTCAACCTCCTAATATGATTTTTATTTAGTTTACAGAAAATGTTTTCTCATAATTTTAAAATACACTGTGCCAAGTTCTCAGAGAGCATGTTGTGTGCATGCTTGAGCTATAAACAAAAGGCTTTTTAGGGTCTTAGTCCCGCAAATACAAGTTTTATTTTAACACCTTTCTGTTTATAAGCACTTTGTGCACGGTGTTGTTCATTTTTGGGAGTTTTTGTGGTATTTTTCTTAGTTTAATTTAAGTTTTAGTTTTCTGGGAGTCAGGCTCAGCTCTCTATCCCAGGAGAGTGAGCTGTCTCCTGGATACTGGGCCACACCCCTCCCTTAGCACTTCACCTTCACTCCTGGAGCTTTTTTTACTTTGACTTTTTTAAAAAGTTTTTCAGGTTTTGTTAAAGTTTTGTTTGTTTGGTGTTGGGTTTTATGTTTTGGGGGGAGAGAAGACAAGTAACATCTTTGTAGGCAGTGGGGGGGAAACAATCTGAAGTTTTGTTTAAAAGGCTTTTTTAACATCTGACACAGAGACACAGAGGGGTTAAAAAGCCTCTGTGTTCTCTGTGTTGTTGCAATTAGCCATATTGCAACAGGCCATTAACCCTTCCACTGCCAAACATCATCTCTCTCACTCCCTTAGTTTTGTCTTTTTGTTTCTTTTTCACACTTTTATATTTTTAAAAAGAAAACAGTAGAAAATCATAAAACAAAAAATAAAAATAAATGAAACAAATAAACTATAAAAAAAAAAGGGTCTAAACATGAGGGATAAGACCACTAAGAAGCCTCAGGGGTCAAAAGGGGGAATAATGGCCCCTTAAAAACCTAGCTGCAGCACTGCACAGCATAGGCCCCAGGCAGATAAGGCAGCCCCAGCTCCTGGTGGTTCTGCCAGCAGACTTACCCCTGTGGCTAATACCTGGACACAGGTGGATTCTGCTGGCCCCAGTAATACCACCGCTGGGGCTGAGGGGCAGATCACCAGGAAACATGGGGTTAAATGTCAGATGTCTGAGGTCTATAGCATTGATATCTATCTGCGGCTGCAGCTAATGTCATCAGCCCCTCTGTTATAGTAGCAGCCAGCAAAATGAACGGGAAAGTAGTTTTCTTTACCCCTACGCTGGCTGCTGCTCACACGCTTATACAGAGGGGCATCACAGTGGGTGGCTTATATGTCCCAATAGAACCACTGGAAGGGTTGGGCACAAAAGTAACACTCTCTAATGTGTCCCCTTCCTACCAGACTCCCTCCTGCGCCCCCACCTGCTAACCCTAGGGGAAGTAAAAACACCATTTATTAAAATTCCCCTGGGGTGCAGAGAAAGAGCACTTCGTCATGTGCTCTCTTTCAAGAGGCAGGTACAAATGTGCCTGCCTCAGGGCACAGAAAACATTGAGGGGTCTTTTGGGGTTTCATTTGAGGGGGTGCTCTACAGGATTTTTTTACAGCACTACGGAGGTGCAGTGCTTTCATTGCAAGGGGTTGGGGCATATACGTAGGAATTGTCCTAATGTAAAGCATCATGCCCCAGCCCCAGCAAATGGCACCTCCGCCAGTACAGCACCCATCCCCGCTGAGCCCATAACTGCGGGGACCTCAAGGGTCATAGCCCCCCCACAGAGCTCAGGCAAGGAGGCCATTCCTCAAGCCGACACCATGGCCTCCAAACCCCCTTCTTCCCCAATAAAGCCATCTGTGTCTGTGGTCTACAGCAAGACTGAAGACACGGGGAAAAAGGGGAAGAATGTCAGCGGTCCTCCCAGTGTCACAGCTGCATCTCCCAAGTCCCAATCTGCCCCCACCATAATTACATCAGTTAGTGTGGGGGCACAGTGTAAGCAGAGGGATGATAAGCCCTCTGAAGGGGAGGCAGCTAGTGGCAGCTCCTCTTCCAGGAGTGACGTCCCCAGGAAGAGGAAGCATAAAACCAACAGGGAGGTTGCTGATAAGTGGGAAGTGCTCTATACTGGAGCACCTCCCTCTAAAAGCAAGAAGAGGAACAAAACATCTCCTCCTCATCCGGTGACATTGTCTGGCCCGGTTTTTAGGCTCAGCCAGCCGGTGCCAGACCACACATCTCTCTCTCCAGACCCTTTAGGGGTTAATGTGGAAAAGGGTCTGGAGGAAAAGCAGGGGCAAGAGGGTCTCCCAAGTGAGGCAGGGGTAGACAAGAAAGATCAGGTTCTGCCTCTGGCCTTTGAGGGGGGTCCCAATAAAGCCCCTGCTGAATGGGTAGTCAGTGTCCCTGAGGTGCTGAGCTTCAAGGGCACCAGTCAGTCTCCTCCTCCAGTGTCACTCTCTAGTGACGTACCTCGGGCTTTGTTAGAGCCCCAGGCCGAGTCACTACTGGGGGGGGGGGGGAATATAGGCATGACCCCCATTCAGGACCCCATGGATTTGTCTGTCAGGGGGGATGTGGCACAAGGGGAAGTGGAAATGGGGGAGGGTGATAAAACAGGTTTTCCTGTTAACATCATGGGAGAACCTGTCTACCCTCCTCAGCCGTCCACTGACCCTAACATCGGTGCCATCCAAGCTGAGCAAGCAGCAGTGGAACTGGCAGAGGAGGAATATAAAGCCTCCAAGGCTTCCATTAAGGAAGCCATGCCAGCCACTGCTGTGCAGCCAGCTACCCCTGAATGCACTTCTGAAGCTACAGGGGTGCAGCAGCAATCCAAGGGTCCATTATTTACCTTGAAGGGTGCTAAAGGGACTCCTTCTGTATCATCTAAGAGGGGGTCCCTGAGAATAAAGCTGAGGAAACTGACTCCAGCCGGGGAGGATGGAGTAAAAGCCCTCAGCCAAGAGGAGCCCAGGGGTGACCCGCTAGAAGGAACATCAGATTCTGGGTGGGTTATCAATGTCAAGGAAATAAATCTATTCCTTGAGAGCACCCTTCATGGACAAAAGAAAAGGAAGGTGCGGCTGGCCTTGGAGAGGTGGAAGAATATGTTGTTTATTCTCCACTCTCTCCAGCAATATCTAGTGGTCAGCACTAGGGCCAAGAATTCCGCGTCCGGGAATTCGATAAAATGTGCGTGTCCTATCAGCAGTCTCAAGGGTCTGAGGAACGCACAATTCCTGACACGCAGTAATGGCTTTGCACATCAGCACGCTAAATACCAATGGCTGTCAAGACAGTTTCCGCAGGTTCCAGGTACTCTCCTATTTATATCAGGGAGGGTACTCTGTGAGCTTCCTGCAGGAAACTCACACCACTCCAGAGGCTGAGGCCTCGTGGCAACTGGAGTGGAGAGGCAGGGTCTTCTTCAGCCACTTCACATCGGCGTCATGTGGAGTGGTGACCCTGTTCTCAGAGTCTTTTCAGCCAGAGCTGCTGCTTGTGAAAGCTGTTATCCCAGGCCGTCTAATCCACCTCCGGGTCCGAGAGCAGGGTAGCATCATTAACCTAGTTAATATATATGCCCCTGCTGGAGGGCCCGAGAGAGTGAGGTTCCTCGCCAGACTGTCCCAGTTTTTAGAGACGGTTGACGCAGATGAGTGTTTGGTACTCGGGGGTGATTTCAACTGCACCATCGACGCTCTGGACCGGAATAGTCCAAAACCGTAGCCGCCTTCTGCGTCAGCCCTGCGGGAGATCATCGCCTGCTTCTCCCTGGAGGACATCTGGCGAGAGCAGAACCCAGGGGCATCAGACGGTTTCACCTACGTCAGGGTGAGAGCAGGTCTGGTGTCCCACTCCCGGATAGACAGACTATATATATCTAGTCACTATATGTCACGAGTCGGTTCTTGTGCCATTAGGCTGGCTCCGTTCACAGACCACAACTGTGTGTCTGTGACGGTGGCGCTAACGCCAACAGCGCCACAAGCCGCCTATTGGCACTTCAACAATGCTTTGTTGAAGGACCAGGGGCTCGTGACATTGGTCCAGGAGTTTTGGACGGACTGGAGGGGTTGCAAGGGGGACTTTGCCACGTTAAAACTGTGGTGGGACGTGGGCAAGGTCCATCTGGAGGCGGGTCCTACCGGCTGACGAGGGCAAGAGGCCCCGGTGGAGGGAACTTTATTCTGATTTAGTTCCACGACCCACCGGGGACTTGAGTTGGAGAGTGCTCCATGGTGCACTGAGCACGGGAGAGTACTTAGCTAAATTCACAGACTCTCCCTCCACTTGTCCATTCTGTGGCAAGGGAGAGTCCGTGTACCATATTTATTTTAGTTGCGCTAGACTGCAGCCCCTCTTGTCACTCTTGAGGGGCCTCCTCCTGCAGTTCTGGCTGCATTTCTCCCCTCACATTTTTATTTTTGGGCGCCCAGTGTTCCGGGGCAATAAGGCCAGGGACCTCCTCGTCAACCTGCTCCTGGCATTAGCCAAATTGGCTATATATAAGTCCAGGAAGCAGTGTTTGATAGGGGGGGTTCCCTTGTCACCTGAGGCCATGTTCCGGGTGCTGGTGCGCTCCCGTATCCGCAGAGTACCACCTGGCTTTGTCCACTGGGGGAATGGATGAGTTTGTCTCCCAGTGGGCTGTAGATGGTGTGCTCTGCTCGGTATCCCCCCATTCGGTTTCTTTTTCTCTTAACCTCCTAAAATGATTTTTATTTAGTTTACAGATCATGTTTCTCATAATGTCAAAATACACTGTGCCAAGTTCAACCAATCCAATCTAGTTGGGGTACCAGCAGTTTACATGTAAAAAAAACAATAATTTTAATTTCTTAAATCTAAGTTCATTTGCCTGACCACCAATCTAAGTTCATTTGCCTGACCGCTAGCCAGTGTGTGTGTCAGGCTTACAAGTATTGTGCCAAGTTCAACCAATCCAATCACAGTAGCTTGCACGCATAGTACCACTAATCGGAAAAAAAATGACAGGCAGAGGCAGGACACCCCGCAGGGGCCGTCGTGGTCGTGGTGCTGTGATTCCCTTTGGCCCTACAATAATGCCCAGTGTTCAGAGGCCAGTTACCCTGAAATTAAAAAGTTCAGAGGATGTAGTTGACTGGCTAACACAGGACACCCAATCTTCTGCAGCTTCCGCTTGGAACATTGACGCACCATCCTCCTCCAGCTTAGCTTCGGGTACCTCTCAAGTTACCACTCGCCCGCCTGCCGCCACCACCAACACTAGTACCACAGCCGATTCAATTGATTAGTCAGAAGAGTTATTTACACATCAGTTTGAAGAAATGAGTGATGCGCAACCATTATTGCCAGAGGATGTAGATAACAGGGATATGACTCATATGAGTCAGGCAGCAGTACACACATGTACGTACGATGTGATGATGTTGATGTACCCGCTGCTGCTTCCTTTGTTGAGTTGTCAGATACAAGTGAGGCGGGTGATGATGATGACGATGCGTCCGTGGATGTCACGTGGGTGCCCACTAGAAGAGAAGAAGAACAGGGGGAAAGTTCCGATGGGGAGACAGAGAGGAGGAGGAGGAGACGAGTTGGAAGCAGAGGGAGGTCATCGCAACGAGCTAGTGGCACAGTCAGACAGCATGCATCAGCACCCGGGTCAGCCAGACAGCACGCCAATCAACGCATGCTGTTGCCACCACCAGAATGCCGTCACCGCAGAGCTCAGCAGTGTGGCATTTTTTTTGTGTGTCTGCCTCTGACAACAGCGATGCCATTTGCAACCAGTGCCAAAAGAAACTGAGTCGTTGGAAGTCCAACACCCACCTAGGTACAACTGCTTAGCGAAGGCACATGATGTCACATCACAAACGCCAATGGGATCAACACATGAGTACAAGCAGCACACAAACTCAAAGCTGCCATCCTCCTCCTGGTCCAGCATCTTCATCCACGTCAACCACTGCTGTCCTCCTTCCCCCTCTCAACCATCCGCCACTCCGTCTCTCGCCTCTTGCTGTTCCTGCTCATCTCCCCACAGTAAGGTGTCTGTCAAGGGCATGTTTGAGCGTAAGAAGCCAATGCCACAAAGTCACCCCCTTGCCCGGCATCTGACAGCTGGCTTGTCTGAACTCTTAGCCCGCCAGCTTTTACCATACAAGCTGGTGGAGTTTGAGGCGCTCAAATTTTTTTTAGTGATTGGGATACCGCAGTAGAAGGTACCCGGCCGAAATTTCTTTGCCCAAAAGGCAATCCCCAACCTGTACTCTATTGTGCAAAAGGAAGTAATGGCATCTCTGGCATACAGTGTTGGGGCAAGGGTCCATCTGACCACTGATACCTGGTCTGCAAAGCATGGTCAGGGCAGGTATATCACCTACACTGCGCATTGGGTAAACCTGCTGACGCCTGCCAAGCATGGAATGCGCGGCTCTGCAGAGGAGTTTGTGACACCGCCACGACTTGCATGCAGGCCTGCTGCCACCTCTTCTACTCCTCCTACTCAATCCTCTTCCATAACCTCCTCAGCTGAGTCCTCTTCTGCTGCTGCGTCTTGCTCCACATCAACGGCACCCCCCCCCCCAGCTCCCAAGATACTATTCCACATCCCGGATACAGCAGTGTCATGCCGTCTTGGGGTTGACTTGCCTGAAAGCAGAGAGTCACACCGGGCCAGCACTCCTGTCTTCCCTGAACGCACAGGTGGATCAATGGCTGACTCCGCACCAACTGGAGATTGGCAAATGGTTTGTTGGCGGCATTGAATTTGGGCAAGTTGACGCATGTGCTGTGCATGGCACATGTGTGTAATCTGATCGTACAATGCTTTGTCCATAAGTATCCAGGCTTACAGGACGTCCTGAAGCAGGCCAGAAAGGTGTGTGGCCATTTCAGGCGTTCCTACACGGCCATGGCTGGAAGAGGATTGTGAGGAAGAGGAGTCAGAGGAGGAATTTGGCTATGAGGTGGAGGAGGAAGACCAATCACAACAGGCATCCCAGGGTGCTCGTTGTCACCTATCTGGTACCCGTGGTGTTGTACGTGGCTGGGGGGAAGAACATATCTTCAGCGAGATCACTGAGGACGAGGAACGGGACATGGGTAGCTCGGCATCCAACCTTGTGCAAATGGGGTCTTTCATGCTGTCGTGCCTGTCGCAGGACCCTCGTATAAAAAGGCTGAAGGGGAACGACCTGTACTGGGTGTGCATGCTACTAGACCCCCGGTATAAGCAGAAAGTGCCTGATTTGTTACCAAATTACCGCAAGTCAGAAAGGATGCAGCAGGTCCAAATCAAATTAACAAGTATGCTTTACACATCATATAAGGGTGATGTCACAGCACAAGGGCAATATAACAGGGGAAGAGGTGAAAGTAATCCTCCTCCCACGACCACGCTGGCAAGGACAGGACGTTTAAAAGACGCGTTGTTGATGGAGGACATGCAGACCTTTTTCAGTCCTACGCATCGCAACAGCCATTCGGGATCCACCCTCAGAGAAAGACTTAACCGACAGGTAGCAAACTACCTCGCCTTAGCTGCAGATATCGACACTCTGAGGAGCGATGAACCCCTTGACTACTGGGTATGCAGGCTAGACCTGTGGCCTGAGCTATCCCAATTTGCAATTGAACTTCTGTACTGCCCCCTTCAAGTGTCCTGTCAGAAAGGACCTTCAGTGCAGCAGGAGGTTTAGTCACCGAGAAGAGAAGTCGCCTTGGGCAAAAAAGTCTAGATTGCCTCACCTTTATAAAGATGAATGAGGGATGGATCCCGAAGGGACTGACACTGGGCGATACATTCGACTGAAAAAGGCCTGATGAGATGAGCTGCCTTCGTCTAAAACTGGTCCACACACTGCTGTATGTTATCTGTGAATGCCGGATGACTTGCGTGACTTATCCGCCACCATCTAGGGTTCAAGAAGACGCAATGTTTTATGGCACTTTCTGCCTGGGGAACAAAGTTAAATTTTTCTGGCCGCTACAACAGCAGCGGCTGCAACAATACCTAATTTTTTAATTTAAATTTTTATGTCAGAAGGCGTACGGCATGTAATGAAAAAGAAAGCATATTGAACAGTCTTGCATAACACAACAGTTGTGCAAAAATACATATTTACAATGAAGACATTTTGTTAAAATTAGCTGGCTAGGCCTTCTTATTTTTACTTTTTTGGTTAATAAATTTTCTTTTTTTTACTGTGATTGCAATTTTTAAGAGAAACCTAAGACATGGTAAAACAAACAATAGTAAAAAGTATATCAGCAGTTAACACCAAAGTCCTATTATCTATCATCACTCCAGCAGTAGCTTATTATTTACAATATCTAACCTGCTCAATCGCCCTTGGGTTACCCTAGGGCAGGCTTCAGTAGGCGACCTCTCCTTTCCTCGGATGATTTTGCCCCTGGTTGCTTCTGAATGGTCTCCTCCAGGGCTCCCCCACTCCGGTCCTTCCCCCCGAGTCGCTTCAACCATTAACAAATGTTTTATTATATTAGGGGGGCACTAAATGGGGATGTTATCCAGGGATCCCAAATTGTCTGGAACTGGGTGATTCTATCCAAGACTACATGATTTAATCTCTCGTTGAGCAGTAAATAGTTGATTTTTTTTATTAATTCTTGAAAGTTTTAATTTGGGGTTTTCCAACTACTAGCTATGTGTATTTTTTCTTTCAAAAAATATTTTATTAGGTCAGGTAATATATCATATTCAAACAACCATTTCCATGTTACATATATATCCATACATGTTAATACATCACTGAGTTACCTTATCTCTATTAATACTCAGTTTACCCCTTTCCATTCCATAATCTTGGAGCTTATACCATATCCAGGGCTAGTATGTTATCTGGATTTGGTTGTACCTGTAGCCTAAAAATATTATTTTTTTTTACTTTTCAGTTATTAATATAGCTTTAATTTAGTTTGTTTTAAGTTGATTCCCTTTATGTCTTGAATCCGACTATAATTGGGAAAAAAATAACTAGTTTTAACATTTAACATCTTGGGAAAGGGAAAGGTCCACAAACATACTCCTTTTTTACATAAATATGATGTAAAATATAGCACTTACCTCCGTCCTCGGCCCTCTAATGATCCACACACACCTCCATCCATCCCGTTCTCTTGAGAATATCCTCTCCCATTTAGGGGAGCCCCTATTCCGGACCTAAATTTATTTAATTGTCTCCAGATGATATGCTATCCCTTAATTGCAGCCACGGAGACCATATATGTCAAAATGTATCCATGGAGTTGTCTACTAAATGGGTAAGGCGTTCATTTATAAGGATAAAGTTTAATTTATTTTTAACCACCTGAAACTGTAGGGTATCCGATTTCCATTGTCTGGCTATATGGTTCTTTGTGGCCAACATGATGAACTTTAATACCCTATTTTGAGCGGGCAAGAGACAGACATGCGGAACACCCAGCATGCAGTTTTCTATATTAGCAGAAATCTGAATTTTAAACATTTTAGAAGCTAGTAAGCATGTTTCTTTCCATAGTCTTATGACTGCCGAACACTCCCACCAGACATGAATAAATGTAGCCTCATTACCACTGTTCCTAAAACATGAGCTGCTCTGTTTTGGATCCCATTTATTTAGCTTAAAAGGAGTAATATATGTCCTGTGTAGGACCTTTATTGAAGTCTCAAGCAGACTATAATTTAAAGATCCCCTACTTAAGCCTCGCCAACTTTTATCCCATGTGCTGTCTGCCAACTTGGTGCCCAAATCCCTCTCCCAGGCTTTGGTATAGTCTGGTTTGTTTGCCCATGAGTTTTCATTAAATAGTTCATACATGAGGCTAATAATACAAGGCTGAAAGGGGGAATCCCTAAATTTTTTGGGTAGCCAGGTGTTTCTTTGGTGGATTCCCCTACCACTTATCGTATATATAAAATTATGTATCCTGCAAAAATTATAGTGTTCAGTTAGGGGTAAATTGTATCTATCTCTCACCCGCTCAAAGGTCATTATTTTGTCGTCATGCCACCATGGACCAACCCTTAGTAGGTTCTGAGACTTCCATCAACTGAGAGAGCTTTCCGGAAGATGTATCTTAAAGTGGGGATTGGGTACGATAGGGGTAAGATCTGATACCCGAGTATCCAGTTTTTGTGTCCAGTTCATCTCCGTCCATATTTTTAATGAGTGCTAAATCGACAGGTTTTTCAAGTTTCTCAAAAAAGTATACAGGCCTGGAATCCATATTACTGTATCCCATGTATAAGGTGACATGCTTACATTTTCCATAAATACCCAGAGCGGCTGATGTGTGGGAGAATGTGCCAGAGGAATGAAAGCCAGCTGCGCTGCCTTGTAATACAGTTTGAGATTCGGGCACGATAGGCCCCCTTTCCCTTTTGGTCTATACATATTATTTTTTGAGATCCTCGGGGCTTTATGATTCCAAATAAATCTAAAAGTTTGTTTTTTCCCCTTTTAATCTTTATGTGTTGTAAGCGATCTCCCGTGAGTTTTAATCTGGCTAACAGGGATTTGTAGTATGTATCTATCAAGTTCATAAATTTGCCTGCAAACCCAAATTTCTGTAATACTGCTTTTAAATAAGGCCATTCCAACGTATCAAAGGCCTTTTCTATATCTAACGCCAAAAGGCATGTGGGTATTTGATGTAGGGATGACCATGAGATTAAATTTTGTGTCCGTCTGATATTGTCCCCGTTTGTCTATGGGGGATAAACCCTGTTTGGTCTTTATGGATTATGGAGGGGAGAAATCGCAAAATTCTGTTTGCCATTAATTTGGCCAAAATTTTTATATCCCTGTTTAGGAGTGATATGGGGCAGTAATTTTTAAGTTCTAATGGGTCTCGTCGTTCTTTCGGGAAACATATTATATTTGCATGGTTTAGTTCTTGTGGCATGGGAGAGCCTTCTAAAATTTGATTGAAAAGTGTGGCTAAGTGGGGTAATAACAAGTCTATAAAAGTTTGGTAATAGAGATTTGTAAATCCATCAGGGCCCGGGTAGCTATGTGTATTTTGAATGCTAAAGCCATTAATTTGAATAGCTTGTTCTAGGATTGAGATAAGTTTTTTTATGTGTATCCCCAGTAAGCAGGATTCCATTGAAAGAGAAATATCCTTTTGCAAGGATTGGAGGCCCAAGATTTAGCTGAAGTCTTTTATAGTGGACATGAGTGCTGGTATAGAGAGAAGGGGCTTGGTCAGGGTGCAAAGCATATCGTCCGCGAAAAGTGAACACTTAAACTGTTGGTGTCTTACTTGAACCCCCTGGATGGCATGGTTGGTTCAGATTGCCCGCACTAGGGGTTCAATGGCAAGAGCAAAGAGCAGTGGGGAGAGTGGGCATCCCTGCCTGGTCCCTCTCTGTATTTGGATTTTGGCCTTATGGTCCCCTGGTATCTTTAAGTTAGCTACTGGTGAATCGTAGTACCTTCTAGCATTTTGTACATATATGGCCATTCCACTGTATCAAAAGCCATCTCTATGTCTAGGGCTAGAGGGCAAACTGGGTTGTTATAGTGTTGAGCCAAGAACTGGGCGTTCAGAACCCTCCTAACATTATCTCCTGCCTCTCTGAAAGGAATGAACCCCATTTGGTCCCTGTGTATTTAGTCCAGTAAAAAGTTAGATATTCGTTTGGCCATAATTTTAGCTAGGATCTTGACATCCACATTTATCAGGGGTATGGGGCGATAATTTTTAACCTCTAAAGGGTCCCTACCCTCTTTTGGAAAGACTATGTGGTCGGCCTGGTTCAATTAAGGGGGCATAGGTTCTCCATTTAGTATAGCGTTAAACAAAGATGTTAGGTGCGGGGGTAAGCAAGGGCTCAAATTTCTTATAGTACAGATGAGTAAAACCGTCTGGCCCTGGGGACTTGCCAAATTTAAGATCTTGGATTGTAGATTTAACTTCCTCTTGGGATTTGTCTAGGTTCAAGCTGTCCAATTGAGGTACAGGTATTTTGTGGACTTCTTGCTGTAGTAGGAAGGACACTATGTCAGATCCGCTGCAGCGGGATTGGGGTGAATATATGGTCTGATAAAAGTTTTGAAATGTTTCTTGGATAGCATTTGGGCTAAAGGAGGTTTGGCCATCAGGTAGTCTAAAGATACCGTATATTATGTCCTCTCTTGGGGGGTAAAGACACTAATAATTCCTCTAATAAAATTCTGTTTTTTATGTGGGCAAGGTCCCTGGTTTGCCCCTTGGGTTATCTGTTAAAAAGAGTGGTGCAGAGACTGTGGGGGCTGTTAGCTTCCTTGTCCCCATGTGGCCATTTAGAATCCCTGCTGCTGCATGTTTCAGCTTTATTAAGGTGTAATTGTACAGCGTTTGACTCAAGTAGCTGCCTGTACTGGGTAAGTTTGGCTTAATTTCTGGGCCCTTTTCCTGCCAAGATGGTGACCGTCAGTCCATGGGCCACTATGTCCCCTTCACTACCTTTGTCCCCGCTTGTGTGCTTATTTGGGATGGCCCCCCTTTATATCTCCGGCCCGTGGCCTTCTCAGGTCCCCCCTCAATCTCTGAGTGTGGGTATGCGGGGCTGGGGCGTTAAATCAGGCCTACCTTCTTCTCTGCACGCTGCAAGATCAACAATACCTAATTTTTCAGGCATGTGTACATGCCTATTTTTTCTGGCCTCTGGTGCTGCACTGTGGCTTCAACAACCAAACCCCAAAAAAGGCACATAACAGGGATTAAACTGATAGGAGTAGTACTACTTAACACACCACTCATATCTGGTGTAACAGTAGTGTGCATTTAAAACAAAAAAAAAATGTTCTACTGTAATAGATTGTATAGCAGTTAGTTGTCTGCAAGCGTGTGTGTCAGACCTACAGCGTCTACTCTGCCAACTTCTGCAAGTGCACAGTGCCACTCATATCTGTTGTAACAGTAGCTTGCACGC
Organism: Discoglossus pictus; assembly: GCA_027410445.1. Lineage (NCBI taxonomy): Eukaryota > Metazoa > Chordata > Amphibia > Anura > Alytidae > Discoglossus > Discoglossus pictus. The sequence continues at coordinate 384,088,433 of CM050164.1, forward strand.
ATAGTACCAATCTGTAAAAACCTGTAATGATGAATGAGGTCTAGAATAGCCTGGTTCCCTTATCCTCTACAGGTTGAGACCTAATGTTTGGGTGACTCCAGACCAACACATGAGTACAAGCAGCACACAAACTCAAAGCCGCCATCCTCCTCCTGGTCCAGCATCATCAGCCACATCAACCACTGCTGTCCTCCTTGCTCATCTGCCCATAGTCAGGTGCCTGTAAAGGACATGTTTGAGTGGAAGAAGCTAATGTCACAAAGTGCCCCAAAATTGAAGTGATACGACCAACAAAGCATCTTTTTCCATCTCCCGGTTCTAAAAATCCAGGCCTTATACACGCCCCCTGATAGGTGACATAACAAGTATTAAACTGATAAGAGTAGTACTTACAAACACGCCACTCCTATCTGGTGGCACCTTTGATTGCACGAGCCGTGCCCCAAAATTGAAGTGATACGACCAACAAAGCATCTTTTTCCATCTCCTGGTTCTAAAAATCCAGGCCTTATACACGCCCCCTGATAGGTGACGTAACAAGTATTAAACTGATAAGAGTAGTACTTACAAACACGCCACTCCTCTCTGGTGGCACCTTTGATTGCACGTGCGGTGCCCCAAAATTTAAGTGATACGACCAACAAAGCATCTTTTTCCATCTCCTGGTTCTAAAAATCCAGGCCTTATACACGCCCCCTGATAGGTGACATAACAAGTATTAAACTGATAAGAGTAGTACTTACAAACACGCCACTCCTATCTGTTGGCACCTTTGATTGCACGTGCTGTGCCCCAAAATTGAAGTGATACGACCAACAAAGCATATTTTTCTATCTCCTGGTTCTAAAAATCCAGGCCTTATACACGCCCCCTGATAGGTGACGTAACAAGTATTAAACTGATAAGAGTAGTACTTACAAACACGCCACTCCTATCTGGTGGCACCTTTGATTGCACGTGCCGTGCCCCAAAATTGAAGTGATACGACCAACAAAGCATCTTTTTCCATCTCCTGGTTCTAAAAATCCAGGCCTTATACACGCCCCTGATAGGTGACGTAACAAGTATCAAACTGATAAGAGTAGTACTTACAAACACGCCACTCCTATCTGGTGGCACCTATGATTGCACGTGCCGTGCCCCAAAATTGAAGTGATAAGACCAACATGCATCTTTTTCCATCTCCTGGTTCTAAAAATCCAGGCCTTATACATGCCCCCTGATAGGTGCTGTAACAGGTATAAAACTGATAAGAGTAGTACTACTTAACACACCTTATAATAATGCAGAGAGAGGCAACGCAGTGAGAGGAGTCTGAAGAAGAGGAGTCAGAGGAGGAAGGTGGCTTTGAGGAGGTGGAAGACCAAACACAGCAGGCGTCCCATGGGGCTTGTTGTCACCTTTCAGGGACCCTTGGTGGCTGGGTGGAGGAAGAGACCTTCAATGACATCAGTGAGGACAAGGAACGGGACATGGCTAGCTTGGTATCCAACCTTGTGCAAATGCGGTTGGGCAAATGGACTGTTTGCAATTGTTTGCGGTGCATTAAACGGGGAGTTTGGTCTGTCACTGTGAAGCGGGCCTAACCCTTACACTACCTGATCGATACAACATCATACCTGATGTTTTAAAGCACGTTATTCCAAACAATTTTGGAATGTTAGGTAATTTATGCCCTTATGGCTTAAAACCAGACTCTGCATCAACTATGTAATTTTCCGTGGGAGTTTTGCCATGGATCCCCCTCCGGCATGCCACAGTGCAGGTGTTAGTCCCGTTGAAACAACTTTCCCATCACTATTGTGGCCAGAAAGAATCCCTGTGGGTTTTAAAATTCGCCTGCCCATTGAAGTCTATGGCTGTTATCCGGGTTCGCCGGTTCGCGAACTTTTGCGGCGGTTCGCGACATCACTAGTTAGAGGCCCTTCCTTTAAATTGGGACAGCGTTTTTTATTTTCTGTGAAAGGTTAAAGTCCTTTTCTTTTTCTGTGAAAGGTTAAAGTCCTTTCCTTTTTCTGTGAAAGGTTAAAGCCCTATCCTATTTTCCTGTGAAAGGTTAGAGTCCTTTCCTTTTTTTGCTGTGAAAGGTTTGAGTCCTTTCCTTTGGTGGTTTATTACCTTCCAAAATTCTCTCCTCTTGGTTAAAAAAAAAAAATGTAAATATTGTGTTATTGTTGTGGCAATTAGGCTGGGTTAGAATCAATATATAATATATGATTTTTTTTATGTTTGTTTTATGTATTTAGTATTATGAAATCATGAAAAAAAAAAAAAGATGTCTGATGATTTGAGAAACTATTTTTTTTTTCTCCTTCAGTTCAATTATATTTTAAGGTTCAAAATACTAAATATGGTAGGCCTGTTTTTAATAAATAGTTTGTGAAGAACTATGCAAATATATATATATATATATATTATTTTGGTGAGCTCACAATTTTCTGTTTATATGTTTTATGTTATGTCTTTTGTCACAATATGTCTTATGAGATCTTATGAGTATATTTTTATACTGATATAAAAATCTTATGAATAGGATATCCATTTTTGACTGACAGTTAATAAATTGTTTTATGTATAATATTGCTCCAGAACCTGATCACCTCTGGATGAATGTTATGTTCATATGCTGTTGGCCATTTTTGGATATTTTATCTAGATTTAATTCTTGTTTTGTCTTAAATATTATTGAGGTGTTGTATTAGCAGAAAAGAAGGAGGGTTTTTATGCTAACCAAACTTTTTCACCCAAACTGAAATAATTCATATATGACATCAAATTATTAAATTTTTATTTTTTTATTATTTTTTTTCTCTTACTTTTCTGCACAATATATATTGTCGTTAAGTGTTTTATCTGCATTTATACTGCTTACTGTGTAAAATATGGGGAATTCTAAATCCAAAGGTATCCAAGGGGACAGTTACTAAGACCATTATTCCCTTTAAAACTAAGCTAAAGAAGGGAGCTTGGGTTCCACCTCGGGACTTGCAGGAGGAAGACCGAACTTTCCAGATTTTTCACACACGCTTGGACACTGTTCACAAAAAGGACTCAAACTCAGTATAGTATCTTTGTTTTTACATTAGTTTAATTGGGTCATCCTGGGGTTGGAGGCCAGGCTCAGCCCGAGGGGCAGCTAGCTCATGCTGGGTGTTTTTTATACGTATTCTCTTTAGCCAGCAATGGGTATTGGGTTGAATTGTTTTTCTTTTGTTCTCTTTTTCGCTAACTATTACGTACAACAAATAGAGTACTTAGGATGGCTACCTTATGTAGCTAAGCTCTATGTCAAGAAGGGGCTTAGAGCCCAAGATATTGTTAGTGTTATATTGGTTAATTATAACTGATAGTTTTCTCCCTGTAGGATTAAATAGGGGGGGTATGTTGCCTTCCTTTAATCCTAACGTAGTGTCTATGAGTAGTAGTCTGGGGAGGATTTACTGTCATTGAAGGTTTATTAATTGGGTACTTATATGTACTGATATTGTTTTTTTTGTTATCTGCATATTATTCCGCTAGTGCCTTGCGGATTAAGGAATACCTGAAGTCGTTTGCGTCTGGAGCGAAGCATGGAGGGCATGTCTCGGGCATCTGGCATGGGAAGTGGGAGCCGAGGCAGAGTGGTCCTTATTGTGTAACTCTCAAGCAACTTTAACATACTCACATAACAGTCCACCATGACGGATCACTCACACAATATAATAACACATAATGTAAAAGGCTTCAATTCCCCGTTTAAAAGGCGTAAAGCCTTCCTCTTTTATAAAAGGATCAGGCCTTCTATCATTTTTTTACAGGAAACTCATTTTGCAATAGATAAAGTGCATTAAACGACACAGTGGATAAATATAAAGAAATTTGGGGTGACTGGTGTGGGATGGAACACTCATTCAGATACATTGACGGTAGTGCACAGATCAGGAGGGGGAGGCAGAAAAATGCTTGGGCAGTCCGGGACAGAGCTGTCCATTGTACCTCCTGAGAGGACGCTGCGGACTTGGAAGGTCGGTAAGGTAGTAAGTAAAAATTGTATAACGAAATTTTGAAAGGCACAAGTTAGTTTGTGATAAGTTATGTTTTATTTTTGTTAAATAAGATTATCCTAATTTATGCAACAAATGACCAAAGGAGGTTACCTAGCGGCTGCTAGACACATGTAGAGCACATATTTGCTGGAAAGTTATCTAACCTGTTCTAGGTTGTATTCATAAACTTTCTTACTAATAGAAAAAAGAAAATGGTTGTGATTGACACTCATAAATGACATGTATATTTTAACAAAGGCGAGTATTGATGTATGTAAAGAAAACCATTAAGCATGGGCGACCTGCGTGTCACTCCTTGTTTACAAATGTGCTTGTTTAGTGAATGTGTCAATAAAAAAAATTACGAAAAAAAAAAGCTAAGCTAAAGGTAAATGGGGCAAAAGGTGAAATATTAACAAAACTCCCAGGTCATAAACCGAGAGAAACTCCCAAAGAATATGTTGCCAGAGTGGCAGGAGATTATTATTGTGACCCTTTTGTAGATAATGTGGCCGGCTGGACTGAAAGTTTAGGAACACAGGCAGCCCCTTTTCCAAGGGAAGGGTCCTTTAGTTCATTTAGCATTTGGCTATTAAAGGGAATGCTGCTAGATGATCCAACATGGTTTTGGTGTGGTCATGATCCAAAGTGGGATTTTTCTTACATGAAAGAATGTGCCAATGTTTGGATAAAGATTGCAGAGGAAACTCCTCCTAACCTTAATATGCCCACATTTTAAGGATTCCCACTTATCTGCTCCTTTAATTCCATCCTCCCCACTTGAAGATACAAAAACTCCACATTTATACCCAAAATTGATAAAACCTAATCCATATAAAACTAATGCCTTGAATATGATTAAAAGTGACACTGATGATGAATTGATACAGTTTGCCACCACTGTAAAACCATGGCCATATGCCAACACCCCTACACCTGAGTCTCAGGACTCATTATCTCATATGGTAACGGAGGACTTCCATATTCCCTACCATCCTCAGTCCTCTGGACAGGTAGAAAGGACAAATAGTACCATTAAGGATAAGCTAAGGAAGGGAACTAATGGCACTTTCAAAAATTGGCCACGATATTTACCAGCAATTTTAGAAGAAATTCGTATGACCCCCACTACTGGTCTCTCTCCCTTTGAGGTTTTAATGGGAAGACCTTTCCCTGTACCCAGCTGTGGTGGTAAGTCCAGCCCCCAGGGGAAGGTCTCAAAAGATATAATTCAGGAAGAATATGTACAGCAATTGATCAATAAATTGAATAACATCTACGGTAATGTAGCTCTCTCTCTTCCACTTCCATCAGGTGAACCAACGCACCCTTTCAGGCCAGGAGATCAAGTGTTGGTGAAAAGGATCATACAGAACAAACCACTAGATACACCTTACGGACCTCCAACAACTGTCATCGCTGTGACCAGAACCGCCGTCCTCACTGAAGAGATCCCCACCTGGATCCATGCCAGTCGTCTGAAATGGGCCCCTATAGCAGAGACTCCACCCTAACAGCTCTCCTATATTTTCATGTTTTTACCATTTGTTATTCAGAACTTTTGCATGCTCCACCTTATGACAACTCATTCCTCAGAGCCTGCAACCAAACTTATCAATTAACACAACTTATCAATTCATCCAAGAAGAATTGTTGGATATGTGCAAACACACCTCATAGCGTGAATAAAGGGTTCCCTATGACACCAGTCCCCTTTAACTTGTCTGGTATTGCTGACTTAGTGAAACATTCTGCTAAACACCATTTTTTGTATTGTTGTTCTTTCAGAACAAAAGGGATTGTTGAGGTATAATAAAAATGTTAATCCCTATTAATATTTTATTTGGCCTCGTGATCCTACTAATATTTGATTTGACCTTTTGTACCTTCTACAATTCTGATTACAATGATGACTATAGCCATTCCCCTTGTTTTATCAACAAGACCCTTTGATACTCCATAAATAGTTTCTGGAGGACTTGTATTTCTAGTTATAACTAATGTAATCTAAAACAGGTATCTGTGTACACATCCCTAAACCTGTCATGACTTGTATTTCTTGAACCTGCATAAAGATGACTCAGCATTTACCTCTGTTAATGCAAGGTATGGGCATACCTTTATAAGCCACCCTGAATATTCAATAAATTGAGATCATTTGATACCAATCCCTTGTGTGTAGTGTATCATTTGTGTCTCCCAGATATCTGAGCCAAGAGGAGAGTGCATGAGGAAGGTGATGAAAGGTTCTACCCTGGCAATGAAAGTAATCTTGCTTTAACAACATGATACACATAAATGTGCATGTCACATGTCACTATACATGAATCACATTTTCATAGTTAAAGTAGTTTTTTTTTTTGTCCTGTCTTGATAATAAAATGTAATATATTATAGCTTACCTCTCCGTTGTAATTTGCACAGTGTAAAGTAGGAAATTAGGAAATAATTATCTTCTCAAGTATCAGCAGCAGTTAACTATCCAGTCACTCCGTTCATCACCTGAGTAGAAATGTAGAATTTTCTGGAAAGTAGGCAGTATTTATAAACTTTCAAGTGCCTCAGACCGTTAGAACGCAATACGCATGCGCTATTTGCGTTCCAGCTTACAATTTGCACTTCATCCGCCATTTTATGCATAGTAGTTTTCAAAATGGTGGTTAATAGCAGTGTGGTACGTGCCGCATAGTATGTGTTTCAGTTTTGCGAGTCACTGTAGTATTGTTACGTCTGTAGCCTCGTTTTTGCGGGAAACTGCGCTCGCCCGCAAGCGTGAGCAATGGCTCGTATGCTCACAACTATATATGTGATTATGGTGTGTTTTAAAGGTGATTGAAACTTGATAGTGTTTAGGGAAAGGTTAAATAAATATGTGATATGTGAGCTGGGATAAGTGTGGTAGAGAGAGGAGAGATAATCTGTGATGGAATAGGATCATGTGGACAAGTTGTAAGATGAGAGGTTGATAAAAGAATAGAGACTTCAACCTAATAAAATATTAGCATGTATTAAGAAGGGTATAGAAGCAAGGGAAGCAAATATAATTCTGCCACTATACAAATCTCTAGAACGCCCTCATTTGGAATATGGAGTACAATTTTGGGCACCACTTCATAAAAATGACATTTTAGAGCTGGAAAAGGTACAGAGGAGGGCAACAAAACTAATAAGGGGAATGGAGGGGCTAAGTTATGAAGAAAGACTAACCAAATAAAACTTATTTTCTCTAGAAAATACATCCAGGGTCAGCCTTTTGTGCCAAGAGGTTTTCAACTGACAAGAGGACATCCCTTGAGGTTAGAAGTAAAAAGATTCCACCTTAAAGAAAGAAAAGGGTTCTTCACAGTAAGGGTGGTTAATCTGTGGAATTCTCTACCAGAGGAGGTGGTGACAGCGGATTCAATAGATAACTTTAAAAGGGGACTGGATTTATTTCGAATGAAAAAGGGAATTCAGGGTTATCATGGATAATTAGAGAGGCAGTATTGATCCAGGGAGAAGTCCAGTCGCCGGTGTCTGGGATCAGGAGGGAATTGATTATTTATTTATTTTTAATTTTTATATACAACTAATTAATTAATAGTTAATCCGCATATTGCAGATCAGAGGAGATCTTAAAAGGTTGAACTTGATGGACTGAAAGTCTTTTTTCAACCTTAAATACTATCTAACTATATGTAACCTCAGTTACAGGGTCAAAGGCATCTATTATGGATGTGGGTATGGGTAAGGATAAATAATGAGTGTTGTCAGTTAGCTGAGAGGAGAGTGACCTAGGGCCACAATAAGAGGAAAGGTTGTTGAGAATTTCTTAAATTGTATTATTAAAGTGGCTAGCAAAGTCTTTAGGTAGAATATTAGTAATAAAGCTGTGCATGGGGATGTTGTCATATTGTTTTCTCAACTCTGTGCATTTTCACCAGATAAATAAAGCAGGTTGCTTGGCAATGAAGACAGGAGCAAAACCAAATACACAAAATGTTAAAACATCCAAAAAAGAAAAGAATTAGCATCATGTAGACTAACCTAAACCAGGAAATATGCACAATTTATAGTTCCCCTAACGGGGGAGGGATAGATAGAGAGAGATGGAGAGGGATAGATAGAGAGAGATGGAGAGGGATAGATAGAGAGAGATGGAGAGGTATAGATAGAGAGAGATGGAGAGGGATAGATAGCAAGAGATGGAGAGGGATAGATAGAGAGAGATGGAGAGGGATAGATAAAGAGAGATGGAGAGGGAGGAGATGAAGGAAGGGGGAGTGATTTAGAGAGATAGAGGGGAGACAGGAGGGTGAGAGGGAAGAGAGGGGAGATAGAGCGCAGAGGGAGATGGAGAGAGATGAGAGATAGGGAGAGAGAGGGAAACATGGAGGGAGAGAGATAGAGAGGGATGGAGAGAGAGAAAAAAGGATAGAGAGGGAGGGAGAGATGGAGTGGGAGGGAGAGAGATGGAAAGAGAGAGAGAAAAGGAGAGAGAACTGGAGTGGGAGGGAGAGAGATGGAAAGAGCGAGAAATGGAGAGAGAGAATGGAGAGAGAGATGGAAAGAGAGAGAAAAGGAGAGAGAGGGAGGGAGAGATGGAAAAGAGAGATAGATAGATAGATGAAATGTGAGGGAGGGAGAGGAGGGAGAGGGAGGACAGAGTTGGAGAGGGAAGGAGAACAAAGGGGATAGAGAGTGAGAGAGAAAAGCGATAGAGAGATGGAGAGAGGGAAAAGAGAGAGCAAGAGAAAAAAGGAGATAGAGCAGGAGATAGAGGGGAGAGACAGAGGGATATATATATAATGAGAGAGAGAAAGTAGACAAAGAGTGGGAGAGAGACATATGGAGGGAGGGAGAAATGGAGGGAGATGGAGAGAGAGAGAGAGAAATATATATAATGAGAGACTGTTCAGTTGCTGAGATTTGGCTGACAAATCACCCTATCTACCTTCCTAATAATAGAGTCCCCTACAGCCAAAACCTGTCCATTACTTTGTCTAATCTGACCTCCCACTCCTCCATTAGAACTGTTCTCCTGGCTGTTAGAGGGAGCAACTCTATCTGACATGACCATTCTTGAATGAGTGTGGCAAATGTTTTGGCGTTTACCAACTCAGATCTGGTTTGCTTCCTCCTGTTCCATCTGCTTCCCCTTGTAACTGTAAGCCAGCTCCAAGCTCCAATTACTTTTCCAGAGGAGCAATATCACCAATTGCTTCAGTTCTCTTCTTAGGTTCTCCAATGCAAGCTTTAAGGGACAGCATGCTTATACATGTCAAAGACGTATGGACCCAGCAACAACTGTAAAAGTAGTGCATGCATGTGGCAGAATGTAACTGGATGAGGTTGTCACTGGGCTGACTCATGACAATTTACAAAAAATCAATGAAAAGAATCAATATAGTATTGATATATAGTATTGATTTACAGTATAAAGAGTGTTTTCTATACCTCTAATGGAAATTTACATTAAGAAATATTTTTTATAATAACATTAAATGGATTAAGTAATAGTTACTGCCTACAGTTTAAAATTATACCATATTTGGAACTTCTGTTGTGTTCCTTTTACTTAATATAATATTAATGATTTCAAGTTGGAGGGTGTAGAGTAAATGAGTGAAAGTACTTCTTTACTGAAATGTTAGTAGATAATTGGGACAACCTTCCAAAGGGAGTGGTAGGGACATACATAATCAAGGAATTTAAGTATGCATATAAGGCCATTCAGAAGATTAATTAAACTAAACAATTATTGGGTAGATAGAAAAAGCCTTCCATTCATTTGAGCAAATTGTAGTTACAAGAGCCCGTAATGGAGCTCATAAAATAATTTGCTATTCAATTTTCGACTTTTAGCTACCCACAATAGGTTTGCGGGTTAGAAGTTCAAAATCGTAACTCTGGCCCATCTTTGATCTGTCAAGCGCGTAAATGTTATAATCGCAAATCACTATTCAATTGCTACAACTCTTCAAGCCTGCACATGATTTCACACCCTTATAGGCAAATGTAGAAGAAAATCCTACGGGTATCAGATATGACTCGCAAGGAGGATAAACACCTGATCGCAGCACTGTAAATGGAAATAAAAAATCAATACTGCACTTTAAAAGACGGGGAAAGCGATGACAGACATTAACTGCACAACAGCCTCAAGCTCGTAAATCTGCAACCAAAAAATTATTGTTTTTCATGTTTCATTTCGGTGTTATATCAATCTCAGGAATCAAGGAGTTAATATATATTAGGCCACCCACATGACCTAGAACAGGATCGCCATTCATTTTTATTATTTTTTACATTGCAGGATGGCAAGTCTGATAGCATATCAGACCCCTAAACATTAATTGATTGACATTTAACCTCCATGTTTTACTGATGTAATGATGTCGGTCTCATTTACTATTGGCTGTTTCTAAATCTGTCATTACGGCCTTGCTTAATTGATCATGACCATGCTCTGAAATGCTACTTACATTTGCATGGTTTACGGTTTAGGCTTACGGCCCTTAAATTGTTAAGTTAGTGAAGACCTTGCTTTTGGATAGAAGTTCACTAACTAAAAATTCTGTAAAAAAATATGCTCTGTGCTTATATAGATCCGTATTCAATTGGCCAAATCGCATTTGAATGAGGCCCTAAGTGTCTCACATATATTCACAGTGTTAAATCTAAATCACAGTCGGAATGAGGTTTCATGAGGAGAGTTGAGAATCAATGCTTTATTCCCATTAGAATGTATTGCTTGATTGCTCTTATTCATAGGAATATCCCATCTCAAAACATAATTAAATGGCAAAAAAAAATCTCACTGCTGTGACTCAACAACAAAGGTATTTCCTTGTTAATTATTCAACAAATGAAGTAAATATAAATATAAGGTATTTTGTCAAAATAACAATACTTTTTTTTATTACTTCTTAGTGGCTTGCTCATTGCTATGTCCATAAAGACTATTTTAAAATCCTGTGTGACTTGAGTCTTTGTTGCTATATTTGTTCTTAAAAAACAGGTTTAAAAAGTGTAATAAAGTTTTTTTTAAAGAACAATGAATGTTTTATGTGGGGTGTGGGCAGGAGTTAAACATTAATATAAAAGTTGCTAATAGAATTGTGTCTTTCAGTTAATTAGCATTTGAAACATTTTGCAGTGTGCTTTTCAAGATTTTTAAATGTACAACTTTGTACAAAATAGCAGGTGTGAGCCGTTTCTTATTCACCATAATTATAAATGATTTTGCTTTGTTAAGAATTCAGCCACAATTTCAGAATTCAGCTCATTCAGCCACAAGCTAATACTGCAGGCAGATGTTTAAGAGTAGCCATGTTTAAAATAATATTGGATTAAAGAGTGAAGCCTGTGTGGGCTCATTTGCATGTCTTGCCCAGTATGCAGTGCAATAACTGCATTTCTAGGAATTCTGGGCAGGAAATACTTTTAAAACTTAATTTAGATGTTCAAATGTGAATACAAATGTACTATTTACTATATATTTACATATATTATTTACTACCAGAAGTGCCCACAATATGGTGTAAGAAGTCCAAAAATCACAATCAACATGTAAATGTCCCATTAAAAGTTCCCCTGGAGTTTTACATCACAGGGAAGGATGAATCCCTGGGTTTCCCAGGTTTATAGCAGATATTGGGGAGAATCCTGGGGATCCCAGGAGTCATAGGAGGAAGCTAGTTTTAAGCAGAAGGGTCATAAAACTCCTGCGTTATTTACTATTAATATTTAACCACCTCCTTGTCATGGAAAAGGGTTTATATAGATAGATAGGCATAAGGGAGGATGTAAGGCTTTGACAGGGAAGCTTTTTGTGCCAAGGGGTTTGCATCAGACACAAGGGTTATCCCTTGAGTTTAAAAAATGGTATATATATTTGAACAAGTAGGGCATACAGGATTACTGGCGATAATTAGAGTAGGAGGGGTATTGATTAACCTGATTGTCAGTATTTGATATCAGTAAGGGATTTATATTTCCGTAATGTTTCAATGGGATTTTTTGTTTGGCTGAATGTTAAATGCAAATATTACATAGGACTCTATCCAAAATGGAAAGAGAGATAAACACTTTTCTTTGAAGCTTTTTCAGTTGCCTAAATATAAACTTACCAATTTCTTATTGCAAACACAAATAATTTAATGCTAAACCATGCATATATTTAATACAGGCTAGAAAATTCTGGGCTTCAGTGTCACTCTTGCACTTTCCCCATTTTATTCCTTATCATCCACAATCTCCCATAAACCTAATAACATTCCCATTTTAATGCAGCAAAACAAGACTTTTTTTTCTTTTGGAGAGAAAAGACAGTTTATGCAAACGCCAGCCTACAATTGCAAAATTGTATATTTTGGCGGGTGTCAGGTCCTCTCCAGAGCAAGTCTCAGAAGCTCTCCAAAGCCCCTGGTGAAATTACATGTTAATTATGCATTTCTCCGAGATTTCAGTAAATTCCCAGACTATGGGATGTGTAAATGTGCAATGATATGCTTTAACATTGAAACTATGCTTTATACTAAAAATTCTATGCAAATATTGCACTTTCCAAACCCACTCCAACATCAACTCACACAGTATATGTGTATATATATATATATATATATATATATATATATATATATATATATATATATATATATACAAAAAATAAATATATTAAAAATAAATATAATATATATATATATATATATATATATACAGTAAATAAAAAGTACATCTGTGTTCACATTTGAATGTCTAAAGCAAGTTAAAAAACCTGCTTCCAGCTCAGAGTTCCGAGAAAAACAGTTATTACACTGCATTCTGGGAAGTTGAGCTGGGACACACAAATATGTCCACAAATGCTTCGCTCTTCATTCCGTAGCCATCATCAAGCATGACTTCCTTTAAGCTTATGCATGCTGTATTACACAGCTTTAATGCAAAGCCAAGGTTGGAATAAACACAGGCTGAGTATCCAATCCATGTACAGCTGTTTCAAGCTTACTGGCTATCATCAGCATGGAGCGGGATCTCAGCCTGTGTTGTGGAAATTATGAGTAGGTAGTTCACCACAACAATATATATATATATATATATATATATATTATTATAGTTTATTATAGTTTATTGATAACGCGCCGACATATTCCATAGCGCTGTACATAAATTAAGTTCAGACAAAGAGAATAAATATTAACATTTAGCAAAGGAAGGAGGGCAGCCCTGTCTTTGAGCTATGAATCCAATGTCCATGGTGAATTCCCAAAGTACTTAGGATAGAAACTCGAAGACTTATAATCTAAGGATTAGTGAGTGGTAAAAGAGGGAGAGAGAGGTGATAAGTGTGTTAGGGTGGAAGGTGATACGCTTTTTTAAAGAGACACGTTTTAAGTGAGGTTTTAAATGTTTTGAGGCAAGAGGATAATCTGGTGGAGCGAGGCAAGGAGTTCCAGAGACTAGGGACAGCACAAAAAAGTCCTGGAGGCGGGAGTGAGAGGAGGTGACAAGAGTTGTAGAAAGAAGAAGGTCATTAGCAGAACGAAGAGGGCGGGTGGGGAAGTATTTGGAGATGAGAGCAGAGATGTAAGGGGAGCATTATTATTGAGGGCTTTGTAAGTTATGGTCATGATTTTAAATTTTATTCTTGAGGATAAGGGAAGCCAGTGGAGTGATTGACAGAGAGGGGATGCCGACACTGAACATTGTGTACGGAAGATGAGTCTAGCAGAGGCGTTCATTATGGATTGAAGTGGGGATAGTCGGGTGGTGGGTAGGCCAACAAGAAGCTAGTTGCAGTAGTCTAGTTGAGAGATGATGAGAGAGTGTATAAGGATTTTAGTTGTGTCTTGTGTGACAAATTCTGGAGATGTTTTTTAGATGGAGAAAACAAGAATTAGTTAGTGATTGTATGTGAGGGATGAAAGACAGAGCGGGGTCCAGTAGAACCCCAAGGAAACGGGCTTGGGAGGTGGGGGTGATGATGTCTTTGTTGACAGTGATAGAGATGTGAGGAATTGATGCTGTTGGAGAGGGAGGGAAGATTAAGAGTTCAGTTTTAGACATGTTGAGTTTGAGATGGCGGGTGGACATCCAAGAGGCTATACTAGAGAGGCAGTTGGAGACGTGTGTTAGAAGAGAGGGGGGTAGATCTGGTGCGGAGTGGTAGATTTGGGTGTCATCTGCATAGAGATGATAATGAAGCCCAAAATAGTTTATAAGGGTACCAAGTGAGGAAGTGTAGATGGAGAAGATGAGGGGGCCAAGGACAGATCCTTGGGGTACACCAACAGACAGGGGGTAAGGAGAAGAAGAGGTGTCAGAGAAGGAGATACTGAATGAACGATTTTGTAGGTATGATGAGAATCACGAGAGAGCAGTGTCTTGAATACAGAGGGAGAAGAGGATATGGAGTAGATATATAATGTGTGTGTACATATGTGTGTGTGTTTATATAAATATATATATATATATATATATATATATATATATATATATATATATACATCTACACACACACATATATATATACACACACAGACACACACCTCTCTCTCTCTCTCTATATATATATATATATATATATACTGTATATATATATATATATATATATATATATACATACATACATGTATACATTTACATATGCATCTCTCTCTCTCTCTCTCTCCACAGAGGTCTGAGGGGGCCACAAAAAGCTGAGGGAGGCTGTAGAAGTCTGACGGAGGCCACAGGTGCCGCGGAGGGCTGAGGGAGGCCGCAGAGGGTCACAAGGGGCCACATGAGGCTGAGGGGGAACACAGGGTTAAGGGAGGCCGGAGAGGTCCCTGAGGGGCCATAGGAGGCTGAGGGGGAACACAGGGGGCCATAGGGGCTACATGGCCTGGAGGAGGCACAGAGGGCCCTGGGGCCTGAGGGGCCACAGTGGACCATGAGGGGCCACAGGGGACCCATGGGAGGTCCCTGGGGGCTACAAAGAACCAAAGGGGCCTCAGAGGACACATGGAGAGAGCAGGGGACCCGGGGGGCGGGATAGACTTGCGGGCGCCATAGAAGACCTTGGGGTCCCAGAGGATCCATGGGGGCCACATGGCCTGCAGTGGGCAGAGGGCTGCAGGGGATCCGGAGGGGCCACTAGTTAGCTGCGGGGGCCACAGCGGACCTACGGGGGCCACAGAGAATCCACAGGGGCCGCTGGGGCCACTAGAGAGCCTCTGGGGCTGCAGAAGCCACAAGGGATCCACAGTGTCCACTAGAGAGAGACGCAGGGGCCTCAGGGGGGCCGTGTGGCCACAGGGGACCCGCTAAAGATCCCCAGGGGCCCCTCAGAGTCCAGTGGCCTCGGTACCTTACACCGGTCACACCGGCGGTAGCTCCACGTCTGAAACTAAGATTTGTGAAGTTATCAAGCAATTAGTTAATGAAAACCCCCCTAAACAGAGCAGATTATATAAAACATTAGCTATTATGTTTGTGAAAGCACTGTTACTGTGTATATGCATTAAAGTACTTGGATTTCCATGACAGGAAATAAACTTTTTGTTGAAAAACACTGGTTCAGAATACTTGAATGATTTTGCATATTTTATTGTTATTTATATCTAGTTAGGTGTGTAAAACTATAGATTCCACGTAGTGTTTTCCAGCAAGGGACAATGTGTATTTCTCTGTATAGTCTAGATCAGGAATCGGCAACCCGCGGCTCCGGAGCCGCATGTGGCTCTTTTACACCTTTGCCGCGGCTCCGGGGCGGATACTAGCGAGGAGAGGAAGGCATTGTACGCCCCGACACTCCCCACTGTGGCGGGCGCTGTACTGGCTGTAACGTCACAAGGGGGAGGTGCGTACGTTAGTCACACACCATCCCAACGCCCGACGTCACCTTCTCGCCCGCTGTTAGGGCAGCGACGCGTCCGCTAGTGTGAGGTAAGTGAAGTGATGCCTCGGGGGGGGGGGGGGGGGGGGGGGGAAAGCCAAGCTCACATACTGCATTGAAGGGGGCATGGAAGTGCAGTGATGCCTAAGGTGTGGGGGGAAGGGGGTAGCCCAGCCCACATACTTCATTGAAGGGGGCATGGAAGTGCAGTGATGCCTAAGGGGGGGTAGCCAAGCCCACATACTGCTTTGAAGGGGGCATGGAGGTGCAGGGATGCCTCAGGGGTGGAGCTTGGCCCACACACTGCATGTATGATGGTCACTACTACATTGTACGGGGCATGTATGGTGGCCACTACTACATTGTGAGGGAAAATATTTTTATAATGACGAGGATGACATTGGGCCCTCATTATTAATTATTATTTACCTCAGGCCCTGATTAATTTTCTATGGCATTTTGGGGCATTGATTATTAGGCATAGCATATTTTGATATGTAGCCCTTTCTAATATATCTGTTTTGGACCCCCGGTAGGCAAGACATGGATAAAGGCAAGAAAAGAAAAATTTCTGAAGAAAACAGAGTATTTAATGATACATGGACAGAATGATTTGCATTCACTACTGACAAGACTGGTTTACCAGTATGCTTAATATGTGGTGAGAAATTTGCAAACAACAAAAAGTCGAATATTGCAAGACATTTCCAGAATAAACACACAGCCTTTGCTGAAAAATATCCAGATGGAGATGAGAGACAAAAAGCCGTTGCAGAACTTATGAGGAAGGTTGATGGGAGCATTTATAATTTCAAGAAGTGGGTGAAATCTGCAAATTCCACAACATATGCTAGTTTTGTAGCCGCTCAGGAAATAGTCAAGCATGGGAAGCCGTTCACAGATGGAGAGTATATAAAAGAAGCATTTATTAAGATTTCGGAACATCTATACATGGACTTCAAAAACAAGAATGAAATTGTGCAGAAAATAAAAGACATGTCTCTCTATGCGAAGACTGTTAAAAACAGAACCCTAAAAATGGCAGAAAACATTAGCAAACAGCAAATTCAAGACATTAATTCAGCTGTGGTGTACTCCATCGCCTGTGATAAATCAAAAGATAAAGGTGATATTGAACAAATAGCTCTGTTCTGCCGATATGTGAACTCTTTAGGGCCACAGGAAGAACTGATTGAGCTGATACCAATAAAAGACCAAACAAGGGGTGAGGATATCTGTAAGGCTGTCCTGACTTTTTAAGTGCTAAAAAAATAAACACCAACCACCTGGTCTCAGTGGCTACTGATGGGGCACCGAGCATGAGAGGAGCACAGAAGGGCTTTGTGGCTCTACTGCAGAAGGCACTGGGTAGAACGCTGCTGTCATTTCATTGTATCCTGCACCAAGAGGCATTGTGTGCTCAAACATTTCCTCCCGAATGCACAAAAGTGATGGATGTGGTCATTCAGATTGTTAATAAGATAATGGCAAAGGGTTTAAACCACCGCCAGTTTCGTTTGCTATTGGATGAGGTGGAAAGCACATATTCTGACCTCCTGCTCCACAACAAGGTCCGGTGGCTGTCCAGAGGCGAGGTATTAAAACGCTTTGTCACATGTTTGGAAGAAGTAAAAACCTTCCTGGCCAGCAAAGAGCTCACCTTTGCTGAGCTGGAACAGCAAGAGTGGCTGGAAAAATTACATTTTATGGTACACATGACAGCCCATTTAAACATGCTAAATACAACCCTTCAGGGGAAAGGAGGCACAGCCCTGCATATGCTGGAGGAGGTTTTGGCATTCGAGCGCAAGTTGACAGTATTTGTCAAAGATTTTCAGAGAGGTACACTGTCTCACTTTCCCACTTTGAGAGAGTTCAAACAAAGCCATGATACGATAAATTTGGAATATTTCAAGTCTGCAATCACTGCAATGCAAAGCTCATGTGGGAAACGATTCTGTGAATTCAGAGAGGAAAAAAACACATTATCCTTCCCTGTCACTCCCCTGGCGATCGATCGATCCCTATTGAATATGACTGCATTTGCAGGTGTAAGTCAACCTGATCTTGAAATGGAACTGGCTGATATAGCCGACAAAGATATATGGGTATCCAAGTTCAAATGCTTGGTCGCTACTCTTGAGGATGTTGCCCTTCAGACGGCCATTCTGGCTCAGAATCATATATGGAGTGATATTGAAAACCTTCCCAAACAGGACAAACTTGTATTCGAAATATGGAATGCCATCCCCAACACTTATATAAACATGAAAAAGTATGCATTTGGAGTCCTGTCGATCTTCGGTTCCACATATGTATGTGAGCAGGTTTTCTCCAACATGAACTATATTAAAAACAAAGATCGATCACGCCTCACAGATGACAGCTTGCAAGCCTGTGTGAAAATTAAGGTGACGTCTTACAGCCCTGATGTGCAGATACTGAGCACTGAGGTTCAGGAGCAAAAGTCCCATTAACCAGGTAAATTAAATATTTTAATTAGCTATTAATTTGCAAAAATATATTTTACATTGTTAAGTGAATGCCCTTTTTTTTCCGATTGACAGCTGACTGCACGATCCTGTATATATAGCATTATGTTAAGAAACAATATATGCAGTGTTATATTTGTTTTTAATGTCGCAATGGTTTTGCGGCTCCCAGTTTTTTTTTTTCTTCGGAAACGGGTCCAAGTGGCTCTTTTTGTCTTAAAGGTTGCAGACCCCTGGTCTAGATGCATCAGGCACTGTTGAATTCACAAGTGTTATTTTCCCTCTCACTTTTTCATATTACACCTGAATCTGCTACCTTCCAAGATTAGATCATGAGATTAGCTGATCAATTTCCAGAAGTAGAGAGACCTTGAAGGTTCTGCAAAATGAAAATGTGTAAGTGAACACTGCCAATGCTTCCAAAGACTATTAACTGAAAGCAAATTTGTTACAATGACTTCCTGAATAAGAATGATGGGGAAAAGTGTACCCCACAGTAAGGATTAACAGCATAAACAATAAATAAACCTTGTGATTTTTTTTTTTTTTTTTTAGGGGCTTCAATAAACATAACTAGTCTAGGTTTTATTGTAATGATTTATGAAATATTACATATTATGAAGTATCTCTTAAATGTGAGTAAACTGTGGGTTATAGTATAGAAGTGAACATTTAGTGAAACATCTCAGCAGCAGCTGCAAAATGGCTTTAATTTCATGTTTTTATACCCTCAGTTGACCAATCGACCATCTCCATGAGCTTCATGGATCTCATCTTTGCATTATAGAGCATTATATTGTTAAGTAGTAGGCAGCTGTTTTATTGTCGAGCTAAAGCATCTATGAAGAAAAAATAATACTGTATGGTTAAAAAATTTGAGCATGAAATATCATAAAGGCATTTTTTTAATTTAAAAAAAGGTGGCGGCCTTTGCTGGACCATCCATGATACTTTTGTGATGGTTGCATATTGAAAGGGACATTATCATTTCTGCAGTAGCAACTTGCCATTATAGTTGCAAACCTTCTGCTTTGGGCACATGAGGGAGAAGGACAGAGCTATTGGATTCCAAACTATCCAATGATTTAACAAATCCTTCTACCTCCTCTCCCTCGATTGAGACAAAAAATAACACCAACCAAGCTCCAGGCTTTACAAAGCTGTTATTTTGTGACATACTTCAGAAAATATGTTTTTTTCCTAAATTCACTGATTCCTGAAGTAGCTGAACATATACAGTTATATATCTGCCAATCTTTCCAACTTGCCTTCTATCCTTATATGTTATTAAATAATATTAAACAATTGTTCTAACATGTAAATAAGAAGATAAAGTGATGAGGGGTGGAGTTAGCATGTCTATAGTTCAAATGGGTGTGCTTCCCCCAGTAGCAGTGTTAGTCAATTTACTACCATATAATTAGCCTTACATTTAAGCAAATGACACATTCAAATTATGTACTTGCTCTACACCTACCTGACACATTGGGTGTGTCTACATATTACTGAATATTAGTGATAACTAATAAAATAAGTGAACCAGAATCCAATCAGAGAGACAACCTCAACAATATACTCTTCAGACAGTCTGCACATATTTACTATGGTCTGAGGATCTTTCTTTGAGCACTCTTCTGTGGTAAGTAAGCTGAGCATCACTCTGTTCAATGAGTATTTATAACCTATAGCAACTAGAAAACATATTTATTCATAGTGTGACCAGGCAATTTCAATTCTATGTGAGTGCAGAACAATATGTATAAGATTACATAAAATATATATTGGGCTTTATATACTGATGAGTTAGTGAATTTTAGTGAATACATATGCACTTTATATATATATATATATATATATATATATATATATATATATATATATAATTACAGCAAAGTGATAAATTATCAATATGATTCACAAATATTGATTATTGTTACTGAATTTTTTTTAAATTGCACAGAGAAACTGACTGTATTTGTGACAGGATTAAAGATATATAATACTAGCGAATTGCCCGTCAAAAAAATGCCGGGCATAAAAGTGATAACCAGGCAATGCTATTTGTCACACAATGTGAGCCTTTTGGTTCGCTGAGCACCTTCAGCACTCAATGCAAACCTTTCCTCCCGCCTACTGTACTGGCCGCTCATTGCAGGGTTCATTAACCTGCAACTTTTGTGCTTTGAAATGCCATGTGTCTCTTTCCAGCATCTCCCCCCTGCCCCTTCCCTTTGTGTTTCTCCACTATGTGTCTGCTGAATGTTTATATGGCTCGCTGACTGGCGTTGGTTTTATTTTCAAAGTCCTGCATGCCTGGTGTTGTACTGTCTTTGGCATTGTGGCAACGAAGTACATCGTTTTTTCGTTGTGTATTTTCTAAGTCCGGTGTGCCTGTTGTTGTTTGTGTAAGTGTTACTGTGTTTGCTGTGTGCCTGGCTTTGCTCAGCCTCGTTTTCATCCAGGTCAGCCTTTTTTGCGTTTTTCGTCCGCTATTATTTTTCTCGCTTAGCCGATTTTCGAGTGACAAAACATGGTAAATTTGGCTCAAATTTGCTTGCAACCTGACTCCCATTGTTGCTCTTCCCCTGTGCTGTGTGTGAGTGTGTTTTAATTTCTTTTTTCGTGTTTTTCATCTTTTCGATTCACACTTTTCGGCCATTAACTTGGTATTTTTCCGAGGTGGGATTTTTTGCCCACGAGATTCCGAGTTACTTTTTTTCTAAGTCCAGCGTGCCTCCAGTCCAGCGTGCTTGCAGGAGCGCCTTTGGTGCTCATTGCCTAAGTCCTCCGAGCTTGGAAGGCTTCAATGCCTCAACGGCTCGCCTCCCTTCATGAGGCTTGCAAGCGTGATGACAAATCGCAGTTTGACAATTATAATATGTGATAT
Source organism: Discoglossus pictus (assembly GCA_027410445.1). Lineage (NCBI taxonomy): Eukaryota > Metazoa > Chordata > Amphibia > Anura > Alytidae > Discoglossus > Discoglossus pictus. The sequence goes on from CM050164.1 coordinate 384,109,694, forward strand.
AAATTTCTCTTGGCTCACAGAGTAACTATAATTTTACACACAAATTAAACACATAATAAATAAAAAACCTCCAGTCCTATTTTTTCAATGTTTAAATATAAAAAAAAGGTTGTATGTATGCAAAATAGTGTTGATATATTACACAAAACTGAATCATGGATGGTATTGTCTTGCCTTACTCTGTCACAAAAATGGTAAGGGCCTCTGGAAAATGTTATTTTGTGTTATAAAAAATATATATATTGTGTTAATACTTTCCTTGTGAATACAAACTAGCTAAACAAACAGACAATATCTGTATTATACTTCCTTTCAGGTCTGTTTCAGTTCACTAGTACAGCTAAGGTAGGTCAAACACATTGCTTTTCATTTGTGTCAGTGCTAATTTACTATTGTCTTAATTTCATACAATGTAATTCAAGAAAAAAAAAAAACTTTTGGAAAGAATAAAAACATGTATAGAACATGCTCTTTAAAATGCCCAATATAAATATTGGTCCAAAGTGGCCCTTGGTGGATGTTTGCAGTGAGGACTGCATTGTTACTGGAATATTTAATGGAAAAACTTGATTCCAAGAATTTTAATTATTATCAAACGTATCCAACTATAGAATGCAACATATTCAAAAATCTATCTATTATAGGTGAAATTAGATAAAATGTGTAGTGTGCAGTGAAGTTTGTGCTTTATACAATAGTTAAAGATAAAACTGATCATCTAATAATGCCAAGAAAAGATAAATCTTTCAATGTGCCATAGCTAAGAGGAATTTGCAAAATGTGAGGAAGAAGGGAGAGAGCCGGACTAGGGAAAGAATGAGGAGAAAGGAAAAAAGAGGGAGTGGGGGTGAAAAGAAGACAGAGGAAGGTAAAAAAATAGTGGAATAGAAAGCCATAAAGGAAGTAAAAGAGGGAGGAAGCGGAAGAGAGAGGGAAGAGGAAAAGATAGAGTGGGAAGGGAAAAACAAGGTGAAGGTATGGATAGGTGAAGAGATAGAGAGATGGAAGGGAAAGAGAGAGAAGCCATGGAATGATAGAGGGGAAACAAAAGGAGAGGGTGAAAGGATAGAGAAAGGAAAGGGAGAATGAGAGGGAAGAGGGAGAGAAAGAGAAGAATGAGGAAGGAGGACTGTAGAGTGTTGGAATGACAAGAAAGAGGAAAAAGGGTGAGAAATTGTAGACTCTGAGTTGTATCAGGACCCTACACTTTCACATATACGGTATTTGGGTAGTATTTTAGTCAATTATCTTTATTTATAAATATCTCTTGGGTATCTTGCGCTGTCTCAACACAGTCATGCACCAAAAACCCTATTCTAAAATCAATTTTAAAGTACATTTCAAAGTTTTGAAATGGTTTTAACAAGCTTTCTGATTTTGTTATTTCATGGGTTGCCTGAGTGGGCCTAATTCAGTACAAACACTAAATATGTCAATTTCAATTAGCTATTTTTGTGCCTGCATTCTAGACTTTCTGAATATTATTATTATTATTATTATTATTATTATTATTATCTTTTATTTGTATCGCGCCAACATATTCTGTAGCACTGTACAGAGGAAAAGAACAAGGGAAATACAAATTTAACAAATTCAGAAGTCGAAGGGCCTTGTTTTGAGCTTAGAAACTTTGCAGAAAGTGCTTTTTTCCCAAAGCACCCTACATGACTGGAAACTTGCTACTTACAATCTAAAGGGAATTAAAGGGAAGAGACAGTGGAAGAGTAACAGATAAGGAATAGCAAGGGTCAGGAAGGGGGTGAAAGATAGAAAGAGTTAGTCAGGTGTTTTCCATGGCTCTATAAATGAAATCTGAATTGGGGTGGGTGGGTGAGGGGTAGGGCAGTCTTTTATGAATCTCACAACTTAGTAGACCTTGTAGCAGGGTGAAGTAGCACTGAAAGAAAATGAAAGCATGGATTGAGGGACAGACAGTACAGGAAGATAGGGATGTTAGAGAGGAATGGGAAAGAGACCTTATGAGACAGGAAAGAATGGAGGTATGTAAGAAGGGGGAGGAGAGTTGAGGTAATTATGCGAGCCATAAATGGGTAAAGGATGGGGGAAGGTGGAGAGAGCCAAGCTGGGTATAGGAAACATTTAGAAATTGAAAACAAAAATCTAGAAATATTTATATCTGCCAAGATATAATAACATGCATACAGTAGTGATATTAATAAAGATATTGGCTCCAGGCATGGCGCAATTTCCATTGTCTCCTCTATACCTGCTCGTGGTGTGCATGCAGCTCTGAGAATCTGACAGACTTAGTAGGCCTTGTAGCAGAGTATCAACAGAGACCAAAAATATAACTTATGAAATATGAAATTCTACCCAAAAGCAAGGTCTTCACTAACTAAAAACTTCTGTAAAAAAATATGTTATGTGCTTATATAGAGCCCTATTCAATTGGCCGAATCACAATTTAATAAGGCTGTTAATGTATTTGACTCTAACACTTAAACTGGAAGGCTGTTCCATTTATCTGCTACACCTTTTGTAAAGTAGTACTTTCTAGCTTTCAATATTTAAGAGAATTTTACACCTTCGTTCAACCTTTCTCAAATGTGGAACATGATCAATACCTCTAAATCCAAATGTTGGGAGAGTGCCGTATCAAAAAAATGATTGACCACATGTTGATTTGAACCAACTTATTTTTAAATGCCATGTCAAATGTCCCAGTGTTCTTTCTCTGAGAGGGCATATTCTTTTGCTTATATAGGACAGGACAACCTACATGCACATATGATTAAACAAATCACAAATTCTGAACAGCAACTGATATGATATTTTTTTATTTGTATCATGCAACTTGAATGTGGGTGACAAAGAACGTACCTGTTACCATACTTCTGCACGTTGCACATCCTGAACATCCAATATTCCCCATAATACTTTGCTTCAGTCACATTTTAAAATGATTATAATATGCTTCAAAATGTATCTGTACAAACTACAGTCTTGTACATGATTTAGATTTAAAGGGACTAATAATGTTCCACCTTTAAAAAGGCCTGGATATATGATATGGGGAAGCTCTCTTAAGACTAGAAGCTAAATGGGTACATAAGCTTAATACTATCATTACACAAAAATGAAAGCACAGATACGTTTAGGATTCTCCCATAGAGAGATAAAATAGTGCTGTATTGTGCATATTTTGTGCAATAGCAAACCCTCTGGGTTCATTGTTGGTATTTGTGAACTCTTAATTCTTGGCCTTGGTGATGTAGTGGGTAGATTGTTTAAAATTGTTTCACACTATGGCTTGTATCCTGGATAGAGGTTCTTGCAAAGTTTGAAACATCTAGCATGTTTGTAAAATATATTGTGATGTTAGAAAGACCTTGGAGTGTGAATTATTCAAATTATTATCATGGAAGAAATCTTACTCTAGCATCCAGACATGTGTATCATTACTTTGATGATACATAATATAATACCCTTAATAAAATGCATCTTCATCACATATATAGTAATCATAATTGTGAGTTGATAGCCTTACACACAAACTTGCAATATTCACTATGCAATCCGCGGGAAGGAAGATTAGGGGCAGGAGACGGGGGGGGAGAGACGCAGGGGAGGGAGATGGGGTGGAGGGAGACACAGGGGAGGGAGAGGGGGCAGAGACACAGGAGAGGGAGAAATAGACCTAAGGGAGTGAGAGAGACACAGGGGAGGGAGAGGGGGGACAGACACAGGGGAGGGAGAGGGGGAAGGAGACACAGGGGAGGGAGGCAGAGGAAAGAGATACAAGGGAGGGGGAAAGAGACATGGGGAAAGACACAGGGAAGGGATAGGGGGGAAGAGAAAGAGGGAAGAGAGAGGGGGAAAAGATAGGGGAGAGACACAGGGGAGGGGGAAAGAGACATGGGTGGGAAGAGACACAGGGGAAGGAGAGGGTGAAAGAGGCACCGGGGAAGGAGGGGGAAATAGACACAGGGGAGGGAGAGAGGGAAAAAGGAGACATGGGGAGGGAGATGGGGGAAGGAGACACAGGGGAGGGAGAGGGGAGGAAGAGACACAGGTGAGGGAGAGGGGAACAGACAAAGGGGAGTGAGAGGGGAGAAGAGACACAGGGAGGAAGAGCGGGAAAGAGACACAGGGGAGAGAGAGGGGGGAAAGTAGGCACAGGGGAGGGAGATGGGGGAAGGGGACACTGGGAGGAAGAGGGGGAACATACACAGGGGAGAGGGGAAAAAGGCACAAGGGAGGGAGGCGGAGGAAAGAAACTCAGGGGAGGGGGAGAAGAGACACAGGGGAAAGAAACACAAGGAAAGGAGAGGGGGAAGAGACAGAGGGGATTGAGAGGGGAAAGAGAGGGTGAGAGACACGCGGGGGGGAGAGGGAGGAAGAAACACAGAGGAGGGAACAGACACAGGGGAGGGAGAGGGGGGAAAGGGACACAGGGGAGGGAGAGGGGGAGGAAGAGACAAAGGGGGAGAATAGAGACTGGGAAGGGAGAGGGGAAAGAGACACAGTGGAGGGAAAGGGGGAAATAGACACAGGGAGAGGAAAAGTGACACAGGGGAGGTAAAGGGGAGGAGGGGGGAGAGATACAGAGGAGGGAGAGGGGGAGGAGACACAGGCGAGGGAGTTAGGGAACAGACACAAGGGAGAGAGGAGGGAGAAGAGATACAGGGGAGAGTGGGGAAATAAAGGGGAGAGACACAGGGGAGGGAGAGGGGCAAGAGACACGGAGGAGGGAACAGACACAGGGGAGGGAGAGGGGAGAAAAACACAGGGGAGGGAGAGGGGGGAAAGAGCCATGGGGAGGGAGGGAGAGAGGGGCAAAGAAGACACAGGGGTGGGAGAGGGGAAGGAGAGACACAGGTGGAGGAGACAAGGGGAGGGAGTGAGGTAACAAACACAAGGGAGGGAGAGGGGGGAAGAGACACAGAGTAGAGGGGGGAAAGAGACACAGGGGAGGGAGAGGAGGTAAAGAGACACAGGAAGGGAGGGGGAGAGACACAGGGGACAGAGAGGGGGGAACAGATATGGGAGGGAGAGGGGGAATAGATACAAAGGGGAGGGAGAGGGGGAAAAGACACGGGGAAGGCAGTGGGGGGTAGGAGACAAGCGGAGGGAGTGAGGAAAAAAAAAAGGGGAGGGAGAGGGGGGAAGAGACGCAGAGGAGAGGGGGGGAGGAGACACTAGGGAGGGAGAGGAGGGAAAGAGACACAGGAAGGGAGGGGGGAACAGATATGGGAGGGAGAGGGGGAATAGAGACACAGGGGAGGGAGAGGGGGAAAAGACACAGGGGAGGCCGAGGGGGAAAGAGACACGGGCGGAGAGACACAGGGGAGGGAGAGGGGGAGAAAGAAATGGGAGACGCAGGGAAGGAAGAGGGGAGAGAAAGGGGGAAGAGACACAAGGGATGGAGAGGGGGGAGAGACACAGGGGAGGGAGAGGGGGGAAGAGACATAGGGGAGGAAGGGGGGAAAGAGAGGGGGAGAGACAGGCGAGTGACAGGGGAAAGAGACACAGGGGAGGCAGAGGGGGGGAAGAGACATGGGGGAGAGACACAGGGGAGGGAGAGGGGGAGAAAGAGTTGGGAGATACAGGGGAGGGAGAGGGGAAAGAAAGGGGGAAGAGACACAGGGGAGGGAGAGGGGGGAACAGACAAAGGGGAGGGAGAGGGGGGAAAGAGACACATGGAGGGAAAGCGGGAAAGAGACACACGGGAGAGAGAGGGGAGAAAGGAGAAACCGGGGAGGGAGATGGAGGAAGGAAACACAGGGTAGAAGAAGAAACAGACATGGGGGAGAGGGGAAAAGAGACACAGGGGAGGGAGACAGAGGAAATAAACTCAGGGGAGGGGGAAAGGAGACACATGGGACGGAGATGGGGAAGAATAAACAGTAAAGGGAGAGGGGAGAAGAGACAAAGGGGAGAAAGGAGAAACCGGGGAGGGAGATGGAGGAAGGAAACACAGGGTAGAAGAAGAAACAGACATGGGGGAGAGGGGAAAAGAGACACAGGGGAGGGAGACAGAGGAAATAAACTCAGGGGAGGGGGAAAGGAGACACATGGGATGGAGATGGGGAAGAATAAACAGTAAAGGGAGAGGGGAGAAGAGACAAAGGGGAGGTAGAGGGAGGGAAAGAGACACAGGGTGGGAAAGTGGGAAAGAGACACAGGGGAGGGAGAGGGAAAGAGACACATGGAAGGAAGAGGGGGAAAAAGACACAGGGAGAGACACAGGGGAGGGAGAGGGGAGAAAGAGATGGAAGACACAGGGGAGGGAGAGGGGGAAAAGGAGACACAGGGAAGGGAGAGGTGAAAAGAGACACAGGGGGAGACAGAGGGGAGGGAGAAGGGGAGAAAGAGATGGGAGACACTTTGGAGGGAGAGGGGGAACATATAAAGGTGAGGGAGAGGGGGAAAGAGACACAGGGAGGGAGAGCAGGAAAGAGACACAGGGGAGGGAGGGGGAAAGTGACACAGGGGAGGGAGGTGGGGAAAGAGACAAAAGGGAGGGAGAGGAGGGAAGAGACATGGGGAAGGGAGAGGGGAGGAGGAGAGGAGAGACATAGAGGGGGGAGAGGGGGGAAGAGACACAGGTGAGGGAGTGGAGGAACAGACATGGGGGAGGGAGAGGGGAAAGAGACACAGGAGAGAGGGTGGAAGAAACACTGGGGAGGGAGAGGAGGAAAAGAGACACAGGGGAGGGGAAATAGACACAGGGGAACAGATATGTGATGAAAAGGGAAAAAGAGACTCAGGGGAGGGAGAGGAGGAAAGGGACACAGGGGAGGGGGGAGAGACACAGGGGAGGGAGAGGGGGAAGAGACATGGGGAGAGAGGGGGAAAGAGAGCGGGCGAGACACAGGCGAGGGACAGGGGGGAAGAGACACAGGGGAGGCACGGGGGAAATAGACACGGGAGAGACAAAGGGGAGGGAGAAGGGGAGAATGAGATGGGAGACACAGAGAAGGGAGAGGGTGGGAAAGGTGGGAAGAGACACAGGGGAGGGAGAGCGGGGAACAGACAAAGGGGAGGGAGAGGGGGAAAGAGACACAGGGAGGGAGAGCTGGAAAGAGACACAGGGGAAGGAGAGGGGGAAAGATGCACAGGGGAAGGAGGGCGAAAGAGACAAAGGGGAGGGAGATGGGGAAGGAGACTCAGGGGATGGAGAGGGGGAGGAAGAGACACAGGGGAGGAAGAGGGGGAAGGAGACTCGGTGGAGGGAGAGGGGGAGGAAGAGACACAGGGGAGGAAGAGGGGGAAGGAGACTCAGGGGAGGGAGAGGGGGAGGAAGAGACACAGGGGAGGAAGAGGGGGAACAGATCAAGGGGAGGGAGAGTGGGGAAAGAGATACAGGGAGGAAGAGCAGGAAAGAGACACAGGGGAGAGAGAGGGGGAAAGGAGACACCGGGAGGTAGAGGAAGGAAAAGACACGGGGGAGAGGGGAAAAGAGACACAGGGAAGGGAGGAGGAGGAAAGAAACTCAGGGGAGGGGGAGAAGAGACACAGGGGGAAAGGGACACAGTGGAAGGAGAGGGGGAAGAAACAAAGGGGATGGAGAGGGGGAAAGAGAGGGGGAGAGACACAGGGGAGGGAGAGGGGGAAGAGACACAGAGGAGGGAACAGACACAGGGGAGGGAGAGGGGGAAAGAGCCATGGGGAGGGAGAGAGGGGCAATGGAGACACAGGGGAGGGAGAGGGGAAGGAGAGACACAAGTGGAAGAGACACAGGGGAGGGAGAGGTGGGAAAGAGACCCCGGTTGAGGGAGAGGGGGAAGAGACACATTGAAGTGAGAGGGGGAATGAAGAGAGACCCAGGGAGAGAGAGAGGGGAGAAGAGACAAAGTAGAGGGGGAAGAGACACAGGGTAGGGAGAGGGGGGTGAGATGGAGGGGGGAGCAGAAAAATAAAATATTATCCCATCATTTGTGATGGGAAAGTGACTATTAATAATATAACTATTGAATTTTAGGAAACCGTTATAAAAAGGCCACTGTAATGGTCCAGATTTCATGACATCAGAGGTATCTAGACAAAGGGTAAAAGGGTATCCAGTACTAGAATCACTACATGAGCCTTCAAGGCTGTAAATAATCTTAATCCCTATATCAAGAAAAGTGATAAAAGCAGGAACTTTATTAAGAATTTATTAAAATCAATAAATCAACTGGAGGCGCTAATAGTATCAAAGTTGAGTGGTTCAAAAAATGAATATAATAACAATACACACAACCAATATAGAACAAATTTGAATCTATATTGCAATTTCCCTGTGTCCCTTTTGAGAAATCCTACCTGAAGGGCCAAGGTGTGCCCCACAAACTGGCTGATGGGCCTGCAGAAAGACAAAAATCTTATATAATCCAAAGTACAATAGATTATTTACAGGTTACAAAGCCATTTAGACAGAAGGCACATTTCTGTAGGGAATTCCCTGTGTCTCATGCAGAGACCTCCTGTCCAGTTGCTACTATATGCCCCACGAACTGACTAATAGCACTATAGTTAAGATAGGGAAGGAAAATCTCAAGAATCTCAATTCCAACCAGGAAAATAAATAAAAAATTAACTCATACACACTGCTAAAAACAACAACAACTTTTTAGCCTCTTGTAATCCACATTGGGAACAATATACTGTATATTACTAGTGCAATTAAAGTGTTGTGAAAAGCACCAACAGCTTCTAATTAGTGATGTCGCGAACATAAAATTTTACCGCGAACGCGAACCGCTGCAAATGTTCGCAAACCGGCGAACCCGGCGAACCGCTATAGACTTCAATGGGCAGGCGGATTTTAAAACCCACAGGGACTCTTTCTGGCCACAATAGTGATGGGAAAGTTGTTTCAAGGGGACTAAACCTGGACTGTGGCATGCCGGAGGGGGATACATGGCAAAACTCCCACGGAAAATTACATAGTTGATACAGAGTCTGGTTTTAAGCCATAAAGGGCATAAATTACCTAACATTCCTAAATTGTTTGGAAAAACGTAGTTTAAAACATCAGGTATGATGTTGTATCGATCAGGTAGTGTAAGGGTTAGGCCCGCTTCACAGTGACAGACCAAACTCCCCGTCTAACGCACCGCAAACAACCGCAAACAGTCCATTTGCACAACTCAAACTCCCCATTTGCACAAGGTTGGATACCAAGTTAGCCATGTCCCGTTCCTTGTCCTCATTGATGTCATTGAAGGTCTCTTCCTCCACCCAGCCAACAAGGGTCCCCGAAAGGTGACAACAAGCCCCCTGGGACGCCTGCTGTGTTTGGTCTTCCACCTCCTCAAAGCCACCTTCCTCCTCTGACTCCTCTTCTTCAGACTCCTCTCACAGCGTTGCCTCTCTCTGCATTATTATAAGGTGTGTTAAGTAGTACTACTCTTATCAGTTTAATACCTGTTACAGCACATATCAGGGGGCGTGTGTAAGGCCTGGATTTTTAGAACCAGGAGATGGAAAAAGATGCTTTGTTGGTCGTATAACTTCAATTTTGGGGCACGGCACGTGCAATCAAAGGTGCCACCAGATAGGAGTGACGTGTTTGTAAGTACTACTCTTATCAGTTTAATACCTGTTACAGCACAAATCAGGGGGCGTGTATAAGGCCTGGATTTTTAGAACCAGGAGATGGAAAAAGATACTTTGTTGGTCGTATCACTTCAATTTTGGTGCACGGCACATGCAATCAAAGGTGCCACCAGATAGGAGTGGCATGTTTGTAAGTACTACTCTTATCAGTGTAATACTTGTTACGTCACCTATCAGGGGGCGTGTAAAAGGCCTGGATTTTTAGAACCAGGAGATGGAAAAAGATGCTTTGTTGGTCGTATCACTTAAATTTTGGGGCACGGCACGTGCAATCAAAGGTGCCACCAGATAGGAGTGGCGTGTTTGTAAGTACTACTCTTATCAGTTTAATACTTGTTACGTCACCTATCAGGGGGCGTGTATAAGGCCTGGATTTTTATAACCAGGAGATGGAAAAAGATGCTTTGTTGGTCGTATCACTTCAATTTTGGGGCACGGCACATGCAGTCAAAGGTGCCACCATAGAGGAGTGGCGTGTTTGTAAGTACTACTCTTATCAGTTTAATACCTGTTACAGCACAAATCAGGGGGCGTGTATAAGGCCTGGATTTTTAGAACCAGGAGATGGAAAAAGATGCTTTGTTGGTCGTATCACTTCAATTTTGGGGCACGGCACGTGCAATCAAAGGTGCCACCAGATAGGAGTGGCGTGTTTGTAAGTACTACTCTTATCAGTTTAATACTTGTTACGTCACCTATCAGGGGGCGTGTATAAAGCCTGGATTTTTAGAACCAGGAGATGGAAAAAGATGCTTTGTTGGTCGTATCACTTCAATTTTGGGGCACTGCACGTGCAGTCAAAGGTGCCACCAGATAGGAGTGGCGTGTTTGTAAGTACTACTCTTATCAGTTTAATACCTGTTACAGCACAAATCAGGGGGCGTGTATAAGGCCTGGATTTTTAGAACCAGGAGATGGAAAAAGATGCATTGTTGGTCATATCACTTCAATTTTGGGGCACGGCACATGCAGTCAAAGGTGCCACCAGATAGGAGTGGCGTGTTTGTAAGTACTACTCTTATCAGTTTAATACCTGTTACAGCACCTATCAGGGGGCGTGTATAAGGCCTGGATTTTTGGAACCGGGAGATGGAAAAAGATACTTGGTTGGTCGTATCACTTCAATTTTGGGGCACTTTGTGACATTAGCTTCTTACGCTCAAACATGTCCTTTACAGGCACCTGACTATGGGCAGATGAGCAGGGACTGCTCAAAGCGAGAGACGGAGTGGCGGATGGTTGAGAGGGGGCAAGGAGGACAGCAGTGGTTGATGTGGCTTATGATGCTGCACCAGGAGGAGGATGGCGGCTTTGAGTTTGTGTGCTGCTTGTACTCATGTGTTGGTCTGGAGTCACCCAAACATTAGGTCTCAACCTGTAGAGGATAAGGGAACCAGGCTACTCTAGACCTCATTCATCATTACAGGTTTTGACAGATCGGTACTATGCGTGCAAGCTACTGTGACAACAGATATGAGTGGCACTGTGCACTTGCAGAAATTGGCAGAGTAGACGCTGTAGGTCTGACACACACGCTTGCAGACAACTAACTGCTATGCAATCTATTACAGTAGAAAAATGTACACTACTGTTACACCAGATATGAGTGGTGTGTTAAGTAGTACTACTCCTATCAGTTTAATCCCTGTTATGTGCCTTTTTTTGGGGTTTGGTTGTTGAAGCCACAGTGCAGCACCAGAGGCCAGAAAAATTAGGCATGTACACATGCCTGGAAAATTAGGTATTGTTGATCTTGTAGCGAGCAGAGAAGAAGGTAGGCCTGATTCAACGCCCCATCCCCGCATATCCACACTCAGAGATTCAGGGGGCGACCCTTACAAGGCCACGGGCCGGAGATATAAAGGGGGGCCATCCCAAATAAGCACACAAGCGGGGACAAAGGTATTGAAGGGGACATAGAGGCCCATGGACTGACGGTCGCCATCTTGGCAGGAAAAGGACCCAGCAATTAAGCCAAACTGACCCAGCACAGGCAGCTACTTGAGTCAAACGCTGTACAATTACACCTTAATAAAGCTGAAACATGCAGCAGGAGGGATTCTAAACGGCCACACGTGGACAAGGAGGCTAACAGCCCCCACAGTCTCTGCACCACTCTTTTTAACAGATAACCCAAGAGGCTAACCAGGGACCTTGCCCACATAAAAAAAAAAAATTATTGGAGGAATTATTAGTGTCTTTACCCCCCAAGAGAGGACATAATATACAGTATCTTTAGAATACCTGATGGCCAAACCTCCTTTAGCCCCAATGCTATCCAAGAAACATTTCAAAACTTCTATCAGACCATATATTCATCCCAATCCCGCTGCAGCGGATCTGACATAGAGTCCTTCCTACTACAGCAAGAAGTCCACAAAATACCTGTACCTCAATTGGATAGCTTGAACCTAGACATATCCCAAGAGGAAGTTAAATCTACAATCCAAGATCTTAAATTTGGCAAGTCCCCAGGGCCAGACGGTTTTACTCATCTGTACTATAAGAAATTTGAGCCCTTGCTTACCCCCGCACCTAACATCTTTGTTTAACGCTATACTAAATGGAGTACCTATGCCCCCTTAATTGAATCAGGCCGACCTCATAGTCTTTCCAAAAGAGGGTAGGGACCCTTTAGAGGTTAAAAATTATCGCCCCATACCCCTGATAAATGTGGATGTCAAGATCCTAGCTAAAATTATGGCCAAACGAATATCTAACTTTTTACTGGACTAAATACACAAGGACCAAACGGGGTTCATTACTTTCAGAGTGGCAGGAGATAATGTTAGGAGGGTTCTGAACGCCCAGTTCTTGGCTTAACAGTATAACAACCCAGTTTGCCCTCTAGCCCTAGACATAGAGAAGGCTTTTGATACGGTGGAATGGCCATATATGTACAAAATGCTAGATAAGTTTGGATTTGAGGGACGCTTTCTCAACCTGCTCAGAAGGTACTACGACTCACCAGTAGCTAACTTAAAGATACCAGGGGACCATAAGGCCAAAATCCAAGTACAGAGAGGGACCAGGCAGGGATGCCCACTCTCCCCACTGCTCTTTGCTCTTGCCATTGAACCCCTAACGCAGGCAATCAGAACCAACCATGCCATCCAGGGGTTTGAAGTAGGACACCATCAGTTTAAGTGTTCACTTTTCGCGGACGATATACTTTGCACCCTGACCAAGCCCCTTCTCTCTATACCAGCACTCATGTCCACTATAAAAGACTTCAGCAAAATCTCGGGCCTCCAATCCTTGCAAAAGGATATTTCTCTTTCAATGGAATCCTGCTTACTGGGGATACACATAAAAAAAACTTATCTCAATCCTAGAACAAGCTATTCCGATTAATGGCTTTAGCATTCAAAATACACATAGCTACCCGGGCCCGGATGGATTTACAAATCTCTAATACCAAACTTTTATAGACTTGTTATTACCCCACTTAGCCACACTTTTCAATCAAATTTTAGAAGGCTCGCCCATGCCACAAGAACTAAACCATGCAAATATGATATGTTTCCCGAAAGAAAGACGAGACCCATTAGAACTTAAAAATTACTGCCCCATATCAATCCTAAACGGGGATATACAAATTTTGTCCAAATTAATGGCAAACAGGATTTTGCGATTTCTCCCCTCCATAATCCATAAAGACCAAACAGGGTTTATCCCCCATAGACAAACGGGGGACAATATCAGACGGACACAAAATTTAATCTCATGGTCATCCCAACATCAAATACCCACATGCCTTTTGGCGTTAGATATAGAAAAGGCCTTTGATACGTTGGAATGGCCTTGTTTAAAAGCAGTATTACAGAAATTTGGGTTTGCAGGCAAATTTATGAACTTGATAGATACATACTACAAATCCCCGTCAGCCAGATTAAAACTCCCGGGAGATTGCTTACAACACATAAACATTCAAAGGGGAAAAAACAAATTTTTTGATTTATTTGGAATCATAAAGCATCGAGGATCTCAAAAAATAATATTTATAGACCAAAAGGGAAAGGGGGCCTATCGTGCCCGAATCTCAAACTGTATTACAAGGCAGCGCAGCTGGCTTTCATTCCTCTGGTGCATTCTCCAAAACACATCAGCCGCTCTGGGTTTTTATGGAAAATGTAAGCATGTCACCTTATACATGGGATCCAGTAATATGGATTCCAGGCCTGTATACTTTTTTGAGAAACTTAAAAAACCGGTTGATTAAGCACTCATTAAAAATATGGACGGAGATGAACTGGACACAAAAACTGGACACTCGGGTATCAGATCTTACCCCTATCGTACCCAATCCCCACTTTAAGATACATCTTCCGGAAAGCTCTCTCAGTTGGTGGAAGTCTCAGAACCTAGTAAGGGTTGGTCCATGGTGGCATGACGACAAAATAATTACCTTTGAGCGGGTGAGAGATAGATACAATTTACCCCTGGCTGAACACTATAATTTTTGCAGGATACATCATTTTATATATACGATAAGTGGTAGGGGAACCCCCCAAAGAAACACCTGGCTACTCAAAAAATGTAGGGATTCCCCCTTTCAGCCTGGTAATATTAGCCTCATGTATGAACTATTTAATGAAAACTCATGGGCAAACAAACCAGACTATACCAAAGCCTGGGAGAGGGATTTGGGCACCGAGTTGGCAGACAGCACAGGGGATAAAAGTTGGCAAGGCTTAAGTAGGGGATCTTTAAATTATAGTCTGCTTGAGACTTCAATAAAGGTCCTACACAGGACATATATTACTCCTTTTAACCTAAATAAATCGGATCCAAAACGGAGCAGCTCATGTTTTAGGAACAGTGGTAATGAGGCTACATTTATTCATGTCTGGTGGGAGTGTTTGGCAGTCATAAGACTATGGGAAGAAACATGCTTACTAGCTTCTAAAATGTTTAAGATTCAGATTTCTGCTAATATAGAAAACTGCATGCTGGGTGTTCCGCATGTCTGTCTCTGGCCCGCTCAAAATAGGCTATTAAAGTTCATCATGTTGTCCACAAAGAACCATATAGCCAGACAATAGAAATCGGATACCCTACACTTTCAGGTGGTTGAAAATAAATTAAACTTTATCCTTATAAATGAACGTCTTCCCATTTAGTAGACAACTCCATGGATACATTTTGAGATATATGGTCTCCGTGGCTGCAATTAAGGGATAGCATATCATCTGGAGACAATTAAAGAAATTTAGGTCCGGAATAGGGGCTCCCCTAAATGGGAGAGGATATTCTCAAGAGAACGGGATGGATGGAGGTGTGTGTGGATCATTAGAGGGGAGGAGGACGGAGGTAAGTGCTATATTTTACATCATATTTATGTAAAAAAGGAGGATGTTTGTGGACCTTTCCCTTTCCGAACATGTTAAATGTTAAAACTAGTTATTTTTTCCCCCAATTATAGTCGGATTCAAGGCTTAAAGGGAATCAACTTAAAACAAACTGAATTAAAGCTATATTAATAACTGAAAAGTAAAAAAATATATATATTTTTAGGCTACAGGTACAACCAAATCCAGATAACATACTAGCCCTGGATATGGTATAAGCTCCAAGATTATGGAATGGAAAGGGGTAAACTGAGTATTAATAGAGATAAGGTAACTCAGTGATGTATTAACATGTATGGATATATATGTAACATGGAAATGGTTGTTTGAATATGATATATTACCTGACCTAATAAAATATTTTTTGAAAGAAAAAATACACATAGCTAGTAGTTGGAAAACCCCAAATTAAAACTTTCAGGAATTAATAAAAAAAATCAACTATTTACTGCTCAACGAGAGATTAAACCATGTAGTCTTGGATAGAATCACCCAGTTCCAGACAATTTGGGATCCCTGGATAACATCCCCATTTAGTGCCCCCCTAATATAATAAAACATTTGTTAATAGTTGAAGCGACTCGGGGGGAAGGACCGGAGTGGGGGAGCCCTGGAGGAGACCATTCAGAAGCAACCAGGGGCAAAATCATCCGAGGAAAGGAGAGGTTGCCTACTGAAGCCTGCCCTAGGGTAACCCAAGGGCGATTGAGCAGGTTAGATATTGTAAACAATAAGCTACTGCTGGAGTGATGATAGATAATAGGACTTTGGTGTTAACTGCTGATATACTCTTTACTATTGTCTGTTTTACCATGTCTTAGGTTTCTCTTAAAAATTGCAATCACAGTAAAAAAAAAGAAAATGTATTAACCAAAAAAGTAAAAATAAGAAGGCCTAGCCAGCTAATTTTAACAAAATGTATTTATTGTAAATATGTATTTTTGCACAACTGTTGTGTTATGCAAGACTGTTCAATATGCTTTCTTTTTCATTACATGCCGTACGCCTTCTGACATAAAAATGTAATTCAAAAATTAGGTATTGTTGCAGCTGCTGCTGTTGCAGCGGCCAGAAAAATTGACCTTTGTTCCCCAGGTAGAAAGTGCCATAAAACATTGCGTCTTCTTGAACCCTAGTTGGTGGCGGATAAGTCACGCAAGTCATCCGGCATTCACAGATAACATACAGCAGCGTGTGGACCATTTTTAGCCGAAGGCAGCTTATCTCATCAGGCCTTTTTCAGTCGAATGTATCGCTCAGTGTCAGTCCCTTCGGGATCCATCCCTCATTCATCTTTATAAAGGTGAGGCAATCTAGACTTTTTTGCCCAAGGCGACTTCTCTTCTCTGTGACAAAACCTCCTGCTGCACTGAAGGTCCTTTCTTACAGGATACTTGAAGCGGGGCAGGCCAGAAGTTCAATTGCAAATTGGGATAGCTCAGGCCACAGGTCTAGCCTGCATACCCAGTAGTCAAGGGGTTCATCGTTCCTCAGAGTGTTGATATCTGCAATTAAGGCAAGGTAGTCTGCTACCTGTCGGTCAAGTCGTTCTCTGAGTGTGGATCCCGAAGGGCATATGCGATGCGTAGGACTGAAAAAGGTCCGCATGTCCTCCATCAACAACACGTCTTTTAAACGTCCTGTCCTTGCCGGCATGGTCGTGGGAAGTGGATTACTTTCACCTCTTCCCCTGTTATATTGCCCTTGTGCTGTGACATCACACTTATATGCTGTGTAAAGCATACTTGTTAATTTGTTTTGGACCTGCTGCATCCTTTCTGACTTGCGGTAATTTGGTAACATTTCAGGCGCTTTCTGCTTATACCGGGGGTCTAGTAGCGTGCACACCCAGTACAGGTCGTTCCCCTTCAGCCTTTTTATACGAGGGTCCTGCGACAGGCACAACAGCATGAAAGACCCCATTTGCACAAGGTTGGATGCCGAGCTACCCATGTCCCGTTCCTCGTCCTCAGTGATCTCGCTGAAGATATGTTCTACCCCCCAGCCACGTACAACACCACGGGTACCAGATAGGTGACAATGAGCACCCTGGGATGCCTGTTGTCATTGGTCTTCCTCCTCCCCCTCAAAGCCACATTCCTCCTCTGACTCCTCTTCCTCACAATCCTCTTCCAGCGTTGCCGCAGGTCCAGCAAGCGATGCTGATAAGGCTGTTTCTGGTGGTGATGGTGACCACAACTCTTCCTCTTCCTCGTCACGCTCATCTACGGCCTGATCCAGCACTCTTCGCAGGGCACGCTCCAGGAAGAAAACAAATGGTATGATGTCGCTGATGGTGCCTTCGGTGCGACTGACAAGGTTTGTCACCTCCTCAAAAGGACGCATGAGCCTACAGGCATTGCGCATGAGCGTCCAGTAACGTGGCAAAAAAATCCCCAGCTCCACAGAGGCTGTCCTAGCACCCCAGTCATACAAATACTCGTTAATGGCTTTTTCTTGTTGGAGCAGGCGGTCGAACATTAGGAGTGTTGAATTCCAACGTGTGGGGCTGTCACAAATCAAGCGCCTCACTGGCATGTTGTTTCGCCGCTGGATATCTGAAAAGTGCGCCATGGCCGGGTAGGAACGCCTGAAATGGCCACACACCTTTCTGGCCTGCTTCAGGACGTCCTGTAAGCCTGGATACTTATGGACAAAGCGTTGTACGATCAGATTACACACATGAGCCATGCACGGCACATGCGTCAATTTGCCCAAATTGAATGCCGCCAACAAATTTCTTCAGTTGTCACAAACCACTTTGCCAATCTCCAATTGGTGCGGAGTCAGCCATTGATCCACCTGTGCGTTCAGGGCGGACAGGAGTGCTGGCCCGGTGTGACTCTCTGCTTTCAGGCAAGTCAACCCCAAGACGGCATGACACTGCCGTATCCGGGATGTGGAATAGTATCTGGGGAGCTGGGGGGGTGCCGTTGATGTGGAGCAAGACGCAGCGGCAGAAGAGGACTCAACTGAGGAAGTTATGGAAGAGGATGAAGTAGGAGGAATAGAGGATGTGGCAGCAGGCTTGCCTGCAAGTCGTGGCGGTGTCACCAACCCCTCTGCAGAGCCACTCATTCCATGATTGGCAGGCATCATCAGGTTTGCCCAATGCGCAGTGTAGGTGATATACCTGCCCTGACCATGCTTTGCAGACCAGGTATCAGTGGTCAGATGGACCCTTGCCCCAACACTGTGTGCCAGAGATGCCATTACTTCCTTTTGCACAATCGAGTACAGGTTGGGGATTGCCTTTTGGGCAAAGAAATTTCGGCCGGGTACCTTCCACTGCGGTGTCCCAATCGCTACAAATTTTTTGAACGCCTCAGACTCCACCAGCTTGTATGGTAAAAGCTAGCGGGCTAAGAGTTCAGACAAGCCAGCTGTCAGACGCCGGGCAAGGGGGTGACTTTGTGGCATTGGCTTCTTACGCTCAAACATGCCCTTGACAGACACCTGACTGTGGGGAGATGAGCAGGAACAGCAAGAGGCGAGAGACGGATTGGCGGATAGTTGAGAGGGGGCAAGGAGGACAGCAGTGGTGGACGTGGATGAAGATGCTGGACCAGGAGGAGGATGGCGGCTTTGAGTTTGTGTGCTGCTTGTACTCATGTGTTGATCCCATTGGCGTTTGTGATGTGACATCATGTGCCTTCGCAAAGCAGTTGTACCTAGGTGGGTGTTGGACTTCCCACAAATCAGTTTCTTTTGCCACAGGTTGCAAATGGCATAGCTGTTGTCAGAGGCAGACACACAAAAAAAATGCCACACTGCTGAGCTCGGCGGTGACGGCATTCTGGTGGTGGCAACAGCATGCGTTGATTGGCGTGCTGTCTGGCTGACCCCGGGTGCTGATGCATGCTGTCTGACTGTGCCACTAGCTCGTTGCGATGACCTCCCTCTGCTTCCAACTCGTCTCCTCCTCCTCTCTGTCTCCCCATCTGAACTTTCCCCCTGTTCTTCTTCTCTTCTAGCGGGCACCCACGTGACATCCACGGACGCATCGTCATCATCATCACCCGCCTCACTTGTATATGACAACTGAACAAAGGAAGCAGCAGCGGGTACATCATCATCATCCCATCGTACGTACATGTGTGTAATGCTGCCTGACTGAGACATATCCCTGTTATCTGCAACCTCTGGCAATAATGGTTGCGCATCATTCATTTCTTCAAACTGATGTGTAAATAACTCTTCTGACTGATCAATTGAATTGGCTGTGGTACTAGTGTTGGTGGTGGCGGCAGGCGGGTGAGTGGTAACTTGAGAGGTGCCCGAAGCTAAGCTGGAGGAGGATGGTGCGTCAATGTTCCAAGTGGAAGCTGTAGAAGATTGGGTGTCCTGTGTTAGCCAGTCAACTACGTCCTCTGAACTTTTCAAGTTCAGGGTAACTGGCCTCTGAACACTGGGCATTATTGTAGGGCCAAAGGGAATCACAGCACCACAACCACGACGGCCTCTGCAGGGTGTCTTGCCTCTGCCTGTCATTTTTTTTTTTAAATGTAGACTGGTACCCCAACTAGATTGGATTGGTTGAACTTGGCACAGTACTTGTAAGCCTGACACACACACTGGCTAGCGGTCAAGCAAATGAACTTTGATTGGCGGTCAGGCAAATGCACTTAGATTTAAGAAAATAAAATTATTGTTTTTTTAATGTGGACTGCTGGTACCCAACTAGATTGGATTGGTTGAACTTGGCACAGTACTTGTAAGCCTGACACACACACTGGCTAGCGGTCAAGCAAATGAACTTTGATTGGCGGTCAGGCAAATGCACTTAGATTTAAGAAAATAAAATTATTGTTTTTTTAAATGTGGACTGCTGGTACCCCAAATAGATTGGATTGGTTGAACTTGGCACAGTACTTGTAAGCCTGACACACACACTGGCTAGCGGTCAAGCAAATGAACTAAGATTTAACAAAATAAAAGTTTTTTTTTTTTTTAAATTAGACAACTAGTAAAACAATATTATATTGTATGCGTTGTGCACACAGTATAAGCTGTGAGCCTGACACACACACTTGCTAGCAGGGGCTATCAGGGAGACAGGCAAATGAAGTTAGATTACACAGAAAAATACAAAGAAAAAAAATGATGTTATAGCCCTAAAAAGGGCTTTTTGGGGTGCTGTATTTACAGCAGAGATCTGATGAGTCCTTCTGCACTGCACTGGACACTAAATAAACTTGCCTAGCTATTGATTTCCCTATTCAATCAGCAGCACCTACACTCTCCCTCCTCTCAGTAAGACTGCAAGTTAGTTATGATTCCAAAATGGCTGCTGTCGATGAGTTAGAAGGCTCTGGAAGGGAGTGTATGCTGCTGATTGGTTGGAATGTGTCTGCTGACTGTGACATGCAGGATCAAAGTTTGCTCAATGATAAAGTATTGGGGGCGGGTCGTCGGGAACAGTCCGCCGGCGAACTATTCGTGACATCTCTACTTCTAATTCATCCCTATTGGACATATGATACGCTGAGTAAGATGTCACTGGTAATGGGAAGAGCTGCCTTTTTTATTCCCATATCGCCATGATAGCTTTGCCAAAGGCTTAAAGTGCAAACAGCAGGTACCTCTCTGTTAGAAGTTTAAATACCTTGTGAAGATTAAGTTTGTGAGGCAATTCACACGATGACGCCAGTGTGACGAAGTCACGCGCACATTTAGTTACATAGTAATTGAGGTTGAAAAAAGACTCTCAGTCCATCAAGTTCAACCTTTGAAGATTTCCTCTGATCTCCAATATGCGGATTAGTTATTAATGAATTAGTTGTTAATTAATTATTAATAGTATAGTATTTGAGGATAAATAAAGAGTTAGTCCATCAACCTTTTTAGATCTCTCTTGATCTTTTTAATATGTGGACAATTTGTTATTAATTGTTAATTGATCCAGAGGAAGGTAAACATTGAAACTTTGCCAATTGTCTCATAAGGGGAAAAAAGCAAAATTCCTTCCTGACCCAAGAAACTGGCAATCAAATTTCTCCCTGGATCAATATTCCTTCGCTAGTTAGGATAACCTTGAATGCTCTCTTTATTCAAAAATATATCTAACCCCTTTTTGAAGTTATCTATCGAATTCGCTGTCACCACCTCCTTTGGTAGAGAATTCCACAGTTTAACCACCCTAACTGTGAAGAACCCTTTTCTTTGTTTGAGGTGAAATCTTTTTTCCTCTAACGTCAAAGGATGTCCTCTTGTCAGTTGAAAATCTCTTGCTACAAAAAGTTCACTTGACAAAGCTTTATATGTTTAATTTGGTTAGTCTTTCTTCATAACTTAACCCCTCCATTCCCCTTATTAGTTTTGTTGCCCTTCTCTGTACTTTTTCCATTTCTAAAATGTCATTTTTATGAAGTGGTGCCCAAAATTGTACTCCATATTCCAAATGAGGGCTAGGGATACTAGAGATTTGTATAGTGGTAGTGGAATTATATTTGCTTCCCTTGCTTCTATACCCTTCTTAATACATGCTAATATTTTACTTGCCTTTACAGCTGCTGCTTGGCATTAAGCACTGCTACCTAGGTGGTTGTCCACTAGTACTCCCAAATCCCTTTCAATATCTGATACCCCCAGATTTGCTCCATTAAGATTATAAATTGCATGGCTATTTTGCCTTCCCAAATGCATAACCTTACATTTATTTGTATTAAATCTCATCTGCCATTTAGCCGCCCATTTCTCTAATTTACGCAAATCCCTTTGTAGGGAAAGTACATCATTATCTGATTTAATTACCTTGCACAACTTAGTGTCATCAGCAAAAATGGAGACACTATTTTCGAGTCCTACTTCTACGTCATTAATACATATGTTAAAAAGGAGACGTCCTAATACTGAACCTTGAGGAACCCCACTTACCACATTAGTCCAATCGGAGTATGTTCCATTTACAACAACCCTTTGCTTCCTGTCTTTTAGCCAGCTCTCAATCCATGAGCAGATATTTACTGCAACTCCTGTATCTCTTAGTTTGATCAAAAGTCTCCCATGAGGCACTATATCAAAAGCCTTTGCAAAATCCAAAAAGACTACACCCACTGAGTTGCCCTGATCCAAGTTCCTACTAACCTCCTCATATAAACTTGATTGGACTGACATGACCTATCCTTCAAAAATCTGTGTTGACTGCTACCAATGATCTTGTTCAAATACACATATTCTTGTATTCTGTCCCTTATTAACCCTTCTAAAAGCTTCCCAACTACAGATGTGAGGCTCACTGGTCTATAACTCCCCAGATTTGCTCTTGCTCCCTTCTTAAATATAGGTATCACCTCTGCTTTTCTCCAGTCATCTGGTAGAGACCTTGTAGTGAGTGAGTCTTGAAAGATTAGATATAATGGTTTGGCTATTACAGAACCCAGCTCCCTCAGTACCCTTGGATGTATTCCATCAGGACCTGGGGCTTTATTAACATTTATTTTCTCCAATCTCTTTTGGATTTCTTTCTGCGTTAACCAATTATTTAGTAATGGTAGCGTAGCCTCATTATGTTGCAGTGTCCCAACCACTGGTCCCTCCCTTGTGTATACCGACGAAAAGAACCTATTTATCTCATATGCCTTTTTTCTGGTCACTAATTATCAGATGGCCTGTTCACATTGTAATGTTCCTATAGCTTCCTTCCTCGCCTTCTTCCTATTAATATATGTAAAAACTATTTTAGGGTTAGTCTTACTTTCCTTTGCAACTGACTTGTCATTTTCTATTTAAGCCAGTCTAGTAGCCCTTTGTTGATTTCCTTATAGTCACATAAAGCTGCCTCTGCTTCCTCCTTCTCGTATAATTTAAATGCATGTTTCTTTTTCCTCATCATGATCTTTAAGTCATTTTTAAGCCACATGGGATGTGATTTACTCCTATTAATTTTATTTCCACATGGTACATGCCGATGAGTATGTTTATTTAGTAAGGATTTGAATGTTGTCCATTTATTTTCAGTATTTTTCCCTTTAAGTTCTTTGTGCCAGTCTATATGTAGTATTGCAGCTCTTAGCCCATTAAAGTTAGCCCTTTTAAAATTTAGAGTTTTTATTGGCCTCTTACAACTCTGGTTTTTGTATTCAATCTTAAATTAAACTGTGTTGTGATCACTGTTCCCCAAGGGTTCCCCTATTTTAACATTTGATATTATATCAATATTACTTGTGATGACTAAATCCAAGATGGCCCATTTCTAGTAGGTTCTTGTATTACTTGGGCCAGATAATGATCCCTGAGTGTACTCAAGAACCTGCTCCCTTAGCTGAGCTGTTGGTCTCATTTATCCAGTTTATTCCAGTGTAATTAAAATCTCCCATTATTAGAACTTGCCCATGCTTAGCTGAATTTCCAATCTCTAAAAATAATTGTATTTCCTCACTTTCAAATATATTTAGGGGTTTATAGCATACTCCCACCAATATGCGTTTAGAATTAGCTCCTCCACTATTTAGCTCAACCCACAAAGATTCAATGATGCCGTTTGTTGCAGCATAAATATCTTCTCTGACTATAGGCTTAAATTCAGGCTTATCATACAGACAGATCCCACCTCCTCTTTTACCATTTACCCTATCTTTCCTAAGTAG
This sequence comes from Discoglossus pictus, assembly GCA_027410445.1. NCBI lineage: Eukaryota > Metazoa > Chordata > Amphibia > Anura > Alytidae > Discoglossus > Discoglossus pictus. Next base: position 384,133,197 of record CM050164.1, read on the forward strand.
GTTATAACTATCCAGATTAATAGTCCAGTCATAAGATTCATCCCACCATGTTTCAGTAATGCCTATTAAGCCCCATTTTTCTTGTACTGCTAATAATTCTAGCTCGCCCGTTTTCACAGGCAAACTTCTTGCATTAGCAAGCATACACTTTATGTTGCTATGGCTCTGCCATTGTGAAGTGCTTGCCACTGTATTTGAGGCCCCTATTAATACCTCCCTACTGTCTATTGTAACCCTCCCCCCTTCTCCTCAGCCATGGGTAACTAATTCATCCCTTTCCCTCTCTACCCTTTTTACCCCAATACTTCTATATAGTCCCTCCCCCCCCACCTACAAGTTTAAAAACTCCCCCAGCCGTTCTACCATTCTATCCCCTAGAACAAAAGCTCCCTCATCATTAAGGTGCAATCCATCCCTGCTATAGAGTTTGTACCCAAGTGAGAAGTCAGCCCAGTGCTCTAAAAACCCACCATCAGCAAACTTCATAACAATATATGTTAGCAGACAAACAGAGTCCCCATTACTATAGTGGACAGGGATCCTAAGAACTGAAGCAACGCTCACATGATGACGTCACACATTCCCAAGCGCCTTGGCGTCATTTTCAATAAATTTTTTATGACAAAATACAACTGTTCCAAATGTATTGAGGATATATGTGGTCCACAATATAACCCAGAAGTATGAACAAAAAAATATTATTAAATTCCAAATGAAAAACAAATTGCCAATGTTGATTATAAAAAATTATATATATATATATGAAAAAATAATAATAATAATAATGAAATAAACATAATCAGTATTCATTAATTAGAAAACATAAGATATATAAGAAACATTTAAATGTAACTACATATAGAAAGACAAAGTGTAAAATTTCATAGTGAATAAAGACAGTGTTTAATAAAATTAATAATAATAATGAAAATATGAAAATAAGAAAATAAAAATAGAATAATAGATCTTTATTATCCATATGGACAATCAGATTACAATTGTGCCTTGATAATTTAGTGTAAACCACAGTATAAAGACTAAGAATTTGTAAGATTAAGAAAGATATTGATGAACCTATATCTTTATGCATATATATTTAACATGAAATCGCCAACAAGAATAAATAACCTGAATGGTGTGTATTATATTATAAAATGTGAAAAACAACAGAAGGAAAAATTGGGGGAAGGGGAAGAGGGAAAGGAAAAGAAAACCCTACAATGAAACTCATAACATTGTAATAAAATAAATACTATCTTACTGATTGAAAACCATGTATAATTTTAAGACTATATGTAGAAAATAATATAACAAACTAAGTAATAAATAATAAAAAAGGAATAATGAAAATTATATGTAAAGAATAATAAAGATGACAACTCAATCAATTAGTCCTGTATAAAATAAAAGAAAAACATAATTAAATAAAAAAATATATAATACAATTTAAATAATAATTATTAATTTAAATAAAAGGAGTGAAAGAAAATCCTTCATTTATTCCATATGGACTTAAAGAATTCAACAGATAAATCCATTTGGATTCTCTCTGTAGTAACATTTTGTCCAAGTTTCCTCTTCTAGGACCACATTATCCAGGACACAAAATCTGATGGCATTTATATCATTGCTATGTTGTTTTCAAACATGTCTCGCCACTGGAGTGTCTAAATCATTTTGTATAAACATGTTCAAGTATGCATCTCCTCACTTGGTGTATGGTTTTTCTAACATAAAACATGCTGCAACTACATTTTATTACATAGAATACCCCAGTGGAGAGACAGTTAAAAAAACGTATCAATATTGTAAGTATTTCCATCATTAGGATTAATAAACTTTTTGGTTGGTTGTACATATTGACTTGCTTTACATCTACCATAACGATATGTACCTTGTAAAGGACATAAACAAGATTTAGATGGCTTTGTAGATTTAAATTGACTGTGTGTAATCTCATATTTTATGTTTCTGGCCCTCCTATATGTTATCAGGCCTCTCTTAGAAAACACTTCACCAAAATCTTGATTTGCCTTCAAAATAGACCAATGATTGTTTAAAATCTGTATTATGTCATCAGGATTTTATCCATAGGTTAATATCCATCTAGTTGTGTTAGTATCTTTTGTTTTTTTACTCATGGTTGTAAAAAGACCACTGTAATGGTCCAGATGTCAGAGGTATCTAGACAATGGGTATCCAGTACTAGTATCACTACATGAGCCTTCAAGGCTGTAAATTAATCTCAATCCCTGTATCAGCAAGATCGGTTGCAACTATATAGACGGTGTAGTCAAATTCATAAAATAAATTGAACCAAATAAGAGTAATCCTGTCCCTTTAATTTTACTGAGAAATCATGGGTATATGAGTGATATAAGTAATATTATAAGTGAAGGCAATTAAATACATGTGTCACTTTACTGAAAAAAGTATCAGCAAGATGGTTTGCAACTATATAGACGATGTAGTCAAATTCATAAAATAAATTTAACCAAATAAGAGTAACAGTGCACCACCTCTCCTGTATGATACAATTTGTGTTACAATAAAAATAGCACTCACATATTTCAGAGAACAGAAGTACTTAAAATATGTAAGTTGACAAACCCACTGTCCCATATGTATGGTGGTCGCTGGTGCAGGTTAGGAAGATGTATCTGCCAGGAGTTACAGCATCTCCACCTATAATCTGTGTAGCTTCTAAAACAGGCAATAGGAGTTGGCAGGTTCTAACACCTCTTCTCCAGTGCCCTGGTGCACATTATATCCAAGGCTCATTTAACTAGTCTTTGTTTATGTGTGTGTATATTATATCAAATTTACATAAATAAATATTTTAGAATGCAATTGATTGTATTTATATAAATAGAAAGTCCTTTAAAAGCATTGTGATTACAACTATAATTACAATACATATTGAAGAAGCAAATATATATATATATATATATATATATATATATATATACAGTATGAAGCATAGTATCACTTTTAATGTATTATGTTATCTGTGATAATTCCATACCTAAGTAGAATAGTAGACTTGTGATATAAGAACAAAGTGTTGTATTTATTCCAGTATGTATATTTATGATAGAGTTTCAATGTCTTGCAATTTAAAGTGTCATCCTGATTAAAGCAAGAGAACAGAAAATCCATGGATTTATTATACAAGTATTAATTGAAAATTACATTATACTATTAAACAGCAACATAATGTTTAGAATAACTAAAGAGGTCTCCAATTATTGAACAATCACACCCATTTCACATGCCAGCTTGGCTCCAACAATATATGGACTGAGGACTAACAGATGTGCATGCCAGGTTTTGCAGAAGAAAAGGCACAAAAGAGCAAATTGCTAATGTCCGATGGATAATAGAGAAAGCAAGAGAGTTTAAGAAAAAAACTTTTACCTCTGCTTCATAGACTATTCTAAAGCCTTTGACTGTGTGGATCACAACAAAATGTGGCAAGTTATTAAAGAGATGGGGGTACTAGACATCTCATCCGCCTCCTGAGGAATTTGTATATGGACCAAGAAGAGACAGTCAGAACAGAACATGGAACAAACAAATGGTTCAAGAGGAAAGGACTGTGACAACATGGTATATTGTCATCTTATTTATTCAACTTATATGCAAAATACATCATGTTTAAGGACGGACTTGAAGAATTCAAAGCCATAATTAATTTTGCTGGGAGAAATATCAACAACCTCAGATTCAGGGTTGATACTACTCTAATGGCTGAAAGCAAGGAAGAACTAAAGGACCTGTTGATGTGATCCTTTAAGAAAATCTGTATAAAATATGACACAGTGGACAAAAGTTTCAGTCCCTAAAATAAAACTTTCATACAAGCCACATATATGAAGATACATTACATTTATAGGGATCAACAGAACTAGAAACAAAAGGACTATGGGCACTATTCAGTTCCTAATTTCAAAACCAGTCAGTAACTTTACTTATCTATTCAATTCATTCTATTTACTCATGTTTGCAAGTGAGACACTTATAATGTTCTAGAACAAGCCATACTTGCAATATTATGAGATGCTTTTCAACTTGTTTTCACACATCCGTAATATTACTGGTTGGCTTTTAATTGATTTTCACAACTTTGTTATTCAATTGTAGTTTACTGAGCACTTGCAAAAATACTTATAGCTTGCAACTTATAATATTACTAGCGACTTGCCTGTCAAAAATGACGGCAGGATATAGTTTGATAAATGCTGTCTCTCCTCCTGCTCTCCCTCCCCTGTGTCTCTTCCCCCCTCTCCCTCCCATGTGTCTCTTCCCCCATCTCATCTGTGTCTCTTCCTCCCTTCTCCCACCCCTTTGTCTCTCCCCCTCTCCCTCCCCTGTATCTCTTCCCCCCTCCCCTGTGTCTCTTCCCCCCTCTTCCTCCTCTGTTTCTCTCCTCCTCCCCCTCTCCTGTGTCTTTTCCCCCATATCCCTCCCCTGTGTCTCCTTCCCCCCTCCCCTGTGTCTCCTTCCCCCTCTCCCTCCCCTGTGCCTCCTTTCTCCCCTCTCCTTCCCATGTCTCCTTTCCCCCTCTCCTTTCCCCATGTCTCCTTTCCCCCCTCTACCCTCTCCAGTGCCTCCTTTGCCCCTCTCCCTCCCCTGTGTCTCCTTCACCCCTCTCCCTTCCCCCTCTTCCTCCCCTGTGTCTCCTTTCCCTCCCCTCTCATTTTCCTTCCCCTCTCCCTTTCCCCCTCTCCCTCCTGTGTCTCCTCCCCCTCTCCCTCCCATGTGTCTCCTTCCCCCCTCTCCCTCCCGTGTCTCATTTCTCCCTTCTCTCCCTCCCCTGTGTCTCCTTTACCCCTCCTCTCCCTCCCTATTACTAGCGACTTGCCCGTCAAAAATGACGGCATAATATAGTTTGATAAATTGTGTCTCTCCTCCCGCTGTCCCTCCCCTGTGTCTCTTCCCCCCCTCTCCCTCCCCGGTGTCTCTTCCCCGCCACTCCCTCTCCTGTGTCTCTCCCCCCTTCTTCCTCCCCTTTATCTCCCCCCCTATATCTTTTCTCTCCTCCCCTGTTTCTCTTCACCCCACTCCCTCCCGTGTCTCTTCCCCCTTTTGCCTCCCCTTTGTATCCCCTCCCCTGTATCTCTCTCCCTCCCCTGTGTCTCCTTTCCCCCTTGGCCTCTCCTGTGACTCCTTTCCCCCTCAATCTGGGGAAGGAGTGGGCCAGTGGGTTCGAATGCCATGAGTGTGGCAAACAATCAAACAAGTCTACCCACTGACCACTTAAATCTCCATGATGTTAGGACCTGGATGGTTCAATTATTTGCCATTGTGTGGAGATATAATTTGCTACAAGTGATCATTGCTTTGTATTATGAATTTGTTTGTTAATAATAATAATAATAATAATAATAATAATAATAATAATAATATATTGATTCCTGCTGCTGACTGCTATCTGCAGCACATGCATACACACACTCGGCTGAACTTCCTGTGCAGTGTCATCTTAACCAATCTGTGACCATTTCTCAGCAATAGTTTGTAACATGTTGCTGAGATGTGGTCCCTGATACTCTAGTACACTGCACTGCACATCCAGCCCTATAGACTCTGTATCTGCATATGATGGAGTGGGCACACACATACATGGACTCTCTATTGGATATTTACATAGTTACATAGTATTTGAGGTTGAAAAAAGACCATTAACTTCAACCTTATAAGATCTCCTCTGATCTGCAATATTCAGATTAGTTGTTAATTGATCCAGAGGAAGGCAAACAGAAAAAAAAATTCCTTCCTGACCCCAGAAACTGGAGATCTCATTCTTCCCTGGGTCAATACTCCCTCTCTAATTAGCCAGGATAATTCTGAATGCACTTTTTATTTAAAAATATATCCAGGACCTTTTTAATGTTATCTATCGAATCTGTTGTCACACCTCCTTTGGAAGAGAATTCCACAGATTAACTACCCTTACTGTGAAGAATCATTTTATTTCTTTAAGGTGGAATCTTTTTACTTCTAACCTCAAAGGATGTCCTCTTGTCAGTTGTAAACCTCTTGGCACAAAAAGCTCCCTTGACAAATCTTTATTCTGACCCTGGATGTATTTATATAGGGTAATCATATCCCCTCTGAGATGCCATGTTTCTAGAGAAAATAGGTTTAATTTGGTTAGTCTTTCTTCATAACTTAGCCCCTCCATTCTCCTTATAGTGTACCATTTCCAGCTGTAAAATGTCCTTTTTATGAAGTGGTGTCCAAATTTGTTCTCCATATTCTAAATGAGGGCGTACTATTTGTATAGTGGCAGAATTATATTAAATTTGGCTTTGCAGCTGCTGCTTGGCATTGAGCCCTGTTACCTAGGTGGTTGTCCACAAGTACTCCCAAATCCCTTTCAATATCCGATACCCCTAGATTTGCTCCATTAAGATTATAAATTGCATGACTATTTTGCCTTCCCAAATGCATAACTTTACATTTATTTATATTAAATCTCATCTGCCATTTAGATGTCAATTCCTCTAATGTATGTAAATACCTTGGAGGGTACATCATTATCTGATTTAATTACCTTGCACAACTGGAGACACTACTTTCCAATCCTGTTTCTAAGTCATTAATAAATATGTTAAAAGGGAGAGGACCTAATACTTACCATATTAGTCCAATCAGAGTATGTTCCATTTACCACAATGCTTTGCTTCCTGTCTTTTAGCCAGCTCTCAATTCATGAGCAGTTATTTACTGCAATTGCTGTATCCCTTAGTTTGCACAATAGTCTCCCATGTGGCACTGACTCTTTAAGAGAGTGCTCCTGATCTCAGCTCGTTACCTGTATAAAAGACACCCGGGAGCCAGAAATCTTGCTGATTGATAGGGGATCAAATACTTATTTCCCTCACTGATCTGCAAATCAATTTATAACTTTTTTGACATGCATTTGTCTTTTTTTTTTTGTTTTGTTATTCTGCCTCTCACTGTTAAATTACACCTACCATTAACATTATAGACTGATCATTTCTTTATCAGTGGACAAACATTCAAAATCAGAAGGAGATCAAATACTTTTTCCCACTGTATGCAGGTCTATGCATATCTGATTCTCACCATCCTGTATTAGCTGTTCAGGAAGTGGCAGAGGAACTCCCAGAAGTCTGTCCAGATTGGAGTCTTGATCTGTCTACCTTCCTTCCATGACCACTGCAGGCAAACAGACCACACTTTTAGGATTGCCTCCTGGGGAGATCTGCTCCAACCTTCTGGACATGTAGATAGAGCACTAAACACTGAAGTTCAATGTAAGTTTTAAAAGCTCAATTGAAATGTTTTGCATAAAACATATATTTCAACATATAATTTGAAAAATCTTTGTTTTGCAGAAGCAGTGAAAGATGACCTTTCGATGTGCACAGATTTCATTGTTGAGATTCACCATCGGTTTTGTTGTGGGATGTATCATGTATTTCCTCTGTGTCACTAGTCTCTTGGAAGTCAGAGGACTAAAGGAACCTACAACTCACTGGCCGTTGAGGAACATCAAGCGTTTTCAAAAACCAGGTCTTACAACAATTTATACTACTCTCCATAATAACTGGTTGCATTGGGAGAATACAAATTCACAATACCTATCCCTTTTATAAAATAATTACCAGGTTCACTATTTTGTCAACATACCCAATTGATATTCTGTTATGGGGGGTTTAGGAGGTGGTTGATGAGGAGGAGGGAGGTTGAGGAGGGGGGTTGAGGTTAAGGGGGGGTGAGGAGGGGGATGAGGATGGGGGGTGAGGAGGGGGTTGATGAGGAGGAGGGAGGTTGAGGTTTAGGAGGGGGGTTGAGGTTGAGGAGAGGGATGAGGATGGGGGGTTGAGGATGAGGATGGGGGGTTGAGGAGGGGGTTGATGTTGAGGGGGGGTGCGGAGGGGGTTGAGGATGGGGGTTGAGGATGAGGATGGGGGGTTGAGGGGGGAGGATGAGGATAGTGGTTGAGGGGGGAGGATGAGGATGGGGGTTGAGGAGTGAGGTTGAGGGGGGGTTGAGGAGGGAGGATGAGGAGGGGGTTGAGGATGAGGAGGGAGGTTGAGGATGAGGAGGGAGGTTGAGGAGGGGGTTGAGGATGAGGAGGGAGGTTGAGGATGAGGAGGGGGTTTGAGGATGAGGAGGGGGGTTGAGGATGGGGGGTTGAGGAAGGGGGATTGAGGATGAGGGGGTTGAGGATGAGGGGGGAGGTTGAGGATGAGGAGGGAGGTTGAGGATGAGGAGTGGGGTTGAGGAGAGAGGTTGAGAATGAGGAGGGGGTTGAGAAGGGGGGAAGAGACACAGGGAAGGGAGAGGGGAGAAGAGACACGGGAGAGTGAGGGGGGACACAGGGGGCAGCACATTTCCCACCCTCGTCTTATACTCGAGTCACTTATTTTACCCAGTATTTTGTGGTAAAATAGGTGCCTCGGCTTATACTCAAGTCGGCTTATACTCGAGTATATACGGTAGTTCCTCCTCACTATTAGCCATCAGATTAGAATCATTCCCCTATTTGAGGTTGTTAATATTTCTCCCAGCAATTTTAATTCTGCCTTTGGATTCGTCCAGCACAGCATTACGCACAATATATTCCATGTAATAGTTGAATAAATAATGCAAACTTATATAACCTTGTCAGACTTTCCCGATCTTAAACTATTTGGTTGTTCCTTATTTAGTTCTTACCGTGGTTTCTTGGTCCACATAAATATTCGTCAGGAGGCAGATGAGATGATCTGTGATCCACATAGTCAAATGCTTTAGAATAGTCTATGAAGCAGAGATATTTTTCTGGAACTCTCATGCTTTCTCTATTATCTCATGCTTTCTCTATTCTCTATTGTCAATTTGATCTCTCGTGCCTATGCTTCTCCTCAGCAAATTAGCTTGCAAATCTGTTAGTTCTTAAGCATTACATTGCTGGTATGTGAAATTAGTGCAGTTGTTCGATAATTGGAGCATTCTTTGGCACTGTTTTATTTGGGATAGGGATGTAGACTGACCTTTTCCAGGCTACTCAGACTAATACACGGTTCCCTACCCCCAAACACGGCCAAAGTCACCTCATACACAATATACAAAAATTCTATAGAGATAGTCAGACCTTCTAACACTAATTTACACATACACAATAACACACAGACGTAGAATTATATTACACAGCATGTGGATGATAAAACTCCAGTAATATCTATATGTGTATATATCCTCTATGACAGTAATGTGTGTGTGTGTATATATATATATATATATATATATATATATATATATATATATTCCAATTCACCATTCCCATGCACTGCAATGACAGTCTAACATTTCCTCTTCCTTGTTACTTTAGTTCTAGACGAGCAACCTCTAGTGGCCAGTCAGTGAATTTCAGTGTTTCATTTTTTCAGCCAGGAATACATTAGATAAGGGTTTTTAACATAAACAATGGGTACCCCTCACAGAGAGGTGACCCTAAGCAGTTTCCTGATTTGCCTAATGGGTAATCCAGCCATGCCTGGTGCACGGACGGTAGTTCTGCCCCAGTAGACCCATACTGGGACTATGATGTGTTTGATTTTAAGCAGTAAAACCAGAGCTTTTAAATGCTTCTTAATAAAAAAACATACATAAAAATAAATAGATACACCAGTATATTACATACCTAGGAAAATCCAGAAACTTTTCATAATCCTTGAAGTTTTAGAATGGTTTGAGAATATACAGTGATAAGTTGCTTTTGCATTGGAGCTGACAGGCACTCTTCCTCATTCGGTTCAACTTTAGCAATAATGCTTTATGCCAAAGTACAGGAAACTCGCTATGCATCTGCCAGGAAATATACACATCATAAACTGAGCTGGATAACAACAAGATCCACAGGTGAATTAGAAGATGCAGAAATAGCCTTTTTCTTTTTTTTAGACTATAATGTATTTCTTTATTAACATTTCAATGTAATTACCTTGTGGTGGTGGTGGCTAGAGTAGCATGCTATTCGTACAAGTATATTTTGTTCTTTACATTACGTTACTTCCTTTTTAAAAGCTTTAGCAATTCCATAAAATGATCTTTTAGAAATGTTACATAATAATATAAAGTCACAGGCATTTTAACTTTACATTTAATTGGTTTGAAAATAAAAATCTTGGATAGGCACAAGTTTTTTTCTTTTTGAGGGTTATTTCTTGTTACTCCGTTACTCCTTTTTCCCTTTTCTTTCAGTGTTTTCCTTTTCAGAATGCAAATTCAGTGAAGGAAACTGTGCTGAATTTGAAGTAATAGCCATTTTGATGAGATTTATTTTCATTATACATGAACATTTTAGTTGTGATACATTATGTTTATGTTCATATTTCACCTATTATATATTAACAGCCTTATTAAATTGCAATTCAGCAAATTTAAAAGGGCTCTATATAAGCACATAGCATATTTTTTTACAGAAGTTTTTAGTTAGTGAACTTCTATCCAAAAGCAAGGTCTTCACTAACTAAAGACTTCTGTAAAAAAAATATGCTATGTGCTTAAATAGAGCTTTTCTAAATTTGCAGAATCACAATTTATTAAGGCTGTAAATGTCAAGGGATACACATTGAATGCTAAGACAGAATTATTGTTGAGGGGCCTTATAAAGTGCAGTGCAGGTGTGTATGTGTTAACATCTGGGGCTCTGCTTCAATTAGGTGTGACTTAGCATTAGGTGGGTGTCAAGTTGAATGTTTAAATGAGTGAACAGGTATTTGTAATTTAAATTATTTTTGTATTTAGTATTTCTTGATATTTGGAGGCACTTGATTTAAAATCTTCCTCAGCAATATGAATCAGGATTATTATGATATTAAAAATAAAAACACCTCAACAAGTTTGCAGACAATATTTCATTGTTGTGTGTGAATTCAGTTATAATAAACTAATGTATCCTAAATTACACTTTACATGTACACGGCTAATGCCCTTTATGCATTTAACGGCCACTAAAAGCACATATTTTATGTACGCAGTGAAACTCAATCAGAATGATAAAACAAGCCTATATAATGTGATATTAAACAAAGGAACATTTGTTGCATCAGAAAGATGGTATTTGATATTGTTCCCCTGTGCATTGTTTGTCAAATGAAGCCCTCAAGGCAGGAAACAAAAATATTCAAATGAATGATGGGGGCTTGCTCCTGTCAACCAGTGAGCACTAATATAGATGTACTAGGAACTTGCTCGTCAAAAATGATGGGATTAAAATTGTAAGGCTGGCAATGCTATTTGCAACACAATGTGAGGCTTTTGCTCTTCTGAGCACCTTCGGCGCTCATCATGATACTCTCCCCGTGTGCTTCAACTTTCCTGCTTTGCAATGATTACCTTCAGCGCTCATTGCCAGCCCCACGATGAGCAGCTTCGGCGCTCATCGTGGGGCTCGCAATGAGCACTTTTGGCGCGCATTGCAAGCCTCTCCCGCTTGTGGTGCTCATTGCGAGCCCTGCGATGAGTGCCTTCAGAGCCTTTCCTCCCGGCTACTGTTTGGGATGCTCATTGCAGGGTTCGTTAACTTGCAAGCTTAGTGCTTGGGAATGCCATGTGTCTCTTTCCACCCTCTCCCCCTGTCCCTTCCCTGTGTCTTTCTCCTCTGTGTGTCTTCTGAATGTTTGTGTGTTACGCACTGAATGCCGTTTGTTTTATTTTCAAAGTCCTGCGTGCCTGGCGTTGTTCGTGGAAGTGTTACTGTCTTTGCCGTTGTGTATTTTCTAAGGTCTGCGTGCCGGGCTTTGCTCAGCCTTATTTTCATCCTGTTGGCTCAAATTCGCTTGCAACCTCACTCCTAGGCTTTCTGGCTCTCCATCTGTGCTGTGTGTCAGTGTGTTCTAATTTTTTTAAATTATTTTTCTTGTTTTTAGATGTTATTGAGTTATGTGCTTGAAGTAAGTTTGGCCGGTAAATTCAAAAACTGCGCTCCTCAGCGGCAAAGTGCTACGTTTTTCGGCGGGTTCCTGCCTGCCTCAACTGCTCACCTCGCTTTGCGAGGTTCGCAGTGCAATGAGCGCCTTTGGCGCTCATTGCAGCCTAAGTCCTGCACCGCTGACGATGAGCGACTGCAGCGCTCATTGTGAGGCCTGCAATGAGCGCCACAGGCGCTCATTGCAGCTTAAGTCCTGCATGCTTCAACGTGCTTTAATTCTACATATTTTCCATGAATGCATTTTAACCTGTTTGAGACGGTTAAAATGCACATAAGTTAAATATTATAATTTATCCTCTCCAAACCATACAATACAGAGCACCAAAAAATACACTCTCAGGCATATACTTTATGTAGTTCCATACATAAAACTCACCAGCATGCTCCAGTTCTATTCTACCTTTGACATACTAAATGCATTTTGTGTGTTGTAGATAATAGCAGCGTGAGTGAGGAACTCTCAAGCAAAGTCAGGGTGCTTTGTTGGATCATGACTTCACCAGCTAACCTGTACACCAAAGCAATTCATCTGAAGCACACCTGGACTCGTCATTGCAACATGACCTTGTTCATGAGCTCTACCACTAGTGAGACATTTCCTACTATTGGTTTGGGTACCAAGGAAGGAAGAGATCAGTTGTATTGGAAGACAATCCGAGCCCTCCATCATATATACAACAACTACTTCGACCAAGCAGACTGGTTTCTGAAGGCTGATGATGATACATTTGTTGTGATGGAAAATTTGCGTTTTATGCTCTCAAATTATACCCCTGACCAGCCCATCTACTTTGGAAAACGTTTCAGGCTTTTCGTTGACCAGGGATACATGAGTGGAGGAGCTGGTTATGTACTTAGCAAGGAATCTCTAAGCCGCTTTGTGGAAGGATTCCACACAGAGGTTTGCAAGCATACTTCAGCTATAGAGGACTTAGAATTAGGGAAGTGCATGGAGAAAATGGGGGTCATACCTGGGGATTCTAGGGACCCTGAAGGAAGAGAGACTTTTCACCCATTTACACCAGAATTCCACATAACTGGCCATTTTGCCCCTAATACCTCTTATTGGGATTACAGCTTTTATCCTATAATTGAGGTAAGTTCATGAGATCTCTTCAGGGGAAATGAGTAAGACATAAAAAAATAATAATTTAAGAATTCTCTTCAGGAATTTTTCAAGTCCTTCATGTTGCAAAGATATTGTACTCTAATTTAGCAGCTAGACTGGTAATAGAGCTTATATTTAACCCTTTTTTTTCCATTAAGCACAACACTAATTATACTACCTGTACTGTTAAATAAATGTGCTGATTCTCCCCATGATATATAATATTCATAAAAATATATACTAAAGAAAATAAAAAGTGATTTTTTCATCACTGCATATATCTACATACATCTTAATGATATGTTTTATTAATAGGAAGATACATTATATCTGTCTTCTCTCTTTTTTTTAAGTAGACTTAACATGATTTTAAGACTTTAACAGGGTAGTGAGATGTTAGGCAAAGGTTTAATCATCCTCCCTCATCTCAGTTGGGCACATTCCTTCTTTTTAATTGCTGATTTCAACTGAAAACGTATTTGTAGATAAGGTATAGTTAGTCCTAGTACAGTCTACTATAATCAGCTTTCTTTTCTCTAGACTTAATTGGAAATCTGTATTTTTATACTATCTAATTCCCTGATCAAACTACCAAGTTAGTTCCCTCTTGCTGTCTGTTCCCTTTCAGCCCCGACATGGTGTACCTTATGTCTTTGATACCCTCACAACATTTCCATCCTCCTGTTCCAACTCTATCTTATATCACATCCTTTTCACATTTTCCATGTTATACCTTCTTTGGTTTGATAAAGCTATGATGAGTAGTGATTTGGTCATTAGACTTAAAGATAGGGACTGTATTTATTTATAAAGCCAGAAACTGTGAGGTTCCTGAAGGGTAATCAAATATTCATAGCCTGTAGCAAAAGGGGAATAGCGAGTCTAAACAGTCCTATTAGTCCCTAATAACTGTGACCTCTTTTTTAATATATTTGTTTTTAATATGAATATGCATTTGATTTTATTCTGTGTGAATTTGGGAATTTCAATCTCTAATATCCCAAATAGAGGGGATACTGTATGTGGATGACCCCCTTTATAGTAAATACAGTATGGTATTCCTTTTTAACATGCAGCCATTATTTATTTGATGCAGCAAATAAAGTTGATTCCTATTTTTGATTGAGAAGAGTTTGGTATTAAAGGTATATACAAGTGAGGTGGGTTATGAATGCATCCTGTAGAATGCATCATAACCCACCTAGCAAAAAATGTTTGTATTAAAAAAATGTGCTGGGGGTGATGTTGACACCCCCAGAAATGGCACTGCGCACATCGGGTACTTCAGTAAGAAAATGTACCCAATATAAAAGCTGATGATTGGCTAAAGGAAAGGAAAGTGTCTAAAATCATGTGACTTCCCACAGTAGAGAAGACTTAAAGTGCTAACTGAGCATGCCTGCACAATCCCCAGGCCAAAGTGATACAATGTATTACTTATGCTAATATTCCCTGGGTGTCAACATGAGAGAAAACAGTTTGCCAATGCAAGAAATTCAGCAAACTTCAAGCTAATGGTTTAACTGTTTACTTTGGAATTTTTTCATGCAAAGAATTTCTTTCAGACACTATATAATTCTCCTCTATCAGATGCATTAATAACCCAGTTCACTTTCATATACCTTTAAGCACCTGTAATCCTCTAATTGGTTTTGAATTGAGTGGTGTACTAACATCAGTCACAAAGTAGCCAATTTAAAAGACCACATATTTACATCTTTGAACGAACAGTTTTGAATGGGCTCCATGTTTTAGAAAATGAAAAATGAATAAATAAATGGAGCCCTAAATTTATTAACTATTATATGCAATTTTGTGTGGCAAGTAGCTAACACTGTAGTGTCTAAATATATAAATTGGCACATATAAGTACAGTAATTCTCATGACCCTAAAGTACAATATTATTATTATTTATTTACCTATTAACATATAAAATGCCAACACATTCAGTTATGCAGAACAATACAGTTAATGCATTGCCCAAAAGTATTCATATTAGTACAGAAGGAGTTGATTGTCCTGCTCTCATAATGGCTTAAGTTCTCTGTGTTATGCAGAACAGAATCAAAAGGGGAAGGTGTCTGACAGTGAAAGGTAGCAAATTCCACAGAGTAGGGTAAACACAAGAGAAGTTTTGAAGACAAGATAGTGAGGAGCAGTGGTGGAGCTACTTCTGGTGCAGCAGGTGCAAAGCACTGAGGCCCACAAAAGGGAAGAGCCCGTCTATGAAGGGGGATTCTTCATTATTTAGGGGAAAGGAGCAGGTAATAATTTTTATAGAAAGGTGATTCGTTAAGGCATTAAAACTCACCGCACAAAGGTGATGAGCGCCGAAGGCGTAGCGAGGCGAGCCACCAAACATTTAGTAAACGTGGGATCACCTTCGGCTGCAAGCAGATGAACAACAAAAAAATTATTCGATGCGGGACTTAGAAAAAAATAAATACGAGATAGGAAAAATGCGAACTTAACGGCCAAACCGCGCAAAGCTAAAAACACACAAAATAGAAAAAAATACAAACAAAAACATCACACACAGCACGGGGGAACAGCCAGGACATCCAGGCGTGAGGTGGAACTCAAATTTAAGGTGATTTGCTCAAGTTTCGGCACTCAAAAATCTCCTAAGCGAGAAAAAATGGCCGCTAAACAAAACGAAAACGAGGCTACATGTCCCTGGACCACGCAAAACACTGCAAACCACGTAGCACTTTCAGGAACGTACGAGGTACAAAATACACTATTACATGGGGGGGGGGGGAAATACGAGATACGAAAAATACTAAATCAACGGCAGAACTGCAAAAACCAAAAAACACAAAAAAATACAAATATAACAAAAACATCACACACAGGACGGGGGAACAGCCAGGACGTCTGGGAGTGAGGTGTAACGCAAATTTAAGTCGATTTTGAATAGTTTCGCCACTTGAAAATCGGCTAAGTGAGAAAAAAATGGGCGCCCAAAAAAATGAAAACGAGGCTACATGACCCTGGACCGCGCAAAACACTGCCAAACACGTAGCACTTTCACACAGGAAAGTAGGAGGTACAAAATACACTATTACAAATGACGGAAAATACTCTCGAGCCGAGTAACACACAGACAAACAACGCAACTTTACAATCCTAACTTGCAACTAATAACATTACGAATCTACAATGCCGCTTTACACAACTAAACCAACATGTTTCCCTCGCACACGCAGCCTATTTCTAATGCACACTTGGGACATTCATTACACTTTCTCCTCAGGGCAGCAACACTCAAACTGTACATTATATGCTGATGGAAAATAAAAACAGATTGTTAGCTCTTCACGCTATTGATTGCAGGATACATTACTTACAAATATGTAAAGTATATTAATTTATTAAGTAACTAATTAATTCATTATTAGTTAACAAAATATAGATAAATATATACCTGTCTTTGTGATGACTGCCAAAGGTGCTCAGAGGAGCAAAAGTACCCGAGAGGAGAGGCTCGCAATGAGCGCCGAAGGTCCTCAGAGTACAAAAAGCTTTACATTGTGTGGCAAACAGCATTCCCATGGCTTCAAATTGTATTGCCCCGTCATTTTTGATGGGCAAGTCGCTAGTGTGGTAATATTAATCTACTACCAAATATCCACCACACCCTATGACACATGCTTTTTCTGTACATTAAATGTTCTATGTTCTTGTATTATTTTCTCCATTTTTGGATATAGTGTGATTTTCAGTATAAATAGTATAAACTATTTTTAATTATATTCTCTCATTTTCAATATTTTTTTCTGCAGGGCCCTCAGTGCTGCTCTGATCTAGCCATATCATTTCATTACGTTGAACCTGAACTCATGTACACTTTGGAATATTTTACATATTATCTCAGGCCATATGGATACCAGTTACGCTACCAGCCACCAATGCCAGTGAATGAAGGAAGACATCCAATTCATAATGAGGACAAGACTGTGATTCAGTCATTAACTGAGAATTCCACCTTTTGAAAGGCTCAGAAGAAATTAACTTGTCTCAATACCCTAATGTAAACTGTGGTCAATCCGTACTTGAACCTGGTGCTCTTTATTAAAATGACTAGCGAATTGCCCGTCAAAAAATGACGGCAATGAAATTGTAAGGTAGCTAATGCTGTTTGGTGTATAATAATGAAAGATGTAATACATTAATAAATGAATATGTTATGCTGTTTGGTGTGTGCGCGAGACGAAACCGTTAACGTAGTGGTGTACTTCCGCATTGGCGTAAAATGGCGGGTTATCTGTGGTATGCGTCTTTGCAGATTATCCGTCGGTGCTTCGTGATGGTTTTAGAGTTTCGTGTGGTGTTTTGCGAGTGTGTGGTGGTGTTTTACGTGCTGAGAGTGCTGTAGCCTCGTTTTCGTTTTGTTCATCGGCCATTTTTTCTCTCGCTTCGCGATTTTATTAGTGTCTAACGTGTTTCATTTTTATTTAAATGAAGGTGTAACTTGTTTTTTTGAGGTGCTGGATGATTCCTCTTGCTGTAGGTAAGCTTTTTATGTGTGTGTTGTGTGTATTTATTGTGTTTTAAATGTTTGTCTGTCGGCGTGTTGCGTCCGATGTTTGCGAGGTCGTAATGTCTGGTAACGTGTCTCTTATGGTGTTTGTGTGTGTAGCCTCGTTTTCGTTTTGTTCGGCGGCCATTTTTTCTCTCGCTTAGCAAATTTTTTATTGTCTAAACTCTTTTATTTTGAGTGAAATGAAGGTGTAAGTTGCATTTTTGAGGTCCTGGATGCTACCTCTTGCTGTAGGTAAGCTTTTTATGTATGTGCTGTGTGTATGTATTGTGTTTTGAATTTTGTAATGTTCGCGAGTTGTTCCGAGTGTTGCGAGCCCGTAATGTGTGTTAACGTGTGTCGTATGTTGTTTGCACCGCTCGTAAAATTTAGCGAGTGTTGTAATTGGTGTGTCGTGTTGTTTGCGTTGCGACGTGAAGTTTGCGAGGGTCGCAGTTGCTGGCATGGAGCGCCTTCGGCGCTCCATGCCAGAAACTGAGGCCCTCGCCCAGTGCCCTTGCTTCGCGAGGGCCTTGGCTCGCTGTGCGAGCCCGCAAGCGTTAGCAACAACTCGCATGCTCACAACTATATATGTGATACTTACCGGAGCCTTCAAGATAGAATGTCATGAAAAAACTAAAATTGATAAATAAGCGTAGCAAAAAGGTTAATTTGTAATTTCACACAGTAAGCTTAGTCATCGCACTGTATAATGATTAGTATTCATTTAACTTGTCTAAAAAAAAAAAACTGAAACTGAACTGAAACAGGAATAGCAAAAGATTATGATGAAGTAAAAAAGTATTTATTTGCTTTAATATTTATGTGTGTTCATATGAAATGATCATTGTTAGAGATTTCAAATTGAAATAAAATTCAATACATATAAATAAATTGGTATTATATTTAATATATATAAATACATTGGTATTATATTTAAATTGTGCAATGTTTGGAACTTCTGCTGATTTTAATCAACAATTTTTGTCTCTTCTACCTCTTTATAGTACATCTACTGGTTCTCTTTAGTCCTTCAGAATACCCTTTCAAGCAGACAGATGTTAACATAAGATAGTCAAGTTCATAATAATAAAAAAAAAAAAAAAAAATTTGTAAATATTCAGTATAAAGTACTGAGACACAAATATAATCGAATAATTGGCATAATAAGAAAGATAAACCACATTATCAATGTATCAATAGCTTAAATCTCCCTGTAATACAAACTGGATTCATTTAATTGGTAAATTATGTCATTATCTCTATTACAGTCAAATTTTCATATATAAGAAACATTTCACATTCTCTGCATGGATATTGTAAAAAATGGCTTATATACAGGCAATTATTAACATTATGGCTTTAATAAGTGTATCTTATAAATATAACATCATATACAGTACAACTCTAGTGTTAATGATTGGTTATTACAATTATGTGTTTATTTCAGGTCTTTTTGGTATGAATGTAATAATAGGCTCACAGATGCATTCATTTTATATATGTGTATGTATGGATGTAATTCGTTTAAAATCCGGTCTGTACTGTGGGAAAAGGCAACAGGCGCAAGAAAACTCAGATCAAAATAAACTCTAAGAATCACATGTGATCTTATTTACATTAAAAATAGCAAGAAGGTATAAGAATCACATGTGTACATATTTAGAGAGCTGAAAACTGATGCAAATAGATACTTAACTTAGTTTATCACCATATATGACTATATTTAACTTAGTTTATCACCATATATAGAGCATAAAGCAGCAAAGGACAGAGTAACCTTATTTGTTAGGTGTAATCCTTTCACATATTTTAAGCTCAAGCCATTGCTTGTTTATCGCTTCAAAAATTCAAGAGCACTTCGCCGCATTATTAAAGCATTGCTTCCCATTAGTGATGTCGCAAACATAAAATTTTCGGTTCGCGAACCGCTAACGCGAACCACCGCAAATTTTCGAGAACCGGCGAACATCGGCGAACCGCCATAGACTTCAATGGGCAGGCGAATTTTAAAACCCACAGGGACTGTTTCTGGCCACAATAGTGATGGGAAAGTTGTTTCAACGGGACTAACACCTGGACTGCGGCATGCCGGAGGGGGATCCATGGCAAAATTCCCATGGAAAATTACATAGTTGATGCAGAGTCTGGTTTTAAGCCATAAAGGGCATAAATTACCTAACATTCCTAAATTGTTTGGAATAATGTGCTTTAAAACATCAGGTATGATGTTGTATCGATCAGGTAGTGTAAGGGTTAGGCCCGCTTCACAGTGACAGACCAAACTCCCCGTTTAACGCACCGCAAACAACCACAAACAGTTCATTTGCACAACCGCAAACTCCCCATTTGCACAAGGTTGGATACCAAGCTAGCCATGTCCCGTTCCTTGTCCTTACTGATGTCATTGAAGGTCTCTTCCTCCACCCAGCCACGTACAACACCAAGGGTCCCCGAAAGGTGACAACAAGCCCCCTGGGACGCCTGCTGTGTTTGGTCTTCCACCTCCTCAAAGCCACCTTCCTCCTCTGACTCCTCTTCTTCAGACTCCTCTCCTTGTATTGCCTCTCTCTGCATTATTATAAGGTGTGTTAAGTAGTACTACTCTTATCAGTTTAAAACCTGTTACAGCACATATCAGGGGGCGTGTATAAGGCCTGGATTTTTAGAACAAGGAGATGGAAAAAGATGCTTTGTTGGTCGTATCACTTCAATTTTGGGGCACGGCACGTGCAGTCAAATGTGCCACCAGATAGGAGTGGCGTGTTTGTAAGTACTACTCTTATCAGTTTAATACTTGTTACGTCACCTATCAGGGGCGTGTATAAGGCCTGGATTTTTAGAACCAGGAGATGGAAAAAGATGCTTTGTTGGTCGTATCACTTCAATTTTGGGGCACTTTGTGACATTAGCTTCTTACGCTCAAACATGTCCTTTACAGGCACCTGACTATGGGCAGATGAGCAGGAACTGCTCAAGGCGAGAGACGGAGTGGCGGATGGTTGAGAGGGGGCAAGGAAGACAGCAGTGGTTGATGTGGCTTATGATGCTGCACCAGGAGGAGGATGGCGGCTTTGAGTTTGTGTGCTGCTTGTACTCATGTGTTGGTCTGGAGTCACCCAAACATTAGGTCTCAACCTGTAGAGGATAAGGAACCAGGCTACTCTAAACCTCATTCATCAGACCTCATTCATCATTACAGGTTTTGACAGATCGGTACTATGCGTCCAAGCTACTGTGACAACAGATATGAGTGGCACTGTGCACTTGCAGAAGTTGGTAGAGTAGACGCTGTAGGTCTGACACACACGCTTGCAGACAACTAACTGCTATGCAATCTATTACAGTAGAATTTTTTTTTGTTTTAAATGTACACTACTGTTACACCAGATATGAGTGGTGTGTTAAGTAGTACTACTCCTATCAGTTTAATCCCTGTTATGTGCCTTTTTTTGGGGTTTGGTTGTTGAAGCCACAGTGCAGCACCAGAGGCCAGAAAAATTAGGCATGTACACATGCCTGAAAAATTAGGTATTGTTGATCTTGCAGCGAGCAGAGAAGAAGGTAGGCCTGATTCAACGCCCCATCCCTGCATATCCACACTCAGAGATTGAGGTGGCGACCCTTACAAGGCCACGGGCTGGAGATATAAAGGGGGGCCATCCCAAATAAGCACACAAGCGGGGATAAAGGTAGTGAAGGGGACATAGAGGCCCATGGACTGACGGTCGCCATCTTGGCAGGGAAAGGGCCCAGCAATTAAGCCAAACTGACCCAGCACAGGCAGCTACTTGAGTCAAACGCTGTACAATTACACCTTAATAAAGCTGAAACATGCAGCAGCAGGGATTCTAAACGGCCACACGGAGACAAGGAGGCTAACAGCCCCCACAGTCTCTGCACCACTCTTTTTAACAGATAACCCAAGGGGCTAACCAGGGACCTTGCCCACAAAAAAAAAGCAGCATTTTATTGGAGGAATTATTAGTGTCTTTACCCCCCAAGAGAGGACATAATATACGGTATCTTTAGACTACCTGATGGCCAAACCTCGTTTAGCCCCAATGCTATCCAAGAAACATTTCAAAACTTCGATCAGACCATATATTCATCACAATCCCGCTGCAGCGGATCTGACATAGAGTCCTTCCTACTACAGCAAGAAGTCCACAAAATACCTGTACCTCAATTGGACAGCTTGAACCTAGACATATCCCAAGAGGAAGTTAAATCTACAATCCAAGATCTTAAATTTGGCAAGTCCCCAGGGCCAGACGGTTTTACTCATCTGTACTATAAGAAATTTGAGCCCTTGCTTACCCCCGCACCTAACATCTTTGTTTAACGCTATACTAAATGGAGAACCTATGCCCCCTTAATTGAATCAGGCCGACCTCATAGTCTTTCCAAAAGAGGGTAGGGACCTGAATCTCAAACTGTATTACAAGGCAGCGCAGCTGGCTTTCATTCCTCTGGCGCATTCTCCAAAACACATCAGCCGCTCTGGGTATTTATGGAAAATGTAAGCATGTCACCTTATACATGGGATACAGTAATATGGATTCCAGGCCTGTATACTTTTTTGAGAAACTTGAAAAACCCATTGATTAAGCACTCATTAAAAATATGGACGGAGATGAACTGGACACAAAAACTGGACACTCGGGTATCAGATCTTACCCCTATCGTACCCAATCCCCACTTTAAGATACATCTTCCGGAAAGCTCTCTCAGTTGGTGGAAGTCTCAGAACCTACTAAGGGTTGGTCCATGGTGACATGACGACAAAATAATGACCTTTGAGTGGGTGAGAGATAGATACAATTTACCCCTGGCGGAACACTATAATTTTTGCAGGATACATCATTTTATATATACGATAAGTGGTAGGGGAACCCCCCAAAGAAACACCTGGCTACTCAAAAAATGTAGGTATTCCCCCTTTCAGCCTGGTATTATTAGCCTCATGTATGAACTATTTAATGAAAACTCATGGGCAAACAAACCAGACTATACCAAAGCCTGGGAGAGGGATTTGGGCACCGAGTTGGCAGAGAGCACATGGGATAAAAGTTGGCAAGGCTTAAGTAGGGGATCTTTAAATTATAGTCTGCTTGAGACTTCAATAAAGGTCCTACACAGGACATATATTACTCCTTTTAAGCTAATAAAT
This sequence comes from Discoglossus pictus, assembly GCA_027410445.1. Classification (NCBI taxonomy): domain Eukaryota; kingdom Metazoa; phylum Chordata; class Amphibia; order Anura; family Alytidae; genus Discoglossus; species Discoglossus pictus. The sequence continues at coordinate 384,155,954 of CM050164.1, forward strand.
GGGATCCAAAACGGAGCAGCTCATGTTTTAGGAACAGTGGTAATGAGGCTACATTTATTCATGTCTGGTGGGAGTGTTTGGCAGTCATAAGACTATGGGAAGAAACATGCTTACTAGCTTCTAAAATGTTTAAGATTGACCTAATAAAATATTTTTTTAAAGAAAAAATACACATAGCTAGTAGTTGGAAAACCCCAAATTAATACTTTCAGGAATTAATAAAAAAAATCTACTATTTACTGCTCAACGAGAGATTTAACCATGTAGTCTTGGATAGAATCACCCAGTTCCAGACAACTTGGGGTCCCTGGATAACATCCCCATTTAGTGCCCCCCTAATATAATAAAACATTTGTTAATGGTTGAAGCGACTCGGGGGGAAGGACCGGAGTGGGGGAGCCCTGGAGGAGACCCTTCAGAAGCAACAGGCGACAAAATCATCCGAGGAAAGGAGAGGTCGCCTACTGAAGCCTGCCCTAGGGTAACCCAAGGGCGATTGAGCAGGTTAGATATTGTAAATAATAAGCTACTGCTGGAGTGATGATAGATAATAGGACTTTGGTGTTAACTGCTGATATACTCTTTACTATTGTCTGTTTTACCATGTCTTAGGTTTCTCTTAAAAATTGCAATCACAGTAAAAAAAAAGAAAATGTATTAACCAAAAAAGTAAAAAAAAAGAAGGCCTAGCCACCTAATTTTAACAAAATGTCTTCATTGTAAATATGTATTTTTGCACAACTGTTGTGTTATGCAAGACTGTTCAATATGCTTTCTTTTCCATTACATGCCGTACGCCTTCTGACATAAAAATTGAAATTCAAAAATTAGATATTGTTGCAGCCGCTGCTGTTGCAGCGGCCAGAAAAATTGACCTTTATTCCCCAGGCAGAAAGTGCCATAAAACATTGCCTCGTCTTGAACCCTAGTTGGTGGCGGATAATTCACGCAAGTCATCCGGCATTCACAGATAACATACAGCAGCGTGTGGACCATTTCTAGCCGAAGGCAGCTCATCTCATCAGGCCTTTTTCAGTCGAATGTATCGCCCAGTGTCAGTCCCTTCGGGATCCATCCCTCATTCATCTTTATAAAGGTGAGGCAATCTAGACTTTTTTGCCCTAGGCGACTTCTCTTCTCGGTGACAAAACCTCCTGCTGCACTGAAGGTCCTTTCTGACAGGACACTTGAAGCGGGGCAGGCCAGAAGTTCAATTGCAAATTAGGATAGCTCAGGCCACAGGTCTAGCCTGCATACCCAGTAGTCAAGGGGTTCATCGCTCCTCAGAGTGTCGATATCTGCAGTTAAGGCGAGGTAGTCTTCTACCTGTCGGTCAAGTCGTTCTCTGAGGGTGGATCCCGAAGGGCTGATGCGATGCGTAGGACTGAAAAAGGTCTGCATGTCCTCCATCAACAACACGTCTTTTAAACGTCCTGTCCTTGGCGGCGTGGTCGTGGGAGGTGGATTACTTTCACCTCTTCCCCTGTTATATTGCCCTTGTGCTGTGACATCACCCTTATATGCTATGTAAAGCATACTTGTTAATTTGTTTTGGACCTGCTGCATCCTTTCTGACTTGCGGTAATTTGGTAACAAATCAGGCACTTTCTGCTTATACCGGGGGTCTAATAGCGTGCACACCCAGTACAGGTCGTTCCCCTTCAGCCTTTTTATACGAGGGTCCTGCGACAGGCACAACAGCATGAAAGACCCCATTTGCACAAGGTTGGATGCCGAGCTAGTCATGTCCCGTTCCTCGTCCTCAGTGATCTTGCTGAAGATATGTTCTTCCCCCCAGCCACGTACAACACCACGGGTACCAGATAGGTGACAACGAGCACCCTGGGATGCCTGTTGTGATTGGTCTTCCTCCTCCCCCTCAAAGCCACATTCCTCCTCTGACTCCTCTTCCTCACAATCCTCTTCCAGCGTTGCCGCAGGTCCAGCAAGCGATGCTGATAAGGTTGTTTCTGGTGGTGCTGGTGACCACAACTCTTCCTCTTCCTCGTCACGCTCATCTACGGCCTGATCCAGCACTCTTCACAGGGCATGCTCCAGGAATAAAACAAATGGTATGATGTCGCTGATGGTGCCTTTCGGTGCGACTGACAAGGTTTGTCACCTCCTCAAAAGGACGCATGAGCCTACAGGCATTGCGCATGAGCGTCCAGTAACGTGGCAAAAAAATCCCCAGCTCCGCAGAGGCTGTCCTAGCTCCCCGGTCATACAAATACTCGTTAATGGCTTTTTCTTGTTGGAGCTGGTGGTCGAACATTAGGAGTGTTGAATTCCAACGTGTGGGGCTGTCACAAATCAAGCGCCTCACTGGCATGTTGTTTCGCCGCTGGATATCTGAAAAGTGCGCCATGGCTGTGTAGGAACGCCTGAAATGGCCACACACCTTTCTGGCCTGCTTCAGGATGTCCTGTAAGCCTGGATACTTATGGACAAAGCGTTGTACGATCAGATTACACACATGTGCCATGCACGGCACATGCGTCAACTTGCCCAAATTCAATGCCGCCAACAAATTTCTTCCGTTGTCACAAACCACTTTGCCAATCTCTAGTTGGTGCGGAGTCAGCCATTGATCCACCTGTGCATTCAGGGCAGACAGGAGTGCTGGCCCGGTGTGACTCTCTGCTTTCTGGCAAGTCAACCCCAAGACGGCATGACACTGCCGTATCCGGGATGTGGAATAGTATCTGGGGAGCTGGGGGGGGGGGGGGGGG